>NW_019014687.1:1099676-1133774 GCF_000150535.2 Carica papaya
ATGACATTGGAGATTGTATGGTATCGATTGTAGAGTAAGGCTTGTAGGACAGGGATTGATTGATGAAGTGATAGATTGGTTGACTGTTATTACTTATTGAATAAAATGGTTTTCATAAAGGATTAAATTTCATTTTGTAAAAAATTTTCATTGAAATGTATTAAAAAAATTTTAAAATATTATTGTGGCATGCTAGTACTGCATTTCTTATTGAGTTGCCTAAAATTTACCCTAATCTAGATTGTCTTTTTAGGTTAGAGAATCCTAATAGAGTTGGCAGCCAGTGTGGATGTGAATATTGTCTCCTAGCTTGAGATTGAATCTATTTGGTAGCAATTATTCTAAATTATATTTAAATTATATGAGTAAACTGTTTAATTATACTGGAAATTGTATTTGGAATTCCCAATTAAGGGATGTATATTTTTATGTAGTTCGCTGCAAATGAATTAAATTTTTTAACTACTTGTTTTGCATCGTTTGGTTGGCGACTCTTCTCAGGAAGCTGGGAACGGGATGTCACACACATGAATTATTACTATTAGGTTAACTAATTAATATTATATATATAATATATAAGCTAAGAATGTATATATATATATATATGAGTATGAACTGGACAAGAAATTGGGGCCAAAATTAAGAGAGTGCGGCCATGGGAAAATGAAGAAGTAAGTGGAGTATGAGGTGTCGGTTTTTAAGATTTAAGGGTCATGATATATATAAAATATAATTATACATACACAATATAGTTGTGGGCATTAAAACTGAAAGGTGTTGGGTTGAATTAAGAGGATAAACATTTAGATGAGTCATGAATTAAGGAAGGAGGAGCTGTTGGAAAAATTAAAAACGGTGAAGCGGTGGTGTGGGCTCCGAGTGAGGAGAAAAGAATTGTGTTGCCTTTCCGCCACTTGGCTGCATTTTTGTGATTCATTCTCCCTATAAATAGGTTAATAAATTCACAATATTCATTTACCTTAAATCTTCAGCAATCGTATTTGAAATCTTTCTTTTTATCTATCTCTTTATGTATCCACTCGGACAGAGTCTTTCTTTATATTGCTTCAATTTTCTTGTAGAGCATATAATCTTAAATCCGACAGAATTCTAGTTTTATTTATGAAATTTTTCTCTAAAACATTTGCCGGAGTTTTGGGATAATTTTGGTCAACTTTTTTGACTTAAAAATATCCAACACAATACTCAAAAATTAATCCTAAAAATCAAATAGAAATCGAATTTCAAATTAAGAAAATGCTTACATTTCTAACAGTTTATAACCTCCTTTTGATTGTGAGTTTTCTTTCTCTTCTCTTCCTCTTCCTTTGCTCTCACAAATTCAACAGAGTTTTCTCAAGATTTTTATTGAAAAACCTCACAATACTCTCATAAAATCACACACTTTAGATTCCTTCTTTCTTCAAGTCTATGCTTCTCACTATTTTTCTCTTATACACAATATTTTTTCCTTCATTCTTCTATCCCCTATTTATAGGAGTAAGAAGCCACGAGAGAAAAGTTGCCACCATTCCGCTATGCCACATCATCTAAAAGTTGTCACGTTTCGTCATGTCAGTTTATCTAAAATGTTACCACTTTTTAAATATCACTTTATCTAAAAGTTGACACTTTTTGTTATGTCACTTCATCTAAAAGTTACCATTTTTCATTATAACACTTCATTTAAAAGGTTCCCACCTTTTTCCATACATCTTCATGCTTATTCTAGCTTCTTCATCCTTATCCGTCCTTTTTTCGTTGACTCTAAACTATGTTCTTAACCTTATTATTTATTTCCAAACATATATAAATGCTAAATTAAAGATATCAAATACGAGAAATTAATTCTGGAGGTATTTTCGAGCTATCACATCCTACCCCCTTAAAAAGTAATTTGGTCCTTCAAATTAGACTTATTAGTGGTAACAAACAGATGAGGGTATTTAGCATTCATTTCCTCTTCTAGCTCCGATGTAGCTTCTTTATTCGAATTATACTACCAGAGTACCTTTACTAAGGAGATCAACTTAGACTGTAATATCTTTTATTTGTGAATCACTATCTGCACAGGAAGCTCAATATAGGATAGGTTGTCATGAAGTGCATGGGGTTCATGTTGGAGTACATGCGATGGATCTGGGTGATATTTCTTCAGCATTGACACATGAAAGACATTGTGTATATTGGTTAACTCAGGTGGCAATACTAGATGGTAGGCGATAACTCCCATTCTATCCAATATCTCAAAAGTTTGATAAATCTAGAACTGAATTTTCCTTTTCTTCTAAATCTCATTATGCCTTTAATTGATAAGATTTTAAAAAATGCATGGTCGCCTACTTCGAGTTCTAAATTTTTTCTCCGATTGTCGTTATAACTTTTCTGTCTACTTTGAGTTGTCAAAAGATGCTTCCTAATAAATTTCACATTCTTTGTAGTTTCTTCCACTAATTTAAGTCTAACCAGTTTTCGTTCTCTAACTTCTTCCCAACAGATAGGCAATCTGTAGGATCTTCCATACAAAGCCTCACAGGGTGCCATTTAAATTCTGGACTGATATCTATTGTTATATGCGAACTCAATCAAAGGTAAATGATCGTCCTAATTACCTCACAACTTAATGACGCTGGCTCATAGCATATCCTCTTGAGTTTGGATGGTCCGTTCTAATTGACCAACCATCTGAGGATAAAAAGTTGTATAAACGGATAGCTTGGTCCTATGGCATTCTATAAACTAGTCCAAAACCTTGAAGTAAAATGTTGATCTCGATCAGAGATGATTATAATTAGAATTTCATACAATTTCACAATCTTCTTGATATAGAGCCTAACCAACTTGTCTAGTGGGTCATTTACTCTGATAATCAAAAAATGAGAAGACTTAGTCAATCTATTAACGATAACCCAAATGGTATCATACTAAGATCTTGTTTTAGGTAGACCCACCACGAAATTCATGGTAATATGTTCCAATTTTCACTCTGCTACTAGCAAGGGCTGAAGTAGTCCTACTGACATCTGACATTTAATCTTCACTTATTAACAGGTAAAACATTTAGAAACAAACTTTGATATATCCTTCATCCCACTCCATCAGTATTTGGTCCTCAAGTTCTTATACATCTTAGTGTTGCCATGGTGTATAACAAATTTAGAGTAATGAAGTTCTTCTAATATCTCATTCTTCAGGCTATTATTATCCAGCACACATACCCTGTTTCCAAACCTCAATACATAATCTTTTGATAGTCTAAATTCTTGCCTAAGTCCTTTACTGTCATCTTCCATAATTGACTTAAAGGAAAAATTAGACTGTTGGGCTTCTTGAATTTTTTGCACCAAAATGAGTTGTACTTTTATATTGGTTAAGTATCCTCTTGATCTCTTATGTTGGAAATTCAGATTCAACTTTTGGGGATTGCATATTATTGATTGTAGAGTAGGATTGTAGGATAGGGATTGATTGATTGATCATATTGTTACAATGATTTTCTTAATGAATTGTATTGCATTCAATGTTGTTTTTCACTGAATGCATTAAAAAGAAAATTTCAATACGTTATTTACGTTATTTGTGGCATGCTAATTTTGCTATTCTTATTGAATTGATTAGAACTCACCCCAATCCAGGTTTTCTTTTCAGGTTAGGGAACACGAATAGTAGCAGCCAGATGAGATGTGAGGAGAGTTCCTTAACTTTGGATAGAGTTGAGGTGGTAGATATTGATGTAAGTTTTGTTTTAATTTTTTTAGTTTAAAATTGTCTCATGTAATATGATTTCACTTCTGATTTCATTTCAAGGGATGTTTATTCTATGTAGTTCCGCTACATTTAATAATGTCTTCTTGGTCACTTTGTTGTGATATGAACGGCTGACATCCTGTCCTCTGGAATTAGGGACGAGACGTCACACCATATGTTAATGATGAAATTATTGAGATATATGAAAGTAAAGTTTCTGATGTATAGAATCGTTAAGTTATGGTTATGTAAAATTAGTATTATTGTATATTTTTTTCATGATTAGGATTTTGTTTTAAATAAAATCTGCATAAGTTTTATCGATCTTGTGTGATTGAGTGTGTAGATGTCTTTGGTTAGAGCACTGTCCCTTTTCCTTATTGAGCCTATGAAGCTCACCCCAATTCACACCTCTTTGTAGTGCAGATTAGTTCGGATCAGAAGTGTGTTGAAGAACGAAAGGAGACTCTAAAGAATCTTATGTGATTTTGGAGAATCTATTTTATAAAGTAGATTTAAATATATTATAATAACGTAATTCAGGAATTTTGTGAGGCTCATGAAATTCTTAAATTACAGCTCCAAATAAAGGATGTATAATTGATTTTTAAATTTTAGTATATTTTTACGTAAATTTATCAGATTATGTGTGTGGAATAGCACTCTTTTCTCAATAGAGAAAGTGGTTCGTTACATATAATAATTATTTATTTAAAATTTTTAAAATATCAATGAATTTTTAATATAAAAATAATTTTAATTTTTAAATATAAAATTAATTTTAATCACATATAATAGTTGTTTATTTAAAATTTCTAAATATAAAAATAAAAAGTAGTTTTTAATTAACTAAAATTTTTATATTGTATAATTAATTTTTAAAATTATAACATGTATGTAACATGAGTTGGAGATCTAATTAATTATAATAATAGTTCATCATATACACATTATATGTGATCTCTTTTTCTTTTTGTTAAACTCCCTTCGACATACTTTTAAATAAAAAATATCTACTTAGCACCATCAATAACCATGTGAGTATAAATTCTAATGGTAAATAAATATATTTCAATTTGGAACAATTTTGAAAATATAAGTTTTCTCTTAGAATTATTTTGACCAAAAAGCATATTCTTGCTTCTTCTTCTTTTTTTTTCATTAAAAATACATTTCAATATTAATATCTATAAACTCGTAACAGTTCAATTTTGGTTTGAAATTAAGTTCCTTTTTTATTTTAAATTTGAGTTTACTTAATATGGACAAAGGAAGCGGAAAAAAGAACTCACTAAGGAACATAATTTGAACAAGCTTCACTTCGCAGTTCAATAATAGCAATGTAGAATGAAATGCTAATAAGCTTCAAAAATTTATTATGTCACGAATGTTATTTATTTAGTTTGTTAATGGACAAATCAATACATTTATAAATCTCGTAACTTCATTCCTCGGGACTCAAAGTTTAATTTCTTTAACTAAAGAATTTTTTTCTAAAAAAATCATCTATGGCTTCGATTTTTGCCAAATCGAAATTAAAATGTAACGCAATCAACGTCAGCAATCCTCAAGCGTGTTTTGCTCGTTGCCAACCCTCATCAGGTATAGAAATAGGGATGTTATAAGAGGAGAGACAGTGGTGAAACCATTCATGTTTCATGCACCACTGGAAGTTACGTGAACAGCAGTGATGGTTAATGCATTTGACGGGCACACACGCACATGACATGACATGACACTAATATTATTTACCATAACTTTTCTTTATTTTCCCGACAAAAAGGTGTGCAAAAACTCGCCTCGCACGAGAACAAAGAAAATTCCTACTCCTCAAGGTAAAAGAACTTTCCTGCTTCTCAAGAGCTAGGGCTTCCATGCCATACTACTGCTAACGTTTCAACCACAAAAGGTAGAACTGAGTTGAATCCAAAGTGTATTAGGACTGGTTTTCTTTATATTAAAATTTTTTATTTTCAAATTTTAAGGATTAAAATTTCCATTGGGCTTATCATCACTCTACAAATGGGATCGTGACACTCACTCGATAGTGTAAATCTTTTAATTTGTTTTACAAAAAAAAAAAAAAAAAAACAAGCATTATAAGGTAATTTGAAACAATCGAAATACATAATTGCTTGCACAAAAAGCTAAAAGGGGAGTGCTCAATTTATCAAACAGGCATTATTCAAGATTTTCTACGGAATTGCAATCCACTTGACAAATTTAGAAGAACGTACTTCAATCATCCGAGCTATATTCGCTAGATTCTGGCATATGAGGTACAACAGCACAGGCAAATGACTCCTTGTCTTTGAGAAGAAGACAACTCCCGCCTGAATTTCGCTCGAGATCAAGCACGCTGAATTGTTGAAGGGGGTTAATAACACGGTTAACACAGGATGGAGTCCACATATGCAAGACGCTTGCATATTAAAAACTCGAATAGGATCCTTCCGGACCAAGACAGCAGCAAGCTCAAGGTGGCATATGTCCTAGGTCCAAGTAGCGTTTGGCGTGCTGTCGTTACGAGTGCATGTATACCAGATATCTTTCCTCCACATGCAATTACAGCTCGATTGACTTGATTAAAATTTTACACCACGTATTCAGTCGGGCTGATTTTGTCACCCAATTCTCCAAAACAGTGCATTATGAGGTCTAGTTTCATTGGATATAATGAAAAAGAAGAAATAGAAATTTTATTTGCAGCATTAAAGTAAACTACAATTGACCAATTCCTTGTTTAGGATTAGGTTTGCCTGCTGGATGCCTATGAAAAGGTCGAGTGGGGGGGATTTCGTAACCTCATGTATGACTTTGAAGTGTCCTTCAGAGGCATCTTTGCACGATAAAACACAATCAGTTTAGAACAAAAAAACAGACGACAAAGAAGTAAACTGTGGGGCACAAAGCGGTAAAACGGAAGAATTTAGCTTATTTGTAACTATGTTAAGATGTTACCAAAATTTATAACTAACATCTTTTACGCATTACGAAAATTTAGCTCATTTTAGGACATATTAGGTAGTTCCCACGTTAGAACTAATTTAGTAAGTTTTTTGTCTACAACCGAGTCTAAGAGTTGCAAATTGCGATTCTAGCATAATGTCATGTTAGGAATTTATAATTTCTTATGTCACCTTTTATTTGGCTCCTCCGTGCGTTTTTAATGCCCATAACGCAGAACTCTTTGAGACTAGATTTGTATCCTTATCATCCCAACATTATTGAGAATTCAGAATAATTTCTTGGGACTCACATACTCTATTATTTTTGTCTTGTTTAATTTTCTAAGTTTCTTTCAAAGCGCTCTCGTCCTACACCAAAAAGTCACTAAATACGTAAATTGGTCATGAAAGATTCAGAAGAAGGAAGATCATTACAAATTGCATATCCGAAACAATCCTCATAAGAATGGGTTTGTATAAAGTCATCATCCAGACATACCGAGTTGCATTAGCTCATCTACTTCTTGGAAATTTAAAAAAAAAAAGAAAAAAAAGCTTAAAAGTCGATCATTTGACGTTGATTAACGTCGAAGCCGACGAGTAACAGGGGGGAAAAATAGTGAGAAGTCGTCGCTTGAAGAAAACCAGCATTACAACGGGCACGGACTGTAGATAAGTGTTTGAGCTCCAAAAAAGATTTCAACCTTAGGGAATTATAACCCGCAACACCTAATGATAACTACCAATTGCGAGAAATAAACCATAGATGATACAGTTTTTACAGCCAGTCCACTCTCGCGGGCTTGGCACATAAACGGGCACCTCCTATTTAGGGAGTTTATAAGAACATGTATCCAACCATACCGACTAAATCAAAATGTATGTATTCACCATCAGACTTTATGCTCACATGACTATCTGAATAATTATGACAATGGTTCGTCATATCTACATTATACATGATTTCTCTCTCTTTTCGTTAAACCCCGACATTACGTTTCATTATGCTCGCATAGATGCCACATCGATGGACTTTTAAATAAAGAAAACCTTTACCTAGTACCGGCAATAACCATGTGAGCATAAAGTCTAATGGTGAATACGGACATTTAAATTTGGAAAAATCTTGAAAATACAAGTTTCCTCTGGATCCAAAAAGTCAGTGTGGCTAATTTGAGTGAAGTCGTAGAGCACAAAGACTTTTTATATATTCAACCATTAATTTAGTATCATCACTATAATTGAACATGCAATGTGACATGACATTTTTTTATTACATATAGTATTGAATAATATCGTTTATTATCATACAGACATGTGTTTAAAAATAAAAGTTTCGGCACCGCATTCTAGATTTTACAGTCTTTGATTTTCAGGACAGAGCTACAAGAGTAATATTTTTTTTCCTATAAAATGTAAAAATATTGACTTAGTGTGAATCATTTTTTTCGTTTTATGGAGAAATACGAATCATGTTTTTTTTCTTCTTTTAAAATGAAATTATAATAACAGTGGAAGTGAATTTTACCAAAAAGAAAAGGAAAAACAACATTAAAGGTGGGGTGGGTGTATGAAAAAAATAATAGTCGTGAATGTGAAGAATCACGCGGGCAATATTATTAACTACAGGTAAAAAAAAAATATTGTTAAAATTACTTGAAACCACTGCGTATCATATTTCGTATTTCTATATAAACACGCACATGTATAATGTACACAAACTGCGATTCTTTGGACGTTGACCCGCAATTTAAGAGAAGAAAAATCGAGAAATGACGATCATACGCCACCTCCCATTACTCCTCCTGCTAGGCCTATTTTTCTCTGCTACAGCTTGTGGAGAGTCCTCCATAGAAATTGATGGAGGGCCACCAAACGTAAGTATACCTTTTATCCTTCCAAAATTCCCTCTCTCATCTTTATCTCCATGCCTTGGAATTTAGATCTCACTCCGTTTTATCGTTGATATTATTCATTCGTTACCCCAGTACATTTCATCTGGAAAAATAAAGTTGACCAAATCTTATATTTAATGGTTGTTAACTGCTTTCCTACAGAGAAGACTTTGTGTATACACTCTGTATATAAAAACAGGCGGGCAATGTGTAGCTCCGACAACCTCTACTATCTCCGTGACTTTGGAGAATGCACGCGGTGCTTCCGTGCATGTCGCAGACATCAAATCATGGGGCTTGATGGGTCCCAAGCACACATACTTCCGACGCAATAGTGTAGATATCTTCGTTGGTGTACACCCCTGCATAGCGCCGCCCATCTGCCGAATCAAGGTGACATCTACTGGTTCAGGGTGTTCCCCTGACTGGTACCTCAGCTACGTGGACGTCACTTCCACCGGACTCAATGAGAAATGTTACAAAACTCACTTTCGCGTGAATCAGTGGCTTTCCAGAATCTTTCCGCCCTGCAAGCTCTCCGCCGTCGTTGATAGGTGCCCGTGTTTAGACGGCACAGCAAGAAGCGACGGGACTTTTGAGGTTGAAAATTCTGAGCAATTGGTTGCTTGATGATGCTTCCCCTTTCAATTATGACATGAATGTTGTTGGATCGATGAGTGACACAAGAATTTACATTTGTAGTTCTTGGTCGCATTTAAAATCGATCACGTTATTAAGTCTGAACCAAATGAATAAAAATATTTAAATAAATTATAACTAATTAAAAATCATTTAAATTTCAAATTTTTGAGTTCAGATTTTATTATTTTGACCAATAAGCATATTCTTGCTTCTTCTTCTTTTCTTTTTCATTAAAAATACATTTCAATATTAATATCTATAAACTCGTAACAGTTCAATTTTGGTTTGAAATTAAGTTCCTTTTTTATTTTAAATTTGAGTTTACTTAATATGGACAAAGGATGTGGAGAAAAGAACTCACTAAGGAACAGAATTTGAACAAGCTTAACTTTGCAGTTCAATAATTGCAATGTAGAATGAAATGCTAATAAGCTTCAAAAATTTATTATGTCACGAATATTATTTATTTAGTTTGCTAATGGACAAATCAATACATTTATAAATCTCGTAACTTAATTCCTCGGGACTCAAAGCTTAACTTCTTTAACTAAAGAATTTTTTTCTAAAAAAATCATCTATGCTTCGATTTTTGTCAAATCGAAATTAAAATGTAATGCAATCAACGTTAGCAATCCTCAAGCGTGTTTTGCTCGTTGCCAACCCTCATCAGGTATAGAAGTAAGGATGTTATAAGAGGAGAGACAGTGGTGAAACCATTCATGTTTCATGCACCGCTGGAAGTTAAGTGAACATCAGTGATGGTTAATGCATTTGACGGGCACACACGCACATGACATGACATGACACTAATATTATTTACCATAACTTTTCTTTATTTTTTCGACAAAAAGGTGTGCAAAAACTCGCATCGCACGAGAACAAAGAAAATTCCTCCGTCAAGGTAAAAGAACTTTCCTACTTCTCAAGAGCTAGGTGATTTTAAATTAAGTTTAAATTATTGATAAATTTTTACTAGACATTTAATTTATTTTTAACTCTGAAACATATATATTCAAGTACATTCTTATATATTAAGAGATTGTCTTATAATAAGTGCGTATATATAAACTAATTAATGAAATATATGCATTTTTACTAAAAAAATTTATCTAAAAAATTCTTTACTGTTATAAAAGAAAATCAAATTTATTTATTTGTTTATTTAAAAAAATTAATTATATAAATAATTATTTAATCGAATTTAACTCATAAAAAATATAATAAATTTATAATTTATATTTTTTAATAAATTTATATATTTATTAATTAAATTATACATTATGAACAATTATAACTCAATAAAAAGTGCCATCAAGTAACTAAACATATAGAAAGATAATCCGATTCCAACCTTCTATAACGAAGAAGTAAAACATAACAATCATTTTGGATGGTAATATAATTTATATTCAATGGTGACTTTGTTGTTCCATAATATCTTGAATGAACCTTGTGACATTAAGATGAGAAGATCCTCCTTCTTCAACAGCTTTCTTTGCCATTTCTGCAAGTTCTTTCGCTCGTCGTCTTCTCTCTTCTCCTTCCTTACCTTCCCCCATTACCTTATCAATGGCACTCTTGATATCTTCTCTCTTTACCAACACTCCAATCTTATCTTCTTCTCCCCATACCAGAGATTTCTTCACTCCAACTCCCACACCAATTTTCAGTATTTGCGCAGCCAATTTCTCATTAAAAAACTGGTCTCCAAACAGCGGCCAAGTTATCAGTGGCACGCCGGCACTGATTCCTTCAATAGTGGAGTTCCATCCACAATGAGTTAGAAATCCAGCAATGGCAGGATGTGATAATATCAACAACTGTGGAGCCCAACCCTTTATCAGAAGTCCTCGTCCTTTGATTCTCTCTTCAAATCCATCCTCTGAAATCCATTTCTCCAGTTCGTTTAATCTCTTCCAGTTTCTTATTACCCAGATGAATGGCCTGTTTGATGCCTCTAAGGCTAATCCCAGTTCAATCATTTGCGGAGGTGGGACATTATTGATGCTTCCAAAGCAAGCGTAGATTACAGATCTTGGCGCCTGAGAATCCAGCCATGTCAAGCATTGATGATCATCGACTGTAGATTTGTTACCCCTCTGTGCTTTGTCGTCTTCATTTTTGTTGCAGAGTGAAAGAGGACCAAAACACCAAACTCTCTCTTTTACCTTTCTGTAATCTTTTATATATTCTGGTTCTAATTCTTCGAAAGTGTTTATAATCACCCCGTATAATGCAAGATCCGCCGCCCCACATTTCTCGCTCAGATCTTTAAATTTTTCTTTAGGAGCTGCATCTGGGACCTGAGCTTTGGTGAATTCAACTTTATTAGGCAAGTTTGGGATGACGAAGTACTCCGAATCAGATTTTACAGAGTCAAGAATCTTAGAGGTATTTAAATTATACAGGGCCGAAATACAGAAGCAGCCCAACCCATGGAAACCAATTATTGGAATCTGCAACCTACTGGCAATACTACTGGCGTACGGAAAACACATATCAGAGATGATGCAGGAAGGTCGGGGTGTTAGCTCCTCGAGCAATTTTTGAACTGGGTCTCCGAGCTTGTTCACAACTGTGAGGACATTCATGAATTTGTCCAAGTCGAGCGAATCTATTATGTCGAAATTTTCATGGCCTTCTGGTAATCCAGCCTCTGCGCAGGGAAACTGGAAACAGAGGAAACTGATTCTGAGACCGGATTCTACAGCTCGAGTTATGACCGGTTCGAATCTTGCGGCGTTGACAGGAGTCGTGACGATGGTTGCGACTGCTCCACGTTCTGCCAAGAGTCTGGCGATGTCGATCATGGGGATCATGTGGCCTTGCGCCATTAATGGAAACAGGACAAAGTGAAGTGTCTGGTAGTTCTTGGAATCCATCGCTGGGTATGATTCAGAGCCAAAAAGAACCGATCCTTGAGGACCCAATTGGTTTTAACTCGGGTTCATTTCCAGAATATATACAGATACTAACATTATATACGTACGTATATGTACAGCGAGAGTTAGCTGCCGATGCAAGAGCCTACTCAGAAGCTTCATTATCTTATCCGGGGATCAAGAGGTGTACTCCAAATTCCACACGACTCTTAAACTTGCATTATTGTTCCTGTATTGGCTTGTATTAGAAGGCAAGAATCGTCTTATACTCTCTTTGTTGACTGGTAAGAATTTTTTACTTTTTGAGAAAGTTGGGTACTACTTGGCTATATCCAATTGGTTGTTGACTTGTAAAAGTTTGACTATGACTCATTCAGAAGACATGACTAGCTATGATGTTGATCGTCATAATAATAACTTTTAAAATAATAACAGTAATCAATTTCTTTAAAATAACTCTATTTTAGTTTAAACATAAATATGAAAAATATTATTTAGTAATAATTTATTAACAAACAATTTGAAGAATTAAAATCTTAAATAATATGAAAACATATATCTATTACTTTTTAGGTAAATAATCATTTAAGCCATGCTCCAAATTTTATTTCATTCATAAATATTTTTTCATTACATATAACTTTTTATTTTTTAAAAAAAGTTAATTGAAAAAAGAAGAAAAAAAAAAAAAAAAAAAAAAAAAAAAAAAAAGTGGAAACTTGTTCAAACTGTATTGAAAGCAAAATATAAAGTAAAAAAAAAAATATTTATATTGTCATTTTTTAAAAACAATTTTTATAAAAAATCATATTATCTTGAATTTCTTGGTCTGCAACTTGCTTGCTGCTGCATAATATCTTGAATAAACATAATGATGTTATGGTGAGAAGATCCTCCTTCTTCAACCCCTCTCTTCGCCATTTCTGCAAGCGCCTTATCTCGTTTTCTTCTTCTCTCTCCTTCCTCGCCTCTGTCCATCAGTTTTGCTATCACATCTTTGATCTTTTCCTTCTTTACACACAGCCCATATTTCTCTTCTTCTCCCATTACCAGAGCTTTCTCTGCTCCAACCCATATCCCAATTTTCAGAAGTTGCACGACCAGTTCGCTATTGCAAAACTGGTCGGAAAAAAGCGGCCAGGTGATCAGCGGCACTCCGGCACTGATACCTTCAATCGTCGAGTTCCATCCACAGTGAGTTAAGAATCCTGCAATGGCGGGATGTGACAAAATTACTACTTGTGGAGCCCAGCCGTTTATCAAAACACCTCTTCCTTTGATCCTCTCCTCAAACTCATTTTCTGAAATCAATTTCTCTAGTTCATCTGATCGATTCCAATCTCTTATCACCCAAATGAATGGCCTGTTTGATGCCTCTAAACCCAATCCCAGTTCCATCACTTGTTCAGGGGGTACAGTACTTAGGCTTCCCAGGCATGCGTAGATTACGGAACTTGATTCCTGAGCGTCAAGCCACGTCAACCATTGGTGTTGGTCGACTGTACTTTTCTTCCCTCTTTCTGCTTTGTCCAATTCATTCTTGTTACAGAGCGAAAGAGGCCCAACGCACCAGATCTTTTCCCCTCGTGCCTTTCTGTATTCTCTGATATACTCTGGTTCTAGTTCTTCAAAAGTATTTATAATCTCCCCATATGCTGCAGCTGCTTTTGCTCCTATGTTCTTCAACGTCTCCATGAAGTCCTCGTCCTTGTACAATGGTATCTGAGCTTTGGTGAGTTTAACTTTATCAGGCAAGTTTGTCAGAACGAAGTACTCTGACTCAGATTTCACAGTTTCATGGAATTTGCTGGTTAAGAAATCGTGCATGCACATCAGGTAAAAGCAACTCACCGGACGAAACACGATTCTTGGTACTCTGAACTTGGCGGCAATGTCGCTGGTATATCCAATTAGGAAATCAGATATAACGCAGCAAGGCGGCGGTGTTAGCTTCTCAAACAATTCTTGAACGGGTTCTTCGAGCAAGTCAACAGCTCTGAAGAAATTCGGATATAAGTTAATCGAGTCCAGCATGTCCAAGTTCTCGAGCCCTTCTGCTAGTCCTGCCTGTGCGCATGGAAACGGGAGCTGGACCAGATTGATTCTGAGACAAGATTGTAAAGCTCGGGAGATGACTGGTTCGAATCTTGAAGCATTGAGAGGGGTTGTAACAATGGTGATGGTCGCACCCAGTTGAGCTAATAGTCTAGCCAGGTCAATCATGGGGATCATGTGGCCTTGAGCCATGAAGGGGAACAAGACGAAGTGAAACTTCTGGTTGTGATTTTGGGTATCCATGGCGGATCTGATAGATAAAACAGGGAGTTCTTGGACTATTTAAGGATCAAAATAAGTTGGTCGAGAAACACATGTAATGCATATATATATAAAGAAGGTTCAAGAACAAACTTATATTAATATATATATATACATACACACACACATAGCTGGTGGTGAGTGGTGATGTAAGGGGTGATATACATACATAAGGTTTATTTACACCTACCCCTCTCCCCTCTTTTTTTTTTTTTTTTTTTTTTGTTAAAAAGAAAAATCAATTACTGAAAGATCATAACAACATTACGCATACATCACGGAATTATTTGATCTCAACAGCCAGCAACGTTAATTCGAACTTATGTTGTGAGAAAAAAGATATAAAAATAACATATCAAATGAATATTTAATGTTTTTACTATTATCAAAATATTACTCTCTTACTCATATTTTCAAATCTATTATCATGCTAACAAAATTATTTACAAAAATTAGAACTATATATTAAATCAAATAACCCTATGTGGATAAGTCTTATTATTTTATTTTTTTGGTCCAATTGCAATCAAATTATTGCTCTATGATTGCACATTTGCGTTTGTACAAAATTAAAAGGATTCACATGCTTTAGATCTGGAAATAATTGCATTGTTTTTAGTTGACTCCAATTAAAATTAGTTTTGTATTATGTAGTACTACATACGGAATCCTTTTAATTTTAGAAAAAAAATAATTAATTAAACAATTTTTAATTAAATTTTTAATCTCATAGTATAACGTTTAATTAGATACAAATTTTCAAATTATTTTAAAATATTGTATTTAATCTAGACTCAAAAGACAATATATGTAAAAGTTTTTCAAAGTGATTTATTATATATTTAAAAATTCATTTCAAAAAGAGAAAAGAATTTGTTGATGAAAAAATTATATCATATGTAATTTTCATTAAATAAGTTGTATTATTGAGCATATTTAATATTGTAAATAAGTTATTAATTAATTTTGAGTTTTATTCATGTACTGTACATATGCACCTAATCTATTTGTATAAATGCATAAGGCTATGTATTCTGTTAATGAATTAATGAGATCTCTCGAGCTATAATATGGTACCAGAGCACCTCGCTACTATTTTTTCTTGTTTTTCTTCTTGTTTCTCGATAGATTCTATTCGAAGTACTTGACTAAAGTTTGTGTCCTTCTTAATTATCCTCCTCTCATGAAAGGGTATGCATTTTTTGATATTAATGTCAAATAATTTATTGTTTATGGGATATAATTTTTCACGACTAAAATTTTATTTTCACAATATTTAAGTTCAAAATCTTAATATAAATTATTTTTTCAGAATCTGCATTAACTTTATCTGTTTGTGATATACATTCATCTCATGAGTTTAGTCTTCTCTAGTATTATACCTTATGAGGATTTAAATATTCATAATACTATTTTTACTCAGACTTCATTGTATTATAAAAATCTCTTGTCATTCTCAAGTGGTTAAAAGATAAACTAGAGTAAGTAAGCCTCCTTTATTTATAAGATTTTATTGTATTATTGCTAATCTTTGCATTAATACTGAAAATAATAGGGTATCCTTTGTCTAAGTACATGTCATTTATCTCATATACATAAAGCTTTCATAGTAGTTATATCTTCATAAGCTGAGCTGCAGTTCTACCATCATGTTTTGATTCATGCTCATTAGAGAAAAGCTAGGCAAGAAGAATTAACGGCCATGGAAAATAAAAATACATGGTCTGTAGTTGAACTTTCTCTTGCTAAACATTTCTACTGGATGTCATTAGATTTGTGAAATAAAGTATATGGTTAAATGAACAAGTGATGGAACTGGGATTAGGTTTAGAGGCATCAAATAGGCGATTCATTTGGGTGATAAGAGATTGGAATCGATTAGATGAAGTAGAGAAATTGATTTCAGAAACTGGGTTTGAGGAGAGGATCAAAGGAATAGGTGTTTTGATAAAAGGTTGGGCTCCACAAGTAGCGATTTTCTTAACTCACTGTGTAGACTCCAAATTCCACACGACTCTTCTTGTATTATTATTCGTGTGTTGGATTGTAATAACTAGAAGGGTAGGATCGTCTTATACTCCATTTGTTGAATGGTAAGAGTTTTTTTTTTTTCCTTGTAGTTTCCTAAATTAGTCTTCAGACGTTAAGAGTTTCTAGAAATAGTTGACTGTAACTTGTCTTCCATTTTGAGAAAGGTGGGTGACACTTGGCTGTATCCAATTGGATTTTGAGTAGTTGAAGTTTGACTAATAACTCATTCGGAAGGCTTGACTAGATACGATGTTGTTTGGTAATTATTAAATACTAATTTTTTAAAATACTAATAATAATAATTAAATTCTTTATAATAACACTTTTTTTAATTTAGATATCGCAATTAAAAATAAGTTTTTGTTTTATTATAAGTGTTTTTTAGTAATAATTTATTAACTAACAATTTAAAAAATAAAAAAATCTTTAAATAATATGAAACGTATATTCATTACTTTTTTGGTAAATTATCATTAAATCCATGCGCCAAATTTTATTTTATTCATAAATATTTTTTCTTTACATAGAACATTTTAATTTGTTTTTAAAAAAAGTAAATGTAACGCCCAAAACTTTTTTATTTATTTTATTTTAATTTTTATTAAAATTTTGTTTTATTTTATTTTATTTTATTTTAATAATTAATTTATAAAGTTTTAATTTAATTTAATAGAAATAATAATAATAAAATGGGGTAAAATTATTTTTGAAATTTAATTAAAATTGATTTTGGGAAAAAAATGTGAAAATTTAGATTCTGGAAATGTTTTTGAAAAGAAAATCGAAAACCGGAGGTCAAAACACAATTTAAAAAAGTAGTGTCATGTCAGCAGCCACGTCAGCAACCCGGTCAGCAGCCCCGGTCAACCAGGACATGCCGTGTAGCAGGGACGTTGATGCGGGGAGCCACGCAGGACGGAGACATGTGGGCGAACTGTGTGTGCGCGATCAGACAGCCCAGATCCGTTCCCGCGTACACGAACTGCCCAGATCAAGAGTGCGTGCGGACAGCCCAGATCTCATGCGTGCAGACGGCCCAGATTCATTCACAATTTATCGCGATCGGACGGCCCTGATTAAATCATGATGGATGGTTTAGATTAAAAGGGGAATGTTATAAATAATCGCATCCACACCCAACCCCAAACCCTAGCTGCCAGAACCCTCGCCGGAGAAGACGACCCAGCCACCGGAGGAACCGGCCGCCGCCACCCCCCGCCGCACCGGAGGATTTTTCGGCCGCCAAACGAGGTAAAATTTCTTCCCTTGACTCGTTTTTTGATGTTGAACCTCCCTGTGGCCAAATCGGAGCCAAACCACTGGCCAATTGATCGGAAAACACCGACGAAGTCTAGCGGCGCCATTGCAGGTTTCCTCGATTTTTGTCTCCGATAAGACCATTTTCGGTTCCCGTTCGATGTAATTTTTATACCACTGTGACCACCGTCCTTTTCTCTACAGTTTGACCGAAGTAAAACACCAAATCGCGACTCGCGCCGGAGGAGCCGCCGCACCCGAGAGCTCCACCGCCGGTAAGTCTCGATTTTCTGTAATTTTTTGCCCCACCAAGGGCCCTAGGGGTGTTTTATCACATGAACTAATGCAAGTTTGGGCGAATACGACCGAAAACGGCCAACCCGAGGCAGATCGCCGCCGCGCAGGAATTCTGAAATTGGCCGAAAAGGCCCTGGATCTAATTTAGGGTTTTTTGGGGACATGTGCAAGTACCAGAAGTGTGTTTTAATTATGGAAAAAAATTCAGGGAATCTAGGGACTGTCCGTAGGTGCAGTGAGAACCCGATTTCAGACTCCGAAACAAGTAAGGATCCCTCATCCTATTTTCTATCACGGCATTAAAGCTTAATAAATGATAAAACGGTATTTTATGAATTAATAAATATTGCTAATGGGGCCCGAACCTAATGTATTCGTCGGTCTGTTCTTGTTTGATTTATTTTACAGTTTTAAATGCATTACGGTATCTGATCTATTTATTTTATGATTTTGAATGCATAAATCACAGTTTCATTTATTATGGTTTGAATTATTGTGAACCCGATGTTGTGTTGTCTTGTTTGGTGTCCATTACTGGTTTATGTGTTTATGTTTGATTGGATAATTGAGATTAAGAAAAATAGAAAAAGGTATGTGAATTGATAAATGGATAATTTCGACAGCTTAACTAGATATCCTGCGAGATGGTGGACGGATCGGGTCCATAGGGAACCCTACCGGGAATGTGGTCTCTCATATCGGACGGGGTATGGAGACTTTATGTGTTTTGGCGCCCATAACAGACGGGGTATGGGGATGGCCCGTTTCACACTCATACCCGGACGGGGTATGAGGTTTATGATTTGGCGCCCATACCGGACGGGGTATGGGGACGGCCCTGGAATTAAGTTATTAATGTGAATGGTTCACATGTAGTGGAGACCCCTATGAATCCCCATGGATACTAGTAGGTTGATAAAAGAGGAAATCTGTTGCGTGATGATTGAAATGCAAAAGTATGACATGTACTATGATACAAATTATGTATGAATTCATGATATTTATGATGTTATTGTTTCTTATAAGTTGTTTTCATGAATCTCACTGAGGTAAGTGGACAATAAAGGTTTTTATTATTGATAAATGAGTTTGTTATAAATTATGCTCCATTGGTCGTTTTTGTTTTCTACCAACCTTTACTTCTGTGATAGTGAGATAGTGTGATTTCTTTACTAGGCTAGTGTAACTCATTCCTTACTTAACCATTTCAGATCAGGAGGACTTGGTTTCCGAACCCGTTCTTGAGGAAGACGGCAAGTAGAAGCATAAGAATTTATTAGTTTTCCTTATAGTATTCATTCATAGTATTTCCTTTAGTTAGTTTATTCTTTCATATGTTTAATTTGTTTTGGTTATTGTGTAAGGGATGTTATATTTTATTTCGCTTCTGCATTTATAATAAATTTATACATTTCCTTTCAATTTCCAGGGCCGTTACAGTTGGTATCAAAGCCGCATTCCTCAGACCCATCCCTTACATAATAATACTAGAGGAATACCAAACTGAGAATTATTACTCAACCCTTCCTTGTGAAATGCAGGTGCAGAGAGATGAGGAGAGGGAGACCCCCACTAAACCGAGCAGCCCGGGATGATTCGCTTCTGGAAGATGTTGACAGAATATTTAAGATGCTCGAAAGGATCATAGCTGCTCAGCAAGGTCGAGAGGAGAGAAGGGAATTACCCGACTCTCCCCCTCTACCACAAGTTAAGCCACCGCTGCAGCGAGTGGATCTCGAGCCACCCCGGCAAGAGTCTGCTCCTCCACAGTACCACCCGGTACCACTGCCGCAGTATAATCCGGTGCCTCAGCCACAGTATTGTCTGGCACCACCACAGTATAATCCGGTGCCCCCACTATATCAGCAGGTGCCACCACAGGGCCCCCCAGTCTATCCTCAACCCGGCCCAGTCCCTCTTCCACGGGATCCAGCTCCTTTCCTGATTGACCCGGACTACGTAGAGAGGTACATGAGACTAAACTCTTCCACTATTGCAGGGAAGTCCTCTTTCGAAGATGCCCAGTACTGGTTGGCGGAGACAGAGAAGGCTTTCAAGACCTTAGGAGTGGTTCATGAACAGAGGGTTACTTTTGCTTCCTACATGCTGGTGGGGGAAGCAGATCATTGGTGGGAGCTCAAGCAAACCACCCTGCCTACGTCAGTCACTTGGGAGTAGTTCTTAGCAGCCTTTCATGCGAAGTACCTCCCCGAGCACATCCGACATTTAAAAGAGACGGTGTTTGTTCAACTAGTCCAAGAAAACATGATGGTGTCGGAATATGCTCGTAAGTTCCTAGAGCTGGGCCGATACTCCCCTGAGACATTGATGGATGAGGGCAGAAAGGCCAGGAGATTCCAGTGGGGCCTCCGCCTAGAGATCAAGCGGCATTTATTGGTACTAGAGCTCAAGACATATTCAGCCGTTCTGGCAAAGGTGCAGATCGTGGAGAGGAGTTTCAACACCCTTTCCCAGTCAGCATGGAGTCACAGACCCTCAGCTCTACCCCGCAGACCAGCACCTACTGCGCATGTCCAACAAAATAAGAGGCCCAGACCGGTGATCCAGGCTCCCCCTTAGGCTCTAAGGGCAGCACGTGGCAAGATCTGTCAGCACTGTGGCAGGGATCACGGGGACCGACCATACTATCGCCTCAACAACACCTGTCGGATATGTGGTAGTGCCCAGCACTATGCGAAAGAGTGCCCGAGGAACCAGAACCAAGGAAGACCTCCTTTTTAGGACAGAGTTTATAACCTCACACAGTATGATGCCGATGCCGACCCGGACGTGGTACAAGGTATTGTACACTATCTGTGACCATATTGCTCATATTTTTATTTGACAATGGTGCATCACATTCATTTGTTTCACATGTTTTTACATCTAAACTTAATGTATCGCCTGATAAACTTGATTCAATGTGTTTGTGTCTACTGCTGTGGGTGAAATACTATTAGGGGAAGTTGTCTTCAGGGCTTGTGCCGTGGAGATAGCAAATAGAAAACTGAGTGTAGACCTAATATGGTTAGACACGGGGGATTTTGATGTAATTTTAGGGATGGATTGGCTAGCGGCGTTTCATGCCACCATAGATTGCTTTAACAAGAAGGTTGTATTTAATCCTCCTAATGAGGAGTCATTTACAAATTAATAAAATCATTTTATACTTATTCCTTGATGGCAAGTATCCTTAATTTTCAAGTACTTTAACCTTGTTATTTTCTCTAACTAGGCAAGCCCAAGAAGAAAATTTGTATCCAAGAGATTCTAGTAGTACGAGACTTTCCAGATGTGTTTCCGGATGAACTGCCCGGACTGCCAGTGGACAAGGATGTTGAGTTCACTATAGACCTACAACCAAGCACCCAGCCCATTTCGGTTGCTCCTTACCGCATGAGTCGCGTTGAGATAGAAGAGCTGAGGAAACAAATCACTAAATTGCAAGACAGTGGTTTTATTAGACACAGTGTGTCTCCTTGGGGTGCCGGAGTCACGTTTGCCAAAAAGGGAGATGGAACGTTGAGACTGTGTATTGATTACAGATGATTGAACAAGATCACAATCAAGAACAAATATCCCCTTCCCAGAATTGACAACCTTTTCGATCAACTGCAGGGTGCGCAGGTCTTCTCCAAAATAGACATGCGATCAAGTTACCATCAGGTGAAAATAAGAACAGAAGACATCCCCAAAACGGCCTTTCGAACCAGGTACGGACACTATGAGTTCCTGGTCATGCCATTTGGACTAACCAATGCCCCGGCCATCTTTATGGATATGATGAACAGGGTCTTCAGAGAATTCTTGGATCAATTTGTTATTGTGTTCATCGATGACATCTTGGTATACTTAAAAAGCAGAGAAGAGCATGCTCACCATCTAGCCCAAGTTTTGCAGGTCCTCAGAAAAAAGAAGCTATATGCAAAGTTGAGTAAGTGTGGATTCTGACTTGAGCAGACCGTCTTCCTAGGACACATCATATCGAAGGAAAGAGTATCAGTGAATCCCAAAAAGGTTGAAGCGGTACTTGGCTGGGAAAAGTTGACATCGGTTAAGGAGATCCGTAGCTTCCTGGGAATGGCAGGTTATTACCGCAGGTTCATCGAAGAATTCTCTAATCTAGCAGCTCCCCTAACCCAGCTCACAAAGAAGAATACCAAGTTTGAGTGGAATGAGGACTGTGAGAGAAGTTTTTCAAAATTAAAGGAGCAGCTGACCACTACACCCGTACTGGCTTTACCAAGTGGATTGGGGGGATATACAGTTTATAGTGATGCCTCCTATCTAGGTCTGGGTTGTGTCCTGATGCAGCATGGGAAGGTCATAGCCTATGGGTCCAAACAGTTAAAGAATCATGAGAAGAATTACCCCACCCATGACTTGGAACTTGCCGCAATCATACACGTCTTAAAAACCTGGCACCATTATTTATACGGAGAGACCTTCCAGATCTATACCGATCATGAAAGTCTGAAGCACATATTCACTCAAAAGGATCTCAACATGCGTTAGAGAATGTGGATGAAACTCCTTAAAGACTATGATTGTGATATCTTATATCATCCGGGTAAGGGCAACGTGGTGGCAGATGCCCTCAGTAAGAAAAGTACAGGTATCTTAGCTCATTTAATGGTCTCAGAATGCAGGCAAATTGGGGCCACACAACAGGTTCGGCTTCATGACTTAAAAAGAGTCGCATGTTTGGGCCGTCTGATCATCTAGCCTGAGTTAATACAGAGAATAAGGAAAGCTCAGTCAGTCAACCCCGCCCTAGTAGCCCACAAGAATGATGCAAAACAGGGAGTGAGCTCAGAATTCTAAATCTCTGACGATGGGTTACTCTAGTTCCAGGATAGGGTATGTGTCCCAGACGACAGTAAGTTGAAGAGAGACATCATGACAGAATCTCATAGCTCGAAATTTGCTATGCATCCCGGAAGCACCAAAATGTACCAAAACATGCAACCCCGATTTTGGTGGAATGGGATGAAGAGGGACATAGCTGACTTTGTATCTAGATGCTTGGTATGTCAGCAGGTCAAGGCAGAGCATCAACGCCCAGGCGGGTTACTTCAGCCCTTACCGATCTCGGAGTATAAATGGGAACATATCGCCATGGATTTCGTAATGGGATTACCCAAAGTACGTTCAGGACATGACGCCATCTGGGTAATTGTTGACCGGCTTACCAAGTCTTCCCACTTCCTAGCCATCATGATGACCGATCCCTTGGACAAGTTGGCAAGAATGTATATCCGAAAAATAGTCAGATTGCATGGAGTTCCAGTGACAGTGGTATCCGACAGGGACCCCAAGTTCACTTCTCGGTTTTTGAGTAGCTTTCAGCAGGCCATGGGAACAAAGTTGTCTCTCAGTACTGTTTTCCATCCTCAGACTGATGGACAGTCAGAAAGGACAATTCGTACACTTGAGGATATGCTTCGAGCTTGCGTCCTTGACTCTGGGGGCCATTGGGACGACCATCTACCCCTGATAGAATTTGCCTACAACAACAGCTACCAAGCGAGCATTGGCATGGCTCCGTATGAGACGTTATATGGGTGCCCATGCAGATCACCGATTTGTTGGGAAGAAGTGGGCGACAGAAAATTGTTCGGCCCAGAGTTGGTGGAGGAGACCATGTCTAAAATAGTTAAAATTAGAAAGAACATTCAGACGGCTCAGAGCAGACAGAAGAGTTATGCGGACACCCAGATGAGAGATTTAACGTTTGAATAAGGCGACTGGGTGTTCCTTAAGGTCACTCCTTTCAAAGGAATTAGTAGGTTCGGCAGGAGGGAAAAACTGAACCCCCGATTTATTGGACCATATGAAGTCTTCGACAGGATTGGTACTGCCGCCTACAGACTAGCACTGCCTCCAAAGCTCTCCAAGGTCCACAATGTGTTCCATGTATCCATGCTACGTAAATACAACCGGACCCCTCTCATATTTTAGCTCATGAACCGCTTCCACTCCAAGATGACTTATCTTATAAGGAAGTACCAGTCGGTATCACGGACCGAAAGAGTAGAATACTTCGCAACTGGAAAATATCATTTGTAAAGGTAGTGTGGCAGAACCACTCGCCAAAGGAGGCTACCTGGGAGCTAGAATCAAACTTTAGAGCTCAGTATCCCCATTTGTTCGACCAAGAGTAAGAGGCAAATTTGGGGGACCAAATTTCTTTAATTTTTATTAGAATTTTATTTTATTTTAATAATTAATTTATAATATTTTAATTTAATTTAATTTAATAGAAATAAAAATAATAATAATAATATAATGGGGTAAAATTATTTTTGAGATTTAATTGAAATTAATTTTGAAAAAAATGGGTGAAATTTGGATTTCGTGGGTGTTTTTGAAAAGAAAATAAAAAAACTGGGGTCAAAACGCAATTTAAAAAATAGTGCCATGTCAGCAGCCACATCAGCAGCCCGGTCAGCAACCCCGGCCAACCAGGACATGCCGCGTGGTAGGACACTGACGCGGGGAGCCACGTGGACGATCCGTGTGCCCGCGATCGGACAGCCCAGATCCGTTCCCGCGCGCACAGACGGCCCAGATTTCACCCGTGTGGACGACTCAGATTGAATCATGGACGGACGGCCGAGATCGCATTGCAATGGACGGCCCAAATTCATTCCCAATTTAATTGCAATCAAACGGTTCAGATTAAATCATGATGGACAGCTCAGATTAAAAGGGGAAGGTTATCCCTAATCGCATCCACACCCAACCCCAAACCCTAGCCGCCAGAACCCTCGCTGGAGAATACGACCCAGCCACCGGAGAAAACGGCTGCCGCCGCACCAAAAGATTTTCGGGCCGCCAAACAAGGCAAAATTTCTCTCCCTGGCTCATTTTTTAATGCTGAACCTCTCTGTGGCCAAATCGGAGCCAAACCACCGGCCAATTAGCTGAAAAATACCGCCGAAGTCCAGCCGCGCCGCCGCGGGTTTCTTCAGTTTTTGCCTCTAATGAGGTCCTTCCCGGTTCCCGTTCGATGTAATTTTTATACTACTGTGACTACCGTCCTTTTCTCTATATGTTGACAGGAGCAAAACACCAAATCGCGACTCGTGCCGGAGGAGCCGCCGCAACCGAGAGCTCCACCGCCGGTAAGTCTCGATTTTCTATAATTTTTTGCCCCACCGAGGACCCTAGGGGTGTTTTATCACAGAAACTAATGCAAGTTTGGGCGAATACGGCCGAAAACAGCCAACCCGAGGTGGATCACCGCCGCGCAGGAATTCCGAAATTGGCCGAAAAGGCCCTGGATCTAATTTGGGATTTTTTGGGGACATGTCAAGTACCGGAAGTGTGTTTTAATTCTGGAAAAAAATTCAGAGAATCTAGGGACTGCCCGTAGGTGCAATGAGAACCCGATTTCAGACTCCGAAACAAGTAAGGATCCCTCACCCTATTTCCTATCACGACATTAAAGCTTAATAAATGATAAAACGGTATTTTATAAATTAATAGATATGGATAATTAATTAAAATTGTTAATGGGGCCCGAACCTGATGTATTCGTCGGTCTGTTCTTATTTGATTTATTTTACAGTTTTAAATACATTACGTTATCTGCTCTATTTATTTTATAGTTTTGAATGCATAAATCACGGTTTCATTTATTATAGTTTGAATTATTATGAACTCGATATTGTGTTGCCTTGTTTGGTATCCATTACTGGTTTATGTGTTTATATTTGATTGAATAATTGAGATTAAGAAAAATAGAAAAATGTATGTGAATTGATAAATGGATAATGTCGACAGCCTAACTAGATATCCTGCGAGATGGTGGGCGGATCGGGTCCATAAAGAACCCTACCGGGAACGTGGTCTCTCATATCGGACGGGGTATGGAGACTTTATGTGTTTTGGCGCCCATACCGGACGGAGAATGGGGACGGCCCGTTTCACCCTCATACCGGACGGGGTATTGAGGTTTATAGTTTTGGTGCCCATACCGAACGGGGTATGGGAACGGCCCTGTAATTAAGTTATTAATGTGAATAGTTCACGTGTAGCGGGGACCCCCTATGGATCCCTATGGATATTAGTAGGCTAATAAAAGAGGGAATTTGTTGTCTAATGATTGAAATACAAAAGTATGATATGTATTATGTTACAGAGTGTGCATGATCTTATGATATTTATGATGTTATTGTTTCTCATAAGTTGTTTTCATGAATCTCACCGAGGTAAGTGAACAGTAAAGATTTTTATTATTGATAAATGAGTTTGTTATAAATTATACTCCATTGGTCGTTTTTGTTTTCTACCAACCTTTACTTCTGTGACAGTGAGATAGTGTGATGTTTTTATTAGACTAGTGTAGCTCATTTCTTACTTAACCATTTCAGATCAGGAAGACTTGATTCCCGAGCCCGTTCCGCAAGAAGACGGCAAGTAGATGTCTAAAGATTTCATAGTTTTATTTATAACATTTATCTCTAATATTTACTTTATTTAGTTTATTTTTTCATACGTTTAGTACGTTTGGATTGTGTAAGGGATATTAATCAAAATTTTTATTCCGTTTCAGCATTTAAAATTTTTCTTATATATATATATATATTTTTTCCTTTAAAATTCTGGGGTCGTTACAGTAAATACCACTAATGTTTACATATAACTTTTTTTATGTTTTAAACGTAAATACCATTAGTTGTGGTTGAGACTTGTTTAACCGCTATTGAAAGCAGAATATAGAGTAAGACACAAAATCAATATCAGTGTGTTTAAACTACTGCTTGCTAATTAATATTCAAAGTTTCAGATTACTTGTAACATCAATGATGAAGAAGAGAGAAAAAAAAAAAAAAGGAAATTTCTCAGTACCAATTCTTGAATTTAATCAAAGATGGCAAACTGGAGTTTAAGATTAAACAAAAAATTAAAAATGGTGTGAATTTGAGGTCAGACGTTTACTTGATCGGCCATGTGGAGGAAGGATTCTGAATATCTTGAATAAACAGGGAGGCTTCGAACTATTTAAAGATCAAAGAACTTCGTCAAGAAACATATATAATGCATATAAAGAAGGTTCAAGAACAAGATATATATATATATATATATATATAGCTGGTGGTGAGTGGTGATCCAGGAGGTCACATGCATATGTAAGAAACATCCCGGTATAGATCAGGTTAATTTCTCTTGAAAATATTTACACCTTTATTTTTTTCTTAAATCAATTACTTAAAGATCATCACTGCATATGTTAAATATACATCACAGAGTTATTCCATCTCAACAGCTAACTGATATAAACAGGATAATAAAGATTTATAGAAATTTCTATCTTTATATTTTTCTTTTTAAATAATAAAGTGAGAAGAATAACAACACTTTTTATTCACTGAGATCGGAAAATAAATCGAATATATTCTCTACCAAATTCAAAAATATAATTACGGAAAAAAACTCACCGATACTTTATAAATTTACGAATATGTGTTAGAAACACTTGCGGTTTAAACATATATTTACGAGATTTTATTATTTTTTATCTGTTTAAATTATAACCTATTACATGAATATTTAGTGTTTTCATTATATATTAATTCTGTTATAAAACTATTAATTTCTTATTCCTATTTGAAAGTTTATTATCGTGCTAACTATATTATTATTTACAAAAAGTAAAATTATACTTATCAGTCTAACTCTACGTGTATAAGTCTTATTATTTTATTTGTTTGGTCAATGATAATAAAATTATTTCTCTATTGATTACATATTATTAAAAAGATTCACATGTTTTACGTGTGGAAATAATTACAGCATTTTTAGTTAATTAAAAGATAGTTGACTCAAATTATACATTATGTTTAATTAAAATTAATCAGATACAATTCTTAAATAATTTTTTTTTATATTTGAAAAATAATTTTAAAAATATTGTATTTAATCTAGACACTGTAACGACTCCAAAAATATTCAAAGAAAATAAATGATAATTAAAATGCGAAAGCAAAATAAATGTTCAAGGCTTACATTCCTTACACAATAACTTAAAGTACTAATTAGTATTCCGAAATTCACCATTTTAAAATAAATACAAAGAAATAAGGAAATGAATGGAAAATAAAGAAAACTAGCATTCTACTCGCAATCCTCTTGCGGATCGGATTCTAAATCCTGATCCTCTTGATCTGAAATTGTTAAATAAGGGATGAGCTACACTAATCCAGTAAGAATATCACAATATATCACCGACACAGAAATGAAAGTTGGTAGAAAATCAAAACAACTAATGGAGCACTTAATTTAAACCAATACGTTTATTAAAAATAAAACCGTTTACCATCCACTTACCGTAACAAGATTTATAAAAGCAACTTATAGAGACAATAATATAGCACTTATCATGATTTCATATGCAATTGGTAATAGGCACACATTATAAATCTATATTCAATAAATCAAACAACAACCTTTCATTTTATCAGCCTACTGGTATCCATGAGGTTTCATAGAGAAGTTCCCGCTACGCATGAACCATTTCCTTCAACATTCTTAATTTAAGGTTCATCTCCATATCCCGTTCGGTATGAGCGTCAAACCGCTAAACCTCAATACCTCGTCCGGTATGAGGGTGAAACGGGCCGTCCCCATACCCCATCTGGTATGAGCGCCAAATTACCAAGTCTCAATACCCTGTCCGGTATGAGACAACGTTCATGTAGGGTTCCCTATTGTTCTCGGTCTGTCCAACATCTCTCAGGATATACAGTAAGACTGTCGTTTCATCTATTTACTTAATCACACAATTTTTTCATTTTTCTTTAGTCTCCATTTTTCAATTCAACCGTAATCACATAAATAAAGAAACATGTATTAGGGAATGCAATCATATCTCAGTTTCTCAATTTAACAATAGTCAAGTAAGACAGCAATACATGCGTTCAAACCATAAAATTGATAAAGCAGATACTATCATATATTTAAACTGTAAAATAAATCAACAGAGAACAATTTTCGGTTCTAGCTCTATTAGTAATACGTAATTAATTATAAATATTTTCTATGTTTCACAAAATATCGTATTATTTAAAATTAAACTTCAATTCTATAACAGATGATAGAGTGAGAGATTCTTACTCAATTTGATGCTCAAAAGCTAAGCTGTTTACTGCGTTTATAGACGATTCCCGGGTTCCCTGAATTTTTCTTCGGGAATCAAAACGCGCTATAAGTACCTACAAATGTCCTAAACAAACCCAAAATTAGTCTTAGGGCCCACTTTGGCCAATTTTAGAATTCTGGCATGGCGGCTCTGCCGTGCTCCGGCGACGGCATTGTCGCCCTGGGCGGCAGTCTACCTCAGGTCAGCTGTTTTTGGCCGATTCTGCATCAATCCCTGCGAGAAAATACATTAAAGGATCTCGGTTGATCGAAAAAACATAAAAAATTGAAACTCATCAACGGCGGGGCGCTCCAGTGTGGTGGCTCCTCCGGCTCACGTTGTGGTTGTGTGTTTTGCTCCAGTCAACTTGTAGAGAATGAAACGGTGATCACAACGGTAAAAAAATTACGTAAAATGAGAACTAGGAAGGGCCTCAACCGAGGCGTTTTGTAAAATTTTTCACGACGGTACAGCCGAGCTTTGCCCACATTTTTCAGCCAATCAGCCGGTTCTTTTGCTCCGATTTGGTCATGGATGTGTTTAAAATTGAATTATGAGCAAAAGAATTTTTTTTACCTCTTTTGGCGATCAGAAAGGGCTCTGATGCAGCGGCGGGTGGCGGCGGTCTCCTTCTCGTCTTCTCCGGCGAGGGGGTCTGGCGGCTAGGGTTAGGGTTTGGTACGAATGAAGGTTATTTATATTCGTGTCTTCATTTAATCTGGACCGTCCATTATATTTGATCTGGACTATCCAATCACGATTAAATAGGGAGTGAATCTGGATCGTTCATTGCGATCTAATCTTAGCCGTTCATCGCGATCCAGTCTAGACCATCTTATCGCGTTTAAATCTGACCTTCTGATCACGTTGGGGAGGGAACGCATCCGGGCCGTCTGTGTGTGCGGGAACGAATCTGGACCGTTCGATCGCGGGCATGCGGATCGTCTGCATGGCACCGCATCAGTGTCCGCTGCCATGCGGCGCGTCATGATTCATTGGGCCTATTGATCGGACATCCGACGTGGTAAAACTTCTCTAAATTACATTTTGATCTCTAATTTTTTATTTTTCTTTTAAAAATACCAACAGAACTTAAATTTTCACTACTTTTCTCCAAAATTATTTTCAATTTCATCCTCCATCAAATTTATTTTATTTTTACTCCAAAATAAAATTAAAAAAAATTAAAAAATTACATTTAAATAAATTTAATTTACATTAAATTCAAACTTAGGCATTACAGACACAAAGACATTTAATTAGCATGTCCAAATATTTTACAAAATAGTTTATATATTTAAAAATTCATTTCAAAAAGAGAAAAGAGTTTGTTGATGAAAGAATTATGTCATATTTAAATTCAAATATGTTACACTATGTATATATGTGCATCTAATCTATTTGTATAAATATTCAGAATTATGTATTTCATTCATGAATTAATGAAATATTTTTCCTTCTCTCTCTCTCTCTCTCTCTCTCTCTCTCTCTCTCTCTCTCTCTCTCTCTCTCTCTCTCTCTGCCTAACTGCAACATGGTACCAGAGCATATCACTATTAATTTCTTGTTTTTCTTCTCGTTTCTTGATTCTTAAATCTAGTTTAAAGTACTTTACTAAAACTTGTGTCTCTCTTAGTTATCTTCCTCTCATTAAAAGGTATACATTATTTGATATTAATGCCAAAAACTTATTGTTTCTAGGGATTTATTTTTACACCATCAATTTTTTTTTTCACAATATTTAAATTCAAAGTCTAAATATATATCATTTCCAAGAATTTGCATTGCCTTTATTTGCTAGTGATATACTTTTATTTTATGAGTTAATCTCGTGAGAATTTAAATATTCATAATAACGTTTATGCTCATTCTTCATTACATTATGAAAATCTTTCTAGTCATTATTAGGTGATAAAGAGATCAACTAGAATAAGTAAACCTCATTCTTATTATATGATTTTCATTGTAATATTGCTAATTTTTCCATTACTACTGAAAACAATCGGTATCCTTTGTCTAAGTACATTTCACATCACGATTTATCTCCTACATATAAAGCTTTAACAATGGCTATATCTTCACAAGTTGAGCTACAATTCTACCATCATGTTATGATTCATGCTCATTGGGAACAAGCTACGTAAGAAGGATTAATGGCCATTGAAAAATAATAATACGTGGTCTATAGTTGAACATTCCTTTTGGAGGCATGTAAGCTAAGTAGGTAGAAAAGGTAAAAGCAACTCACTGCATGGAAAACAATCTTGGGCCATATATATACACACATTATTAAGAAGGTTGAAGATTTGATTTATCAGGTGGATGGTTTTCAAGAAAAAAAAAAAGAGAAGATTCTTATATTAATATTTTATATCCTAATACAGGAAGTATTATAGGAAAATGTAATGTATATATTTATTAGCTCAAAAATTGAAAAGACTAATAAACAGTAAACGAAATAAGCTTGTGATTTTATAAATAGTATTACAGCTGAACACAATACCAAAATGAATCTAATATTTATTTCTTATATGAGAGTTTGTAACATTTAATACATTTATATATTAGGATCTTATTGGATACATATACATATATAGGTAATGGTAATAGTTGGTCAAGTCATGCATTAGTGATATATTATAATAGAAATGTGCTATACATGCCTTCGCTCTTGTTCCTCCTAGAGTTGATAAGTTGTTTTTGCATAAAATGTGTTATATTTAATATCTACCCAACAGTGTGTTTGTATCCAAGTAATATGATCCTAAGCGACTTGGGAACATTTAAGGGACATGACGTCTGACAAGATAACTAAAGTTTTGACATTAACAAAAACTAGAGCCAGAGAGGATTAATGAAGAGGACAAGCTTGAGCCGAAAAAATGAGCCTGTGAAGGAAGAGTTGTCAGCCTATTCGGCCGAGAGGAAGCTCGACTATGCATCCTCTTACAATTTAAGATACATAGTCGAGAGACTAGTCAGCTATCATGATTTGATCTTCAGTTGATAATTTTTTAATTATAATTTTAAAATAATAATAATAAAATTCTTTAAAACAATACTACTTTAATTTAAGTGTAAATGTTAAAAATATGCTCTTATTTTATTATAATTATTTTTACTAATAATCTATTAACTAACAATTTAAAATTTTTAAAATCTTAAATAATATGAAAACATATATCTATTACTTTATAGGTAAATTATCATTTAAGCCATGCTCCAAATTTTACTTTCATGAATACAAGACCCTACTAAATTTTGAGATATCTAATAAGATTCATTTTTCTATATTGATTCATGTTACAATTAGAAATGTCAATAATGAAGGAGATGAAAGTGATTCTGTGTCAGCACCAGTAGATGTAAATGATGATGTTGAGCAGGCGGAGCAACCCCCTCCACCTTAGATTGTTGAAGAACCTCAAGTTAGAAAGTCAAGTAAAACACATCATTTATGTATTAGATATCCAAATTCTGAATATATTACAGTTATTGAAGAATGGGAGCCAGAGAACTTTCAAGAAGTGCAGAATTAATAGATAAATGCAATGAAGCAAAAGATGAGTTCTTTAAAGAAGAGTCAGACAAATCTGGTTAACGTGGTGACCAAAATTTATAACAAGCATCAATTTTGCACCAAAACAAGGAGATTGAATGAAAATTAAGTAAAAGATGAATGGATACCTCTTATAAACTAGATGGGGATATTATTAAAATCCAGCCTAAAAATGCATATTAATAATTTAAAAAGAAAAAAAAAAGAGACTTAGGGTTGCAGCTCATACACACACACACATATATATATATATATATATAAATTGCTAGATCAAGAAGAATAAGAAAGGAAAAATTAAGAAAAAAGAGTGGTTGTGCAAAAGGAGAGAGTTAGAGAAAAAGAGAGAAGGAAGAGAAAAGAGAAAGGAATTGTGTATATATATATATATATGGTAGAGTGGCAACCAAGAGAAGAAAAGAAAAAGGAGGTTTTCATTCTCTCTCATCGGTGACATCATCGTCGACGTCAGTTATTTCATCTTTTCTTATTTGATTATGTTTTCTTTTTCTTTTTCCTCGTAAAAATAGGTTGTTCTTTTATTTTGAGTTTAATCATTGGTAGATTATCTTATACTTATTTTTCGTTGATAGTGAATTTGATTCGGAGTTTGATCCATAGTTTTTTTTTCTTCATACTAAATGATTGTTCACGTAAAATTTTATGTCTACTTAATTTTAGGATTATTATCTGCTTATTATTTTTAATCAGTTATATATTAATTTAGTTTGAGATTATTATTATTAGTTCCTAATAATTAATTTAATATTACCTTAATTTATATAATTAATTATATCCATATTCGAATCCCAACAATACTCACCTCATTTAACTTACAAAATTAATGATGATGAAGAGAGAAAAAAAAAAAGAAATTTTTAATTGAGGTTTAAGATTAAACAAATAATTACTACTTTGAATTTTCGATCAGCAACCTGCTTGCTGATGCTTAGTATCTTGAATAAACATAATGATGACTGGTTCGAATCCTGAAGCATTGAGAGGGGTTGTAACGATGGTGATGGGTGCGCCCAGTTGAGCTAACAGTCTAGCCAGGTCAATCATGGGGATCATGTGGCCTTAAGCCATGAAAGGGAACAAGACAAAGTGAAGCTTCTGGTTGTGATTTTGGGTATTCATGGCGGACCTGATTGATAAAAGAGGGAGGTTTTGAAGTATTTAAGGATCAAAATAACTTCGTCAAGAAACATATATAATACATATAAAGAAGGTTCAAGAACAAACTCTCTCTCTCTCTCTCTCTCTCTCTCTCTCTCTCTCTCTCTCTCAACATCGTGGTTTATATGGATAAGAAACAGCTTGGCATATATGAACCAGGTTATTTTCTCTGGAAAATATTTACACAAACACTTATATTTTC
>NW_019014687.1:1138094-1152565 GCF_000150535.2 Carica papaya
ATTGACGTTTGTACAAAATTAAAAGGATTAACGTGTTCCAAATAATTGCATGGTTACTAGTCAATTAAGAGCTAGTTGACTCGAATTATATATAATTAAAATTAATTAATTATATATACACACCATTAAGAGGGTTGAAGACTTTATTTATCACGTGAATGGTTTTCCAAAAAGAAAAAAGAGGATTCATGCGGCTGATAATTTACGTACCATGCAAGCAATGTTATAGGAAAGTGTAGTGTATATATTTATTAGCTTAAAAATTAAAAATACTAATAACCAATACAAGTAATAAGATTGTGACTTTATAAATAGTATTAGAGTTAGAACACAACATCAGAACAGATCTAATTCTGAATATTTATTTCTGACATGGGAGTTTGTAACATTCAAAATATTAGTTATATTTATAACTAATATAACACATTAGTTATACATTAAGATCATACTAGATACGTGTATATATATATAATGGTAGTAGTTCATCAGTGAAATATCAGGAGAGAAAAAATGGTGATTTTCAGAACAAGAAATCAGATTTAGTTCACCAACCGTCCTGATCATTCACTCTAATTTCTTCTGTGTTTACTCCTTTCTGCAGTATAATGTTTCAATGCGTGTACTTGTTTCCAGTGTTTAAACACAAGATTTGACTCAATTCCCCGTTTCATTTTGCAGTAACACACACACACGTACATATATATATATAAAGGCATATGTGAAAAGAAGATTCCCACAAATAACTGAATAAGACCAGACTGCTGGTGGGTTTGTGGCCATACTGCGTCAAAATAATTGAATTCTATATATACCATATGTTGAGAATCAATTTGTTTTCCAAAAAGCTGTGTGCTTTTTCATCCATTCAAACTCTTGGATTCCCAAGATGATAAAAAGAAAATTTCAATTTGTCTTGTTTCTGTTCATGGCTCAAGACCACATGATCCCACGGGATATTTGGATGTGGCCGACGCCATTATCATAAGACCTGTTAATGCAGCCAGATTTTAACTGATCCATGACAGCGATGTGCAGGCTGGCTTCGGTGTCCATTTTTACCCACTGCTTCATTTACTTGCCTCGAAGATTCGACACAGTGAAATTGGATTCAAGGGTACTTTCTTTTAACAAACCTGACTGAGAAAGTTGAACTAAAGAAAAAACCCAGATAATATTTTTAAGAGTTAAAGAAGAGCGACTATAAATACTTTTGAAGAACTGGGGCTAGAATAGATTAGATGAAGCGGAGAAATGGATTTTAGAGGCTGGGTTTGAGGAGAGGTTTGAACGGAGACGTATTTTTTGGTAAAAGGGTAGATCTCCACAACTACTGGATATTGTCTCACTCTGTAATTGCAGAATTTTTAACGCACAAGTATTGGATATCAAAAAGGCTGTCAACAATGTGATTGGATAAAAGGTGCAGAAGGAGGAAGAAGAGAACTGAGCTTGAGAACTTGCAAAAATTGACAGAGAAAGCTGTTGAAGACAGAGTATCTTCTCACTTTAACATCACTATGTTAACCAAACATAAAATGCAACAAGAATCTTCCTGATTTGAAAGTTTAATTTTATGATTGAATTTCAACCACACTGCATTAAGAATGTTGCAATGGCCGGGTGTGGCAATATCAGTACTTATGGAGCTCAACACTTTACTTGATCCTCTCTCCGAATCCATCCTCTGAAACCCATTTCTCGATTTCATCAATTCCATTCAAGACTCGTATGACCCAAATGAATGGCCTGTTTGATTCCTCTAACCTTATTCCCCTGCTCAATTAATTGTGCAGCTGGTGCATTACTGAGGCTTCTAAGACAAACATACACTACAGAGCTTGGCACCTGAGAGTCAATCCAGTTCAAGCATTGTGATGTGAGCACGGATAGTTTGGACTATTGAAGAAACTTTAAGACAAGATCAAAGTAATTTGATTGGATTTGGATCTTTGGGAAGAGCATTATGATGCCTAGCGAGCCTATTACGAGGAAGGGCCAAAAGACTTAAACAAGCATTCCAACTCTTTGTTCAAGAATGGATAAGTGATGCTGAATAAATTATTCAAAATTATGTTAGTATTAATTTTTCATCGTCAACTTGCTTGCTGCTGCATAATATCTTGAATAAACATAATGATGTTAAGGTGAGAAGATCCTCCTTCTTCAACACTTCTCTTCGCCATTTCTGCAAGCTTCTTTGCTCGTTGTCTTCTTCCATCTCCTTCCTCACCTCTATCTATCACTTTCTCTATCACATCTTTAATCACTTCCTTCTTTACACACACCCCATATTTCTCTTCTTCTCCAATTACCAGAGCTTTCTCTGCTCCAACCCATATCCCAATTTTCAGAACTTGCACGGCCAGTTTGCTATTGCAAAACTGGTCGGAGGAAAGTGGCCAGGTGATCAGCGGCACGCCAGCACTGATACCTTCAATGGTGGAATTCCATCCACAGTGAGTTAAGAATCCTGCAATGGCGGAATGCGACAAAATCACTACTTGTGGAGCCCAGCCCTTTATCAAAACACCTCGTCCTTTGATTCTCTCCTCGAAACCATTTTCTGAAATCAATTTCTCTACTTCTTCTAATCCATTCCAATCTCTTATGACCCAAATGAACGGCTTGTTCGATGCCTCTAAACCCAGTCCCAGTTCCATTATCTGTTCAGGCGGTAGAGTACTTAGGCTTCCTAGACAAACGTAGATTACAGAACTTGGTTCCTGAGCGTCAAGCCATGTCAACCATTGGTGTGGGTCGACTGTACTTTTCTTCCCTCTTTCTGCCTTGTCCAATTCATTATTGTTACAGAGCGAAAGAGGCCCAACACACCAGATTTTTTCCCCTCGTGCCTTTCTGTATTCTCTGGTATACTCCGGTTCTAGCTCTTCAAAAGTATTTATAATCTCCCCATATGCTGCAGCTGCTTTTGCTCCTATTTTCTTCATCGTCTCCATGAAGTCCTCGTCCTTGAAGAATGGTAACTGAGCTTTAGTAAGTTCCACTTTATCAGGCAAGTTTGTCAGAACAAAATACTCCGACTCAGATTTCACGGTTTCATGGATTTTGCTGACGAGGAAATCGTGCATACACATCAGAAAAAAGCAACTCACTGGACGAAACACAATTCTTGGTACTCTGAACTTGTCGGCAATATCGCTGGTATATCCAATCAGGAAATCAGATATGATGCAGCAAGGCGGCGGTGTTAGCTTCTCGAACAATTCATGAACGGGTTCTTCCAGCAAAGCAATTGCTCTGAACAAATTCGGAAATAAGTTATTCGACTCCAACATGTCCAAGTTCTCGAGGCCTTCTGGTAGTCCTGCCTCTGCGCATGGAAACGGGAGCTGGACCAGATTGATTTTAAGACGAGATTGTAGAGCTCGGGAGATGACTGGTTCGAATCTTGTAGCATTTAGAGGGGTTGTAATGATGGTGATATTCGCACCCAGTTGAGCCAAGAGTCTAGCCAGGTCAATCATGGGGATCATGTGGCCTTGAGCCATGAAGGGGAACAAGACAAAGTGAAGCTTCTGGTTTTGATTTTGGGTATCCATGGCGAATCTGATTGATAAAAGAGGGAGGTTTTGTAATATTTTAAGGATCAAATTAACTTCGTCAAAAAACACATACAATTCGTATAAAGAAGCTTCAAGAACAAACTATATAGCCGGTGGTGAGTTGATCCAAGAGGTAACATACATAAATAAGAAACATCCTGGTATTAGATCAGATTAGTTTATCTGGACAATATTTACACCTTCAAATTTTTTTAAAAAATCAATTACTGACAGACCATCACTACGTACATATTAAATATGAATCATGACATTTTTATATCTCAACAAGCAGGATGATGAAAAGTATGGATCATACACATGGCTAAACAATGTAATGATACACTTCGTTTAAAATTCTAATTAGGTTAAATACAGAAGATGAACAACCTGATTGAAAATTAATGAATGCATAGTTTGACTAGAATTTATGCCTACATAAAAGAGAACAAAAGTAATAGCCATTTGATTAAAAAATGACATCTCTGTCTTTATATACTAATAATTTTTTATTTAAAAAGAAAAAAATTTAAGAGAACATAAACCTCACAAATGCTTTAAAATTTTTTGAATATTTGTTAAAAACACTTGCAATTAATTAACATATATTTATGAAATTTTATTATTTTATTTGTTTAAAAATTATAACATATCATGTGCATATTTAATATTTTTGTTATATATTAATTCTACTATTAAAACATTACTCTCTTACTCCTATTTTAAAGCCTATTATCCTGCTAACGATATTATTTACAAAAATTAAAATTAAACTTACAATCGAACTAACAGTATATAAATATTATTAAAAATATTTTTTAAAAAAATTAAAACTATATATTAATTCAAATACTTTTGATTTATAAGTACATAAGTCTTATTATTTTATTTTTTTGGTGGAATGCAATCAAATTAAAAGGATTCACATATTTTAAATCTTGAAATAGTTGTATGGTTATTAGCTAATAAAGAGCTAGCTGACTCAAATTTTATATAATTAAAAGTGATTAGATCTACACTCCATTAACAAGGTTGAAAACTTGATTCATCACGTGGATGGTTTACAAGAAGAAAGAAAGGATTCCAGCGGCTGATATTTTATATACCATGCTGGCAATGTTATAGGAAAGAGTAGTGTATGTTTGTGATTTTATAAATAACAGTAGAGCTGAACACAACACTCAGAAGGGATCTGACTCTAAATATTTATTTCGGATACAGGAGTTTTTAACATTTAAGCCTTTAGTTATATATCTTTTGCTGGATATTTACATATATATATGTATAAATATAATACTAGTTTCTGGTTAGGTCATGCATCAGTGATATAGCAGAAGAGAAAAAATGGTGATTTTCAGAACAAAGAATCAGACTTTAGTTCACCGAACGTCCTGATAATTTACTCTTTTCTTTCTTCTGTATAATATTTCAATGCACATAACATAGTGTTTAAATGCAAGATTTGAGTCAGCTCCCGGTTTAATTTTGCAGCAACATATATATATATATATATATACACGTTTATATGTAAAAATGCATATAGGAAAAGAAGATTCCCACAAAGAACTGAATGAGACCAGGCGAGCAAGTGGGTTTGTGGCCATAGTGCCTCAAAATAATTGACTTCTATATACACTTATCAATTTGTTTTCCACAAAGCTCAGTTCTTTTTCGTCCATCCAAACTGCCATGAATTCCCAAGATGATAGGTAGAAAATTTCAGTTTGTCTTGTTTCTGTTCATGAAAAGACCACATGATCCCCGGGATATACCCAGCTAGATTCTTGGCCCAACGAGGTGTGCCCGTCACCATTATCACAACACCTGTTAATGCAGCCAGATTTTAACCGGTTCATGACAGTGATGTGCATTCCGGCTTCGATATCCAAATATACCTGCTGCTTAATCTACTTGCCTCCAAGATCCGACACTGTGAAATTGGATTCAAGAGTACTTTCTTTTACCAAACTTGACTGAGAAAGTTGAACCCAAGGAGGAAAAACCCAGATAATATTTGTAAGAGTCAAAGAACATGAGAGAAGCAGATCTTGCATTATAGGGGCGACTGTAAATAGAGTTCCTCTGAGAAAGTGATAGAATTCAGGTCATAATAGACTGGAATAGATTAGATGATGCGGAGAAATGGATTTTAGAGGCTGGTTTTGAGGAGAGATTTGAAGGAAGACGTACTTTGATAAGGGGTAGGGCTCGGATATTGTCTCACTCTGTAATTGCAGCATTTTTAATGCACAAGTATCGGATATCAAGAAGGCTATAAACAAGGTGACTGGATAAAAGGGGCAGAAAGAGAGAGGAGAAGAGAACTGAGCTTGAGAACTTAGCAAAAAATGGCTGAGAAAGCTGTTGAAGACAGAGGATCTTCTCACTTTAACATCACTACGTCAATCAAACATAAAATGCAACAAGCATCTTCCATATTTGACAGTTTAATTTGCTTTACATCCACAAGAGATAATATGTAAAAACTATTCAGATCCCTACAAGAAAATTTTCCTTTTATTTTAGTATTTCTTTTTCGTTTATAATACATTTCTTTACATTCTTCATGTCCAGTTCAACCATAAATATGTCTCTTCTTTTTTGCGATTAAAAATTCCAAGCGAAGAAAATCTTATTAGACAATCCTCTAGAACGAATCAACCTAGAAGGTATGTTCATATCTCAAATTTCCCCACTCTGTTTGCCTACCTAGTTTAGCCTGCTTCCCAATGCAACTGTTTGTACCTTTCTTTTTACATGAACCAGCTCCAATGCACCACTTATAATCATATATTCACATCTCAAATTTCCCCATTCTGTTTGCCTACCAGAATCATGTCCACGGGGGTCAAATCAAATCACAGGAAGGAGCGTGGGATTGAGTGGTAATAAACAGAATCATTTCATTCTCTTTTGCACATTGCTATTTCTTGCTAGAATCTGAATCCTTCCTGCCCGAGTCCGGTTTTTCCAGTCGAGCAGTTTTCCATGAAAGTGAACTAGTTGATTTAAGTAACAAGCCCAGGGCTGACAAACTCGCTGCCCTAACAACTGCATCTGCTGAGCGACTTAGCTTGGTCACCAGCACCCCAAAAACCTAAAAGGAGGCATGAAGTTCATCAAATTGTTTCTACTACATGCTTCTGCTACATGCAAACATGATAAACACAAAAGAAGTATATGGATACGACCTGTGGATAGTAAAGAGCCAATAAGTGCTGATCATCTGAGAATGATAGCATGCTGCTGGAGAAGTAAATCGCATTTGCCTGGATTATTGGCCAAGGAGCATCAAAAGCCTGCATTAAGACTTGACAACTCAGAAGCCATATTTCCGTGTTTCTAAACCCGACAGAAACACAAGCACAAAATTTTAGCACTTTATTAACATATCAGCCCTGTTTTCAGCAATGTGGTCTATAAGCATTGACAACAAATATCAACACTAGTGGAATAAATTAATATGTACGCTTCTCAGCTAGACTGCGATGTGTTAAGAATAAAGCCAACAGAATGAAAGAAACAAGACAAAAGACAATCACATTTATTACATACTCAGTATCAAATTGGCCAAGTAGATAAGCTGAAATGTGCAAATTAGACTAATAATTACTTATCGGATGATTTTAAGTTCAAATCGAAGGGGATAGCACAAGGATGTGTAATTCGAGTAATGATAGAGTTGAGGAAATGGAGGAGACCCAGTATCTGAGAAGAATCAAGATGTTAAACAACTGGATTAAAAAAGGACTAACGCAGATTGACCTAGGTTGAACTGCAGCCTCGGTAGGTTGTACTTAATTTAGCATGGAAGTTATATTTCACATACAATTTAATATAACATACTTCTCATTTAGTATGTAGGTTTACAGAACAAATGAAAACCTGTATGGTCGATGACATATAGGTGTCAACTCTGGAGGAATGTTGAGTGAAATACCGTGAAAGGTCTCTTATAAAATCCACGTAGTCATTTCTGAAAGAAAAGAATAAACTAAAGATCTTAAACATCATTTGAATGCTATTTTCAGTACATTTTCCACTGTAGATTTACCAATACATACCGGCGCTCGGAATTAAAACAATGTGAATCGAATAGAGCGTGTGATCCTTCTACTTCCATTAGAGAAGCAATTCGCTTGAGAGTGCTCTATCCATTAAATAGGAAGTACCAAATCAATTGATGTTCTACCAGGCTCTCACCAGAGAAGAGATCCACAGAAGATTTTAATCACTTACCCGGCAAGCTTGTCGAACACTTAAATCATCCTCGTGTAGATGTAGGATCAACCGTGGGAGGGTAGCATGTACCTGATATAATCATGAAAATGACAATATATGTCAAATTGGCTATATGAGATTTCAGATGTTGACATCAAAGCCCTAGTTCTTCTTAACCATGCCATAAATCTTCAAAAAAAAAAAACAATAGTAAAGCTTTTAAAAGGAAAACAATAGGGAACTGTCAATGAAGCATGTGCATGTCACTTCACTAGTCACAAGCTCTACAAACCTACTTATGTAGAGATCGTTTTTGTGTCAAGAGCAACTGGCAAACAAAATCTTGCATGGAAGATAAAAGCTGTCCCCTAATGACTATCGGGATTGTTCTTTGGGCCTTCAACCCAAATTAATATTTAGTAGCACTGTATATCAAAGCTGTTAAATTGTGCTTGATAGAACTGGACCAACATGCATTAAGAAGTTACTAGAATCCATTAACCCAGAAAACTGCTTGTCGAAAAAAAAAAAAAAAAAAAAAAGAAATAAACCCTGAAAACTGGAACTTCTTATTATTAAAAGAATTCAAATATGTGACCTGCTCAAGAAATGCCTCCTGATTTGTCCCAGCTGCATAGGCGCTTAGTAATCCAAATGCTGCAAAGGCATTGGCTCTCATCTCTGCATTCATGCTTATCTGTTCCAACGAAAAAACCTTAACTATCAGCTCTATTAAAACCCATCACCATCTCCTAAAGAGATGACAGTCTTACATGTAATATAGATTAATGAAACAACCTCATGTATGAACAAACATGCAAGAAACAGCAGATATAACCTAAACTAAGATGGTTAAATGTCAAAAGGCTAAATGGAACGTCCATAATTAAACTAATGACACTAACATATTGGGCAATATATATTAGACTTGCTCGTAATACAAGGTTTAAGCCAAAATTAACAGCCACACCTGAAGATTGCGTAGCCGAACAGATAAGTTTGGCAAAATGGGTTCTACTGCATCTTTGGATGATGATTGAAGAACCTAAAACAGAGAAGAGGGAGAGGGATTGAGAAAATGGAGAAAAGACATGCTAAAGAAAATATTTTAGATGCTAGAACAGAAAATTTAAGACTGATTAAAAAAAGAGAGGAAAAGAGGATAAATCACCATTAATACACATGAAACAGCAGTTAGTTGCACAGATTCATCTGAATCATCGAGCAACGCTAATATTACACCAAGAACCTGAGTGGTATACTGAGAAATATGAACAGATGGTATCTGCCATGTTAAATATCAGGAAGTCATTATTCCAAAGGAGATAGAAAGAAAGTTCACATAAATACAACCAAATATTCTTCCACCTAAATAAAAAAAATAAATTTATCCAAAAACTTTAGTGAGCAACTGCAACTACAATGTTTATATATTGTATGAAGACAGGGAGATTTTTGCTTAAAACATTTATATTAGTGAAGAAAAAAGTAGAACACTTCAATCTTTACAGATAATAATTATATTGGAAAAAGAAAAATAAAAATCATCATTATCTCTTACCTGCACCAACCCTCTTAAACAAAGGCGTCTAACAGTTGAAGACTCATCTGAAACATGTCGACATAATACCTCAACCATCTGTTCCAATAGAGAACTAAAGCCGCCACTACAACAATGAGAATAGTGATGGATGAAATTTTTATTAGACTGTGTTGCACAAAATGTTGATATTTTAGAGGAACCGAGAATTTAAATTATCTACTTTCTCCATGACAAGTTTTGTGCCTACTCTGACTTAGAAAAAGGAAAATGAATCCTCAATGCTTTTAGATGATTTTGGATTTAAGCCTTAAATGAGATTATAAATTTGACAGATAGTCCAATAAAATTATATGATAGCCAAGGAAAGATGAGAGTACTAGCAAGTCAAAAAAGAGCATTAGTTCGTACTCATGACCAAGAAGAGGGAAGAGTGTTATGAATCCTCCCAGGATTGAATTGAACTAGGACTGGAATAAGACACAAGACATAAGATCCCAGCAATCCAAGTGTTGCAGAGCCTTGAAATGGATCTGCTCATGGATCCATTAACAGTAAAATCCTAGAAGCTAGTTTAGTGCTTTTGTGATTCTCTTCCTCTGTGGTCTATGGTTATATGATTGTGCTAAGGGCTCCTTGAAGAGAACTCTAGGATCATTTAAGGTAAAGGTACTCAAGAAAAGAAGGAAATTCCATCACTTGCTGATATCAATTATTATTTGTCTATAATACCAAGTTAGATAAGTTGTACCTAGAACTGGATTGATATTAGCATACAATATATGTACACTGACAGAAGTTGGTGATGTAAATGAACTAAAGCAAGAAGACTGGCCTAAATAAAAGTATCTCCTCCTTTCTGCTATGCCAATATCATAGCATTCCACTGCTTCAGCTACAGTAGTACAATTCATATATGGAAATCACCAAACCCCAACCACATATATTTACCGTGAAAAATATTGATTACAATAGATGTGGCATCATGTTACTTGTATTCTAGCTATGTTATCAAGAAGTCTGATAGCCATGTGCATAATAACATCAACATAGATAATTTGAAAAAAAAATGTGGATAACTGAAAAACCAAGATAGAAAACATTTTGAAGGGAAAAAAAAAAAACCATACAGCACATACCTATAGCGTACAAACTCTGACAGTGCTGCAGCTGCAGCTTCTCTTTGAAATCTATGTGACCAGCTCAACGATTTAGTCAAAATTTCGCATATACTTTGAACCTATACATAGTATAATCGTCTGTTTAATTTCATTATTATGTCAAATAATTCATGCCAAAAAAAGGAATTCACAAATACTTGATCAAACAACCAATACTGCAACATGATCCAGTCAGTTATTATCACAATCACATGTTTTTTTTCTTTATTTATTTTTGAAAATATTACCACAATCACGTCATTATGAGGTGAACAAACTTCTGCAAAATTTAATCCAGCTAGTTAGGGTTCATTAGGGGTCAGTTACATGAATCCTTTGCTTGTCTAACATTTAACAAATAGGTTGTAATCCCCCTTTTTTAATAAAAGAAGAAATGTTATTAAAAATGGCAGAAGAAATTACAAAAAGATAAGAGGATAAGGCATCTGTGTATGAGAAGAATAATAAGAAAACCAGAAAACGAAAAAAGACATAGAAGGCCTCAACATAAAATAGCCTCCCAATTCCTTTACAAGCAAAATATTCCAAAAACCCATGGACCTTAGCCCACAAAGATGCCAAATACACCAACCTATACCGAATAAGCGTGAAATATTTGGCACATAAAAAAACAATGAATATGGACTTGCAATAACATTAAGATAATCAATGAAGGCAGACAAAGAATATAGTGAAGGAATAATTCCCCATCCAAAGATCCTCCCAGAATAAGAAATGGAATCCATTTCGCACCCTTAAAATGAAACAAAGGCCGAAAACCCAAGAGATAAATTCTAGGGATTTCTTTTGGGTCACTGGAAATTCCATCCTTATCTCAATAAAAATTAGTAGAGGAAAAGGTTTAATTATCCGCAGTTAAGATTGATGTATATGGTCTGTTTTAGCTGCCAGTCAAACAAGGGAGACTCTTATAAATAAGTGAAAGAAGTCGACGATGATCCATAATATTATCACAATGCCTCTTCAATCAAAAGAGTGAATTGAGATCCTTTGATGAAACTTGAAATTATCATCCCTTGTTCCACACAAGAATGGAAGAAAGTCTAACAAAGGAACCATGATGTTATCGAATTATGCCTCTTCAATCAAAAGAGAATTGAAAGCCTTCGATGAAATTTGAAATTATCATCCTATCTCACATGAATGAAAAGGCAGTGATGTACTTTTAGTGAGACATCTTAAAGCCACTACCAAGTCACAGTTTAGTCATATAGTATTTTCTTTCTACTATCGATTTAGAGAGATGAAAATAGACAAATAAAAATTAGATGAAAGGTAAATTATACTACCTCTTTAGGTCTCTTAATAGAAATACTCCCAGCAATCTCTCCAATAAGATTAATCCATTTCTCCGTTTCATTTTGTTCCCCATCTCTAGCCAAGATCTGTAGACAACAATTCAATCTCAACTTCCTTATATAGAAATGAAAGCTCTTATGCTACATCTTAGTGCTGGTAAAGTGTACCTTTCCCATCTCAATGTCTCCAACACATTCACAGAAAGCCTGGAAAGCAGTCAGAAGAGCTCTGCAAAGACAGAGAAAGTATAATATTCCAGAAAATTGTTTTACAGACAGAGAATCTAACGATCCATTGAGATGCTATCTCCAGAGATATGAGAAATGCATTGATAGATATTCACCGTAATGGTTCATGCTGACCCGAACTTGCTAGACCATGACAACTCCCTAACTGCAGTGTAAGTGCAGCCACAACAGAAGCATATCTCCCTTCAACAGCTTTCTTTCCAACTTTACCACCACCTCTGCAATAAAAGTTAAACTTTGTCAAACTACGAATGCATAATAATTAGGTAACATCCTATAAATTGATCAGTGGAGACCTGAAAAAGGCCGTCATAGCAAAAATAGCTGCTTGCAGAATGTCATCCTCCAACTTAGTTTCAGCAAAATGACTTGAACTCTCTGCCTTCTCTAAATCACCTCTAAGGACTGGACTCTGGTCAAGGGCACATATAAGATGTGCGAGGAACAAAGAGGAAAGCTCCGTGTGTTGTGAAAAGGCCTGTATTAAATCAGTGATTGAGAAAGAGAGACAGAATAATGAAATAACCATATTCTTCAAAGAATATGGTGAATGATGTGTTTATCTATTCATATTTGCTTTGCTCTTCACTCCTTGTTTTCAGAGACTGTCTTCTGTTCTTTCTTTCTATACTTAATTTTTTTTTCTGTTTGCTCTGTTTTGATATTTTTTTCCTCTTTCCTATACTTTCTTCCTTCCTAATCAATAAAATTTCTTTTTTCAATCAAAAGGGAAAAAGAAGAACAAAGAAAAACCAAGCATGACATAATAAAAGCCAGTTTGCAATCACCAACAACCATGTTAGAGGATCTTATGCAATAATCCTAACTAAAATTTAGAAAGCACTCACGTAGAATGCATCTTGCAAGGGCCAACCACCACGTAATCTAGATATATCCTTTGTAACTATGTCCTTCGCTGCAGCAGCCAATACTTCGTTGAATACAATTCTTGATTGGGTGCTCTCAGCCAGAGAAGAAATCTTGAGGTGGTTAAGAACAATGACAACAAAAATCAAGCAAAAACAAAATGGTACTCCCAAATCAATACCATATCACAGAAAAGTTACCTGAAAGAAAACAGTAGAACCTAAAAACTTTGATATAATTAGATAAAAGAATTAAATGAAAAGATACAGCCCCAAGAGCTTCTAAACGTAGGTGCTTCTCAGTTACATGAATCGCAGCAGAAAGTAAAGACTGAGTCGTCCTACAGGAACATATTCAATTACCTTTATGAGAAATCCTGACAATTGAATCTTTACCAGAGCAGTAAAAAATCACAAATAGATTGCTAAAACTTGGAAGCAATTAATAATTTTTAATGATAAGACAGACCTTGAGATGTCAATTTCACTCAGTTCATTTCCCCTTTTTACAACAAACTCAATAACAGCTTGGATAGTCCCTTCAGCTGAGTGCCTGACCTTATCACAAATAGCTGCAGTACATCCATGCAGGGCAGCAACAAGCTGCAATAAGTCATTAACAGAAGTTATGATGCCAGAAATTTATGCCAACGTTTCAACCACATTTTTGACAAAATAAATCCTACCTCATCCTTAGATAGTAAAATGCAGACAGAGGAAACAATTCTGTTAAAAACCTCAGATGGATCAATAGAAGCATCCTGAATATAGATACAACAAAAGTAAGCTACTACTGCTTCAAATGGCACATATATTAAATGGGAATGAAAATATAAAGAAAGATTCAGAACAAAGCTGCAAAGAGGTATACACTTCTCAAGATGGCTATGACATCCTCAAGGGAGGATAAAGCACTGTAGGACAATTCTATATCTATGCCGATAATAGAACCTCCAGGCCTAGGAAGAGACAGAGAGATGCTGAAGAGTTGATCAAGAATCTACAGAAAATAAAATGCAAAAGATTTTACTATGTTATAATGGACAGTGTTTAAGTAAAAATCATATAAAATTTTGTTATAAACCATAAGAACTCAAATATTTCCAGCAGCATCTCAACTCAAGCTAGTTGCTGACAAGTAATGTCACACCTGGGCAGAAATCTTTCGAACTTCAGAGTTTGTGTCCGCACAACGAGGAAGATACATTATGACCCTATCTCCCAAAGACAGAGCTTCACGACTTGGCAAAACAAATGCAGCTGGTTGTAAATGAAAAAAGAAAGCATATCAGCAAAATGCATGGGGGATCACGAGGAACTTCAGATTGCTTACATGGTAGGTTAGAAAAATTCCCATGCAGAGGACGTTCAATTGTTTTGTTGTGAGTGCAACTTATGCGGCAGCCAAGTGCACAATAGCCACTGGCACAAAAGCATTCTAAACTTGATGAGGATCTCATGCACGGCAGACCACCTCTTCTTCTTTGGTACTCAATAAGTGAAGAAACATACTGATCAGTTGTCTCAGAATGTGCAAAACTGCTCTGCTCGACTTC
>NW_019014687.1:1152915-1171907 GCF_000150535.2 Carica papaya
TTTACATACCAAATAACTAAAATATAAGAGTTGAATAAGAATAGAACAAAACTGAACCAACATTACAAATTAAAATTATATATATACATATATTAAAAACATACAAATCCCCTAGAAGGAACAAATAGAGTGAGGAAGAAAACCGAGAAAGGGAGAAAAAGAGATTTAGCGAAGACACTTCTGCTGATATTCCACAACATCAATTCACTTTCTCAAAAAAAGCAACTTGAGATATCAAAAATAATAATAATAAGTATGAGCTATCAAAAAGATTAAGAATATCTGATAGTTCCAACAAATGGATTTTTGCTGCTGCCGAACAACTTAACTATCAACAAGACATTGGTGACTGTTGATACAAAAGGAATGGTGCGAGAGTAAAATAACATAACATTGACTTTTCCATCCAATAAATATTTAATAATGGATACATTTTTATGTAGTATACCTTGTAAGAAGAATTGCACAAAGGAGAGTGATGAGATTGTCTATAAGGGGATTGATAACATCTGCTGGATCGTTTGGTAAAGCAAAGAACCCTAAAGTCGCCTGTAGAAGTTACAAAGAATATTTATAAGAGGAACTCAATCTAGATTAAAGAAAAACTAGACCTTAGTGAAGCATAATATCGGACACCAAAACATGTACCTTCATAACATGATTTCTAGTTTCAATTGTCAGCTTTGGTTCAACAGAAACCAAGGTAGTGCAGGCACTTAATGCAAGGGCCTATAGAAGCACATGTAAATACGAAGCTGAAAGAGATCTAATGATAGCTAATTTAATGGAGAACTATAAATCAACATGTCAGTATATAGTTGCTATAATCAATTGACACACCTGTGTGTGTAGAAGTTCAAGACTAGAGTCAGTAACACCATCATTTTCATCTCGGCCCATTAAAGTTAAGACGTAGTCAAGCATCACATCTCTTCTCTTCAATGGAAATGATGCACCATTATCTGAAGCATTAATGACGGCACAACCTGCATGAAAAACAAATAAAGTAAAAGGACTATGTTGTCATATTCACAAGATTGAGTATTGCATAAATCATATTGCCAAGTAATCAGCATCTTTGTGACTTTGTAGTAAAAAGCAAAAAGAATTTACTTTCCAGTAAAAAATTACATTTCTACTAAAACATAGTACACAAATTCAACAAATAGTAACTTTATGTAAGTTGATACAAACCTAGTAAGTTAATAGCAGTTATAACAGCCTGCTTTGCCGTAGGATGCCGAACATGAAGAAGCCGTGAAAGCATATTAGTTCCCTGTGAGCCACAGAAGAAAATGATTTAACCTATCCACCATGAAATATGACCAAACAGCTAACTATTACATGATGGGAACTCGTCCTCAAACAAGAACGAAAATACCTAAATCAATAAAACTTGTTATCTATTGAATAGAATATTATGTTACCTAATTAGTCAAAGATATTTTTCCCTGTATTATGTAGTCAACTAGAATCTCTACTATTATGTCAACTTTCTTATTTGTAGTTAGAAATTTTGTATATATACCACAATTGTAACAACATAATGTGAATCAGAAATAAAGTAAATATTCATTAGTCCAAAATCAATATAATATCAGAGTAAAATAGAGATATTTTAGAGTTTTAATTTTAGAGTTTCTTTCAAACCCTAAAATATTCTCACCACCCACCCAAACGGAATCCTAGCCTCACCGGCAGCCTGCTGCCCATTCCAGTGACCTTCTCCGCCCTACCCGATCCCTCTATTCCAGTCGCACCTGGCTGTTTGTACTGCTTCCTCGCGCACGGTCTCTTGTTCGCACACGCCCAACCCGACCCATCTTCTGGTTCCTTCGCCCATGGTTGTTGCTCCTCACGTGGTCGCGCGCGCATTTCGGCCTCCTTTGGGTTCTGGTTTCACATCCGCTCTCCAATCGGTCTCCTCAGCTACGTGAATTTGGCCGCGTCACGCCAGCAAGTTTCACGCGGCCGCACGCGATTTTTGTCCTCCCTGCCACACATTGTCGCGATCTGGTCCCCCCCGCGAACTCCCAGCAAGTTCTGCCATCTGCCAGCAGGTCCGCCCGATCTGGTCACGATCTGCCCTTCCTCAGCGTGCGGCTACCATTTGTTTCCAAAGCCGACGTGAGCTGCTGAGCTGAGCCATTTTTTGGCATCCTCGGTGCTGATCAATGACCTTTCTATCTACTTGAGATTAGCAATTGGGTATTTTTCATTCTCTATCTCTAGCTATCTTTAAAAATGATATGAGTAAAGAAATTGGTTGTTCCAAGTTCAGATAACCATTCATCAACTATTGGTACGTCAAAAATGGAAAACTCATGTATTGCTCATATCCCTACTATGTCTAATTCTGATACTTGAATTATAGACTCTGAAGCTAACAGATACATGACAGACTCTTCTAAAAATTTTCTAACTTATTTTCTGTACACTCAACGAGAAAATATTCATATCGCAGATAGATCATACACTCCTATATCTAGAATAAATTCTATTAATTGTACTCCGACCATTACACTATCTTCAATCCTTCATATATCTAGTTTTCCTAACAGTTTTTTATCTATTAGTGTCCTTACTAGATATTTTAACTGTAAAATTGAGTTTTTTCGTGATTATTGTGTCCTTCAGGATCTTCAAATAGGGAAGACGATTGACACTAGTAAACTACAGAATGATTTATATATCTTGAATAAAAGTCAAAGTGTAACTGAGAATCAAGCTGTCTTCAAAGATACGGATGTCAGTAGGAAAATACTCCAGTCGCATTGACGGTTGCCATGTCCTTCTTTCTTTATGGATTCCTTATTTTGCAATACATATGAATTAGCTAAACATAAAAAGAGTTCACATCATGTGAGTAACCATAGAAATCCTACCTCTTTTATAATTATTCACTCTAATGTTTGGGAACCTACTCAGAATATATCCTTATCTGGCCATAGATTGGTTTATTACTTTCTGAGTTATCTGATGATATGGATAAACCCACTACTCTTATAACATGAGTCAGGTCTTGTACTAAACATCCTATGTCCAATTTTGTTTCTTTCTTATGACTCTTTATCTTCCCTCGATAGAAGTTTTTTTTTATCTGTTTCCTCTGTATTTATTTCACAAGATTGGAAAGAAAGAGATCTCAAATGGAAAAAAATCATGATTGAATAAATAAGAGCATTGGCAAAAAATAAAAGATGGAAACTTATTTCACCTCCACAGGAAAAGAAGATGATTGGTTACAAATGAGTGTTCGCTATAAAATACAAATCAGACAGGTAAACTGAAAGGTACAAATCTACACCAGTAGCCAAAAGATTTACTCAAACCTATGGAGTTGATTATCAGGAGACCTTTGCCCATGTCGCTAAGATAAATAAAATCATAATATTATTGTCTTGTACTGCTAAACTTGACTAAGACTAGCAACAGTTTGATATCAAAAAAGTTTTTTTCCATGGAGACTTAGAGGAAGAAGTATATATGAAAATTCCACCTGCATTTCATGATGAAAGAACCCAAGGAAAGATTTGCAAATTAACGAAAGTCTTATATGGATTGAAGCAGTCTCCAAAAACATGATTTGAAAGGTTTAGAAGAGTTATGATCTCTTTTGGATATCAACAAAATAATGCAAATCATACTCTGTTCATCAAGCATTGTGAGGGTAGAGTCACTCTTATCATTATTTATGTAAATGATATTGTGGTGACTGTAGATGACACAAAGGAGATGACTCGATAGAAAAAACTTTTTATTCAAGAGTTTGAAATAAAGAATTAAGTAAAATTACAGTATTTTTTGGGGATTAAAATTGTTAGATCTAATAGAGCAATCTTCATTTCTCAAAAAAAGTACATCTTGCACTTATTAGAAAAGATTGGTATGATGGATTGCAAGGCAGCAGAATCTCCTATTGAAAGCAATCACAAACTTGAAGTAAGTAGTGGTACATCAGTTGACTTGAGGAGATATTAGAGATTGCTTGGAAGACTCATTTATCTTTCACGTATCAAACCTGATATAATATATACTGTGAGTCTAGTGAGTCAGTGCATGTATGATCCTCGTGAGCCTCATTTACATATTATTTTTCGCATATTACGATATCTAAAATATACACAACGAAAAAGTCTATTCCTATTAAAAAATGGTCACCTTAAGATAAAAACATTTACAAATGCCGATTGAGGTGGATCTCCGGATGATAGAATGTCAACTACCGCTACTGCACACTAGTAGGAGGTAACTTGATTACATGAAAAAGTAAGAAATTGAGTGTGGTTGCCTACTCCAGTGCTAAAGCAGAATATAGAGCAATGGGTCAAGAGGTATGTGAATTATTATGGTTACAAAGTTAGTAGAAGAATTAAAACTGTCCAAAGAAAGAAGTATATCCTTGTTCTGTGACAATAAGGTAGTCATTAGCATTGCTCATAATTCAGTTCAACATGACCGGACAAAATATATTGAAATTGACCAACACTTCATAAAAGAAAAAGTAGTTGATGGCTCCTTATACTTATATCATGTGCCTTCAAGTGAACAAGTGGCAGATGTCTTCACTAAAGAACTTTATAACAAATATCATTACAACTTGATCTACAAGTTGGGCATGTGTGACATCTTTACATCAACTTGAGGGTGAGTGTTGAATAGAATACTATGTTGCCTAATTAGTCAAAGGTGTTTTTTTTTGTATTACGTATTCAATTAGAATCTCTACTATTATGTCAATTTTCTTATTTGTAGGTAAAAATTTTGTATATATACTCAAATTGTAACAATGTAAAGTGAATCAGAAATAAAGCAAATATTTATTCTCCAAAATCAACACTATCAAACCGTCACTATACTAGAATATACTCCTAGTATGTTCTAAGAAGTGAATGATAACCAGTTAATGGTATAGACATTTTTTTTAATTGTAGCAGTAAGGTTACCTTCAGGATAGTACAAGTGTTACAAGACTAATACTGCTACTATGCTCTAAAAATTGAGTCAAGACAATATTCTCCAACATCAATGGGCTATGCTGAAGTGAATCAGTAAATATAAGAATTGGACACCGGTATGCAATAGTATTATCATAATAGGATATATCAATTTCACCTTGAGCCCCAGTTATCACAGATCTCTTGACACATTTCATTAATAGTTGACCAAGCCCAACCCGATTAACACTTCACAAAATTTTAAAAGGCATCCAGAACTGCGTACTTCATAATTGAACCTAGGTAAATGTGGACAGATGGACACATGCATGAAGCTGTTATAGAAGCTTCCTAAAGATGCAGCTTGAAACAAACCAAAGAACCAAAAGGCTAATGGTAGAGTAGCAAGTAGATCAGCCTTAAAAGAAAAGGCAAGCATACATGAAAAATATCTAAACTCATAAAAAGAACAGGTCAAAGTTGCATACAACAAGGGCATCTATTCTGGCTTCAATAACTGTTGATGGAGCATATCTTGCTGCATATCCATACATCAGAGCTAAAGCAGCATGTATATCATCAGAATCTTCCGTTTTACAGCTACCAGAGAAGAAAGCTAAAAGTCTGAAAAGGTGAGACACCAGACATCAAATCAGCTATTGAACCATACATTCTTCATTAAGAGAGAAAACAAGCATATTGAAGGTTAAATTAAGATGAAGAGAAAGAGACTTACTAATTTAATAGAGAACAATTAATTGATCAAACAACCAAGTATTTTTTCAGCAAAATATTTCTTTAAGCTTCTCTTTCCATTACCAAAAAGCATAATACACACCCCTCAGGTGTGAGATACATCTAATAAGATCTGAATAAACATAGCCATCTATTTATGTGGAAAACTTTCTACTTCTTCCGACCAAAACAAGCAGGAAAAAAAAGATATAGAAGAAACTACCATGATCTACATAATATATAATTTTCCATGACAAATTAAACATCACAGGGCCGTTTAGATGTAAGAAAATTTCCTGTTTTCAAGAATAAATTCAATTTTTCAGAAACAAAATAAGATACGTGTTAGTTTGACAGAAGCAAGCACAGATTTCTCAGAATTTCCTTTTGAATTTAGATAGAAAAACAGTTCTCTGATTTTCTTAGAAACAGAAAACATTCACTGAAACTAAATAGCCTCATAGTATCTGGAAAATATTCCTTGCCTTCAAGGAACCACTAGAATTATATAATATATAGTTTTCCATCAACCCTGGCTTGTTTCCTTGTTTTGATTAAATGCTATTTTTGTCATGAGGTCCCATGACTCAAAGTATGGTGATAGAACAAATAGGATCTAGAAAATATTCTTTGTTTTCAGTTTTGAAATAAAACTAAGACAAAAAGTCCCAACTGCATCATGACTAGACCTACAAAAGAAGAATTACCATGCATAAGAGGAATCAAAATGGGGAAAGGGCATGGGGAATTTTCTAAAAAAATATAAATGAACAATGCCTTTATTGTCTATCTAACTTCATGACTTTGATGGTGGCAATTAAATATGAGGTATAAATCATCTTTTTATGCTAGCACGCACCTTTGGAAAAAACTTTGCCCAACATTATCCAGAATGTCTTTCAGCTTTTCTAACACCGTATCTAAGTGGGATGCTGCAACCTAGGTAATAGTTAAATACACAAATTAGGGGATGAGAGAATGAAAAATAGAGAGAGAGAGAAACAATGAGAACACTTCAAGAAACTACAGAATTTTAACATACCAATCCCATCGCTTTTGCCAAACCAAGCCTATTCATTGGAATAGCTATATCAGCTTGTTTGTACATCCAGTCAATCTTTTCACGAACATAAACCCTGTCACTGATTTTCTGAAGAAGCACTCCCAGGCACCTGAAATAGAAGTATAGACCAGTTAAAAAGAAACAAGCTAAGAATATTACAAGACTTTGAATATGGATGCATTATGAAAACCTGGCAGTGCAAGCTTCTAAGCTCCTGGATAAGTCAATATTTGTGTTTTGGGTCAAAGAATAAGTAGATATATTTAAGAGAATAACAATAAGCACCGTAAGATATTAAGCTTAGATCCCATATCAACAATTCGTCAACTCCTCATGGATAATCCATCACTTTGAATCCCAAATAACATAAAATAAAATAAAACATGCTCTTGAGAATATATGAAGATACGTCTGAATCAAAGCTCAATGGTCAATATCCTTGTATACTTCATGTCTTTGGCTATCATCCTAGTGAGCATGGAAAAAGATTGGAGACGATTCAGTGCAGATTTTAATGAGAAGATTCATAAAATAAAAGGAGATATCATCTTGTGGCTTGGGGCATGGTGAAACTTCTGCCTCAAAATAGTGGTATGGGAGTGAGATCGTTGATTAAGTTTAATTTGGCTCTTCAAGAAAAGTGGATATGAAGGTTCATGAGGGAAAAGGAGAGTGTTTGGAGGAAGGTGGTTGCAACAAAGTTTGAGTTTAAGGTACATGGTTAGTTTGCTAGAAATCCCAAGGGGTCTTATTAGGGTAGGGTTGTGGAAGAAGGTTAATATGAGCAAGAATGAATTCTGAATTGTGTCCAGTGGAGTATTAGGTCGAGGGGTAAAGGGAGAATTTATGGAGGGATGAGTGGTTTGAAAGGGGGGCCCTCTGTATGCAATTTCCACCAATTTATGATTTAGCTTTGTATAAGGAGATAAGGTCCTCGAGAATGGTACTTGAACTATTGCTCCAACTAAAACCTTAATAATTAAGAAGTTAACAAGTATCTGAGACTTCTTAATTTAATTTCCAAAGGGAAGGAGGAGGAGCCTTTCTGGAGGTTGAATTTAAAAAGGTGCTTCTCGTCAATTCGTACTACTTCCATCTAACAAGAGAGAGGGTGTGAATGAGGATATTCCTTGGAAGATGGCGTGGAAAATTAAGGGCACCCCTAGAGTGGCTTTTTTGGTTTAGAAAGTAGTTTTTGGAACGTATTCTCAGTTTGGATAAATAGATCAAAATGGGCGAGATTCTGGTTAATGGTTATTACCTGCAGAAGAGCGGGCATGAGACATGAATTCACATTCTATTTTGGTGTCCCTTTGCTTACTACCTTTGGTCTTTGGTGTGTAGCTTTTTGGGGTTGAGTCAGGTAATGCCAGCGAAGCTCTGGGCTTGGAAAGGAATTCAGAGTAATAAGCAGTCTGTTAACCTTATCACTTTGCTACTTTTTGGGCCATTTTCAAAGAGAGGAATAGGAGGAGTTTTGATAAAACGATTCTAATTTTAATAGATCTAAAGATTCTTGGTTATAGATCTTGAGTTTTAAGGGTCAACCGCTTTACTCTTATGTGAATTTAGGAGACGTTACTTATAACTACTTGGTAGCTTTTAAGTTCTTTTGTACATGGCTTGTACCTCTTTGGTGCCATGAACATACATACTTTTCTTTCTTAAAAAATGAAGGTATTTCTGAATATCTCTCTTTAATTGCACATAGAAATGCCTACTATTAATATATGTAGCGGTGAATAAGCAGTTACATATTCATGTTTTGCTTACAAGGTTAGATGTTCATGTTAAATACTTGATATGATGAATTGCTGCCATGCCCTCTTTTCCATAAACTACCCAGTATCTTTGTTAACCAAGGTATTAACTGGTTATCTCAAGATTGCAAAAGAGAATATAAGTGAAAGCTACAAACATAAACCGAAACAAGTACCATAAGATAATTCAACTTACCAGGTTTTGTGCTTCAAAGCACATTAAGATCATTCCAGTTCAGGATAGAGAACATTTATTAAACTAACATTATTTATCAAAACTTCTGCTAGGGAGGATATTTAGCTATATCTCAACTTTGATTAGAATGTAGAAACTTTAACATTTTCATTATTATTATCTATCAGGTATATGATCAGGTAAATTCTCCAAGCTGTAACTGGCTTAAGTTGGGAGAAAAAGTAAGTGTCAAGAGTTATGGATGGTCAAAATAACCTCAATTTGGTGAGGAAGGGATATGTTTGGCAGGTGTCATATCCAAAATGTGTCACATGATGAGGAAAGTTCTGGACCTGATGCCATAGTTAATACTTGATATGGTACTTACAGTATTCAGTAACGTGAGTATTGGAGGGGGAAGATGATCATGGATGTTCCACAATTGTTAGGGATGGCATTAATTTTCATTTTTCAAGACAGAAAAAAGAAATATATAGAGGTATCAAGGAGGTGACACCCATGTGGTTGATATGATTGTGGTTGTTGTCAATCTCTGTGATTGTATATTGGATTTTATAAATTTCTTTTCTTTCATTTTCTATCTCCCCATACCCTAGTCCATTGTCCTACATCACTTTACCTTACTCCTAATTTCTACATTGTCTTTTTTTTCTAATCCCTCTCTCATTCATTTTGCTATCCTTCTGTTTTATTAACCCTAAATTCCTCTAAATTATTCTATATCAATTACAATCAAAGTATATCCGAGAGAACATTATAAACGTAGGTATCAACAATTAGAAATAAGGAAACCCCATTTATCATAATGCTCAATGAACATTTACAATTTCGATGAAAGTTTAAAAGCAATTCCTTCCTGATGCTTCACTGCAAGGGAAAGAAATATGTAAAAGCAATAACTTTTGGCATTAAAAATCAGAAATTGAAAGGCTTTATACCGATGAAGAATTGCTGCATGTTCGTCATCAGCTGTGTAAAGTACATATTGTCTAGCGAAAGCATTTCCAAGAGAAGTCACCCAATCATTGTCTTGAATCACATCCAAAGATTCTGCAAGAAACTGTCACCCATATGACAAGGAGACATGTCAAGAATACTTGGGTCAGTCAGTATCCTTTAGACTAAATAACATCTCCTCGTGCAATATCAATAATAGGAAAATTCATGCTAAGAATTTACCCTGTTTGAATGCACAATTGCACTTGCCAAAAGTTATGGTATTTACTAAATAAGAACTTTCACTTATTTGGTTCCTGTTATCGATGGAAAAAATAATATAAATCAATCCATTTAGAGGTTATGATTCTTACATTAATTATCATGTCATCCCATCTCTCCTGATATGAAGGGTCTGACTTCAGATCTTCTGTATCACAAACATATGCCTTCATTTTTGGAATCTAGAGCTTACCAAAGATGACAATCCATTAGATTAATTGTTTCTTGCATGAGAACACAAAAGAGAACGAAATCTTAAAATAGATTGATTGAAAGGAGAGCACTTTGTCTATTATCTGCTAAATAATATAATAGTACATTGGAAAGTTTACTGTTCCTTAGAAGAACTAATCATAAAATGTTAAAGAACTCTACAAGTAGGAGGATAACAAATTTTGCCAAGGTGTATCATAGAAGAAAGAGAAATTCTACAACCAATAATTAGTCAACTGTGGTTAGGAAGACGTTTATCTTTATTTTCTTATGCACTATGCAGTTGCGTATTAAGATGTTTATGTTCTGCAAAGAAGTATTCTATAGTTATATGTATTGGGGCCATGAGTATTAAGTCTAAGATAAGTATAGTTCCCAAATTCTAGGAAGGGTGTCCAGTTGTGTATAGGCTTTGGACTATGGGGTATGGGTTGTTGGATATTAGTTGGATGATGTCGAGTTTGGGCAGGGATGAATTATGAGCTTGGAAGGACATCAGAGGACAGAGGAATCAGGTGGACCTCCTTCCGTCGACTATCTTTTGGGTAATTTGCAAAGAGAAAAATTGAAGAGTCTTTGAAAGAATTGAGGAGGAAGAGAATTTTAATAGAATTAGAGATAGATTGTTTCAAATGTTTGGTCTTTTGATTATAGGTCATCCTCTCTATTTTATGGAGGAATTTGTGAATCTTTTTGACATTTTACTAGAAGTTCAAATATTTTGTACATGGTAGCACCCCCTTGGTCCCTGTTAATATATTATTCCTTTTATTTCAAAAAGTATAGTTCCTAAATTTTAGGAAATTAGGACTATTGAAGAATGTATTTATATAGGGTAAAGAGTATATTAATAATATATTTTCCTCTTATTTACAAAATTTTGAAATTCAATGAAATTCATACTTCATTCTCCATATGGTATCAAAGTTCTAGGTTTTTAAAAAAAAACAACAAACTTTTTAAAATCTTACTCGGCCTTCATTGCTGATATAAGAAAACCCTAGAAAAGGCCAGCCCACCACAGTCCAACAGCTGGCCACCATAAGATCAACCATCTCCATCATAGTCTGCTTTCATAGTCAGTCCTAGCTCCCAAACTGTACAGCCAAAAGCCAGCTAACCTTCATAGCCAGCCCTAGCCTCCAAGACACAACAAGCAGCAGCCACCACCCCAGCCTGGGTGCACTTCCCTGTCCAGCCAAAAGCCACCCGCAACTTCATGCAGCCGCCAGCCACAAATCTGTCTGCATGCAGGTCTCCATCTCTGTCACTCCAACCTCTAGCCTCCAGCTATACAAGCAAGTCGCGCATTCAGCCGCGCTCATTTCTGTCCAGCCGCAAGTCTAGCAGTTGTTCGGGATTTGTCCAGCCATCAAGCCAGTGTTGTCCCTACACAACTGTATATTTGGCCTTAATTACCCTAAGTTTTTTTGGATATGTTAGAGGTTACTCTCAATCTACAGGCACAAACTTCCCAATAGCAAACTCAGCACAGAACAACAGCAAATTTAAGCCAATCCAAGCTGCATACTGCTTTAATAGCAAAGGTTACTTGAGTTGGTCACAACTAATCTGGACAACTCTCAAGGGCAGAGGAAAGCTGAGCCATATTCTGGGTACTGGACCCCAATTCCAGAGATGCCACTTTTGATGCTTGGAATGAAAAAGAATAGATAATATAGTCTGACTTTGGAATTCTATGGCACCAGAGATTAGTAAAACAGTTATGTGTTTGCTAAAGTAAAGGAGATTAAAGATTCAATCTGAAAAACTTATTTCAAGGAAAAAGATGCAGCTCATATACATGACCTAACCGTCAAATCCTGGCCAACTAAACAAGACAACAAGACAGTCACAAAATATGTCAACCTTTTTGTTGACTACCATATTTTAGTAGTTGAGTATTTTACTTTATTATTTAATTAGTTGATATTATATAATTAGAATTTTATACGAATAATAATTTCATATACTTAAGAGTTTAGTAAAATAAAAATTTTCTTATCAATAAAATAGAAATTGTATAAATATCTTAAATGTAATAATCTAAGGGTGAGAAATAAAATTATTATTTTTTCTCCAAAAATTTACATGGTATCAAAGCCAAATAAACTTATTTTAGTGTTTTAATTTCAATATTTTTTTCAAACACTAAAACAACAAAAATAGGATGAGTAAGAAGAGAGTCAAATCAGATGAAGAGATGACAGATCAGAGGAAGCGAGAAACAACAAAATAGACTGAGTAGAAAGCGAGCCAGATCAGGGAAAGAGAGGACAGATCAGAGGAAGGGAGAAAGCAGCCGGTTTCTTCCTCCACCGCGCGCAGAGACACGCAAAGAGCAGTCAGTTCCTTCCTCCACCATATGCAGAGCCGCACGACCGAGTTCCTTCTTCCGCAACGCGTAGAGCCACGTGTGACTACTTCGATCTACGAACCAATTCCTTCTTCCTCCGTGGACAAAGCTGCTGGCCGCGACTCACCAGCCTTCCGCATTGCACAGACCCGCGCTCCGGCCATCTGCGTACGCATGGACGCACAACCTTCTTCTTCTGCTATGCGCAGAGCCGCATGCGGGAATCTTTTTTGGCCGTGATCTACTTCACTTCGCATACGCATTGCTTGTTGCGCCTTCGTACAAGATCGCAAACGCGATCTGCTTCATTTTTCTAGCCACCATGTACTTTAGATCTGCTTGACTGAGGAAGCCGAAGCGCGAGCTGAGCCATTGAGCCGAGCCGATTTCAGCCGAAGCCAAGCCAAGTTTCAGTCTGAGTCGGGCCGTTTTTCGAGCCAAGCTGTTTTTCAAACCAAGCTGAACTGAGCTGAGCCGAGCTGGACAATCAAACTTATCTAATTTCAGTATTTTTCTATCCTTTTTGGCTACTTTGGTGCAGAATAAGAAGTCTTTTTTTCATTATTGGATATTTTTTTTCTTCTCTTTAACATTCTAAAATGATATAAGCAAAAAAGATGATATTTTCTTATTCGAATAACCCTTCATTATAAATTAATCCCGTAAAACTTGATGGAACCAATTATATTACTTGGTCAAAATCTTATTGATTATTTATCAAAATTTGATAATTGCAGGATTACATTATAGGTGATATGAAGAAACCAGATGTAGGTGATTTAGAATATAACATATGAGACTCTGAAAACTCTTTGATAATGTTTTGACTCATCAATTTCATGCAATCTCATATTGCACTAATATATTTGTTGTTTGATACTGCAGCAAAAATATAAAATGCAGCATCTTTTACATACTTACAAATGGGTAATAAACCTAAATTTATGAATTCCGGAATAAAATTCATTGCACAAAATAAAAAAAAAATGATTATTTCACAATATTTTTCTGAATTGAGTGGATTATGAAAGGAATTAAATTATTATCAAGACTTTCAGACATATTATCCTACAAATGCAGTTAAATTTCAGAAATTGATATAAAAATAACGAACTTATGATTTCTTAACTGGTCTGAATATCAAATATGATCGAATACGGGTTCAGGTGCTTGGTAAAGATTCTCTTTCTTCAGTATAATGAATTTATGCTTATGTCCAATAAGAATAAAGTAGAAGGAATGTCATGTTTTACGTAGCACCAATTAAAAAAACTGCATTACTTGCTCAATCTGACCAGTTCAAAGATCTATAGAAGTGCGACTATTGTGAGAAGCCAAAACATACTAAGAAAACTTATTGGAAGTTGCATGGAAAACTAACCATAGGTCATGGAGAAGGAATGATGGACCTACGAGAGCTCAAGAAAATTTGGTTGAGGTAAGTGAAACACCTGACACACCAATAGTTGAAACCTTTTTAAATGAGGAGATTCAAACCCTGAAACATATTTTGTCTCAATTTAACTCTTCATCAACTATTGGAGCAACAAATCTAGTAAAATCATAATCTTTGAACAAGAAAGATGCTTGGCACTGGTAAACTTCAGGATAACTTTTCAGAATTTGATCTGCAAGTTGGGCATGAGAAATATCCCCGCACCAACTTGAGATGGGGTGTTGACTACCATTAGTTCTCCCAAAAACTCAAGGTTAAAGCATCTACCACTTGAATGTAGGTGTGAGGAAGGAAAAGAGAATACGCTTGTGAGATGGCTTTTCAAGGATTATAGTGAGAGATATACCTTCCTACAAATGCATTCCAAACGTCCTCTCAATCTTGTGGATGCTTCTGATTACTCTATGCTACAAAGAGTCTGGTTTCCTCAAGAATCGCCAAAGCCATTTAGCCAATAATGATAAGTTTTTCAATCTAAGATTCTCAATCCCCAACTCTCCTAAATTCTTAGATTTACACCATACCTCCCAATTAACTAAATGGTCCTTATATTCCTCATCAAACCGGTGCAAAGAAATCTTCTCATGTAGCCTTCAATCCTTTCTACTACTTTGAGGGTTTAGAATCTTCTTTTGATAGATTTAAGATCTTTTGTTTCAAACAGTAAGTTTTTGTTAAAGGATCAACATTGTATTATATTGAGGATCTTGGAGATCTAGTAGATATTTGGTTAGATATGTAAATATAAATATTTTTGTATATAGTGCACCTCATTGGTGCTTTTTGAATAAACTCAATTTTTTTCTTAAAAAAATGCGTATCTGCAGCTGAGAAACTAAAGTAGACTAGAATTTCTAGTAACATTTTTATCAAACGATGAAATACCTCATCTTGCCAGAACAAGTTGATATTCCTTGGAAAAAGAGGTGCCAAATAACAAAGAACCTGCAACTCCAGTACAAACAGTAAGCATAGTCTATGAAAATAAGCAGTAAGCAAGGAAAATGTTTCAGTAGTAAAGAATATCTTATAGATGGCGGGTAACCTATTTTTATATCGATTATTTTAAGATTTTTGAGAGGCTAGCAAATGAAAATAGGATATCTAGGATTGTCTTGAAAATATTATGGAACAAAAGTAAAGAACAAGGGGACAAGGAAGACTATAAGGAAGATATTATAGACTACTAAAACAAAAGAACGGAGATTAAACACTAACAAATATTTCTTAATTAAATGTTGTCTACTATGTCTAGGTTAGCAACCTTTCTATTGGCACTAGTACCCTAACAACAATTAACAATGAAAATATCTTTGTTGAGTTATATTCACAATCATTAGGGAAAAAGATTCATACTGTCAAAATCTGAGTTGCCAATTGATCTCTCGCCAGAGGATCATGCAAAAGAACCACCAAGCGGGCAAACAATTCCTGAAATTATCATGTAGAACACATATAAATTACGAACATGTATCCTCACTTAGAAGACAAATGATCAGAACTAAACATAAAATAAAAATCAGAATTAATTTCTACCTCAGGATTCGGGATATCATCCCGAGCTTTACACTCACTGAGCATGGTATTGTTAGAAGAAGATCTATGTCTGCATAATTCCGAGATGCATCTGCAAACCTGTTGTAGCAGCATATATGTTGAATAAAGAAGAAAAGAGTTTATTAGTTCAGTTCTTCACAGCGAATGCATACGAAGTTAACAGATTCGAAAAAAAACTCAATGAACAACGTAACAATTCCATTATTATACCAACATAAGCACTTGGGCATAAGCTTGAAGAAACATAAGATACATTATTGCTAAAACTAATTGCCTGCATTGAAAGGGATAAAATGTGAAGATGTAACCTACCGTGGCAGCTGCACCAGTATATTCCCGCGGTACGATCATCTTCAACAGAAAAGGCCAAAGAATATGCTGCAGAAAGTTTAGAAAAGGATCAAAGATGTAAGAAACTAAGAAACATGATCGAATAAGTGCTTTAGAACAATAAGGAAATCACTATGAGAGATTTAATAACAGAAGAAAAAAATCTGCATACCTCCATTTCAGGGATTGTAATAGTCAGCAAAAGAAGACCCTTTTCACAAATTGCTCTTAGCTGTGTTAGACAAATTGATCCCATCTTCACCTGAGAAAACAGGTAGTAAAGATTTTTGTCAAGGATCAGATTAGATTAAACTCAAACAACAATCATAATATTTTTAAAGTAACATTTGGGAATTTCATAGACAAGTGACAAATTGTAGGATAAGTTTTATTAGGAGGGCTAGGAAAGGTATAAATTTGTTAAGGATGAACTGGAGATGTGGAATCAGGAAGTTTTCCAGCAATATGCAAATCAAAAAAGCAAGAAATCTTCTGTCAGATAACCCTTCTAGATATGCTTGAATCCAAGAATGGTCTATAGGAGGATCAAGAACAAAGGATATCATATTTGCAAATTGACAGTATTCTCTTAAATGGGGAGATAAGTTGGAGAAAAAAATCACGATTAAAGTGGACTGAGTAAAGAGGGGTATGCTAATGCAGGTCCCCCCCAATTAAATAACAATAATAATAACAATACAGGTCTTTTCCACTGGGTCAGTAGGAAGAGGTATACTAGTTTAAAGAGCTGAAACACGAAGATGGTAGAATCAAGAGGAATTCTCCATCAACTGAGATGGAGATCGTTAGTTTGTATTAGAAGTCATATGAGGACAAATATGCTAACTGGCTATCTACTGAGGGCTTGGGGTTCTTACATTTAGAAGCAAAATCATTATCTCACCAAAAAAAAAATGCACTTCTATTTTTAAACCAAAATAAAGAAAGCCCACTTAGAAGATACCAATTGATGCAGTAGATTATTACAAGGTCATATTTTCTTTCAGCTCTTGGTTGTATATTTTTCTCACCGAGAAAAAACAGAACCTAAAAAAATGGCTATTAGGAGGAAAAAGAGAATAGCACAGAGAGAAGAGATAAGGTATCCTCCTACAAAAGTAAGGAAAAACAGGAAAAAAAAACAGAATTGATATAAAATTCAAAACACAATTCACATTTATTAAGTTGGGTGGGAACTTTAAAATCTTGTGCAAAAAAGAAAACCAATTTGCACCTTTAAACTCACCTTGGAGCTCTCAAGATCCTCATCCGATATAGCACTATGACGTACAAGATATTCAACGAACAACTCCCCGGACAGACCAACCAAGTAGCAGTGTGAAGCCATAACCACAATCAACTAACACCAAGCAACAAAATCTCAAAGAAGAAGAACATTAAATAATAGTACAACGAGTGTAAGATTTTTCACCATACCTCTGAAAGAGCCTTTCGGACACCTAAATTTTGTTCATCTAGCAAGGACTTCACGGTATCGACAAGCAAAGGCCTTTTAGTGTGCCAAGCTTCAGATGACCTCCAAATGAAAATCAAATAAGTTAGGCTATGTTAGAATTAATAGTAATAAAAACTGAAGCAAAAGAAAAACCTGGGTAGGAGATGCTTTAAAACACAAAGAGCTCCAAAAGTCAAAGGTTCTTCTTTTATCCTGCATTTCTGAGGAAAATATGCACACGGTTATTTAATTCCTATAAACTGAACACTAACTAAAATTTCACTCAGTCTAAAACAAACGACAATTATATCATTCCTTGCAAGAAATAATCTTCTGTTAAAGCCAACCAAGCAAGCTGGAAAACAAACTTACATTCAGAAGGAAAGTAAATAATTCCTCAGGATACACCAATCCAACAGACAGAAAACAACGTTGAATTTCATTGTATGTCTGCAATACAAGCAAAAGGGTTACACAAGTAAAGAGAGAAAACAAAATGACAGGAGGAAGAAAAAAGAATGTAAAACCAGAAAGGAAGAGTTGGAAATTTATTCTATTCAATAAAAATCAAATATTCTCATTAAGATCACCATCCTGGCCACAAGTTTACCTTCAATCCAACAGAAAATTCTGAGTGGTCTTTGCTGTCACTATTAGTGCAGACAACAGGAAGAAGTGTTGAAAGTACAACTGTGAGGTCCTAAAGAAAACAGAATTAAAATTTCAAAGACATATTCAGCATTAAATAATGTATTTAAGATAATTAAAAAAATTTCTCATGGAAAATTTGGGTGAGATGAGAAATTGGCAACTCATAATTGATGGGAAAACAGTAAATCAAAAGTCATCGATAACATACAAGGTTGGTTCAAACCAACCAATAAATTCATGTACTCAAGTTTGAATTTCATATAATACAGTGTATGCAGAATCCCTGAATTTTTACATCCTCTTCAATACCAAATAAACACCTATAATATGAACCAAGTCTTTTGATAATGTTTTATTTAAAAAAATGCATTTTGACAATGCATCACATACTCACCAATAACAAAAATAAAAAGGTAAAGAGTGGGGAAAAAAACAGAAATCATTGACACCTCAAATGAAAACCATCATTAACATGCGACTGCTCAATCTATCATCCTCTACCAAAGGTAAAAGTAACTTATAAGGATTCGTACAACCCGCCTCTCTATAAAATTCCAGAAGAAAAACAAAAACGTGCAGAAGAACCTTCAAAGCAAACGGATATTTGATCTGAGTTTGAATTAAAAATAAATTTAAAATGTGGTGATGGGTATAACACCACTTCACCAAAATCATATATCATAAACGAAACCTTACCAAAGAACCTAGAATCTAAACTTGAGAAATCCAGAACAACTGTATAGAAAGAATAAACTGAGAAAAAAAAATAGTTGATACATAGCACATAGACAGGCAGAAAATTGCTTTTCTCAAAAGAAATAACAATAAGACAGACAAATTTTACTAACATGGCTTGTTTTGAAACTTCACAGTGCCACTGATGATTGTTCAACCACATGGTGTGCTCTCTTCAAGGAGAGTTTTGTGCCATATTCCCACCTTTAATTTTTTGTTTCTCTTTTTGAAGTGTGATTTAATTGTTAAATGATGTCCAGATTTTCCAGTAGCATTTAGAGGAGAGAGAAAGGAAGGAAGCGCACATCTTCCAGAAGGTCAGTACTGCT
>NW_019014687.1:1172802-1182828 GCF_000150535.2 Carica papaya
GGGATGTGTTCCATTCGTTCACATACATAATTGTAATAGAGATAAGTTAGATCCACAAACAATAAAATGTATTTTTTTTATATTATCCCACACAAAAAGGGTGTAAATGTTTTAATCCTACCAAGAAAAAAAATATTTTGTCACAATTGATGCTAAATTCTTTAAATCCCAAAAGTTTTTAGTCCTCTTCTTTAAAGGGGGGAAGGAAATGAAGACTTGGTATTTGAAAAAGAAAAGATTGAAAAAAATTCTAATGATTACAAAAATAATGAAACTGCAATCTTTAATGTTAATATTCTGGATAAGGAAAACGGGAGGCTCATCTTAGTGTTTGAACACAAAAAAAATACTAGGAAAATGAATTATGCACACTGCCATAACGAGAGGTTGTTCGGAAAAACTTACACTAAAAGAAATTCAATTCAAAGTAAGAAAGATGCAGCTATGTCTTCTCAAAACCAAGAATTTGATCCGTCAGGATCCAAAGAATTAGGTACAATCTTTAAATCTGTAAAATCTGAATTTTTTTCCATTCAACAAGTACATTCTGACCCTCTAGATCTCCCTATTGCTCTTAGAAAAAGAAACCGATCATGTACTCAACACCCTTTATCAAATTTTGTATCTTATAAGAAACAATCATCTTCTTTGTATACCTTTCTCTCACAATTGTCAAGTGTAAATATACCTAAATTTATATAAGAAGCACTAAAGGTTCCTAAATGGAAGAAGGTTGTCATTGAAAAAATGGAGGCTCTAGAGAAGAATAGCATGTGGGGATGACCAGTTTGCCTAAAGGGAAATTGATTGTTGGGTGCAAGTGGGTTTTTACTGTAAAGTTCAACTCATATAGATCACTGGAACGTTATAAAGCAAGGTTAGTAGCCACAGGATTTATGCAAACATATGGAGTTGACTATCAGGAGACGTTTGCCTCTATTGACAAATTGAATACTATCCGAGTGTTATTCTCTGTAACTGTGAATTTAGAGTGATCATTGTTTCAATTGGATGTTAAAAATGCATTCCTCAATGGAGAGCTAGAAGAGGAAGTCTACATGGATGCACCGCCTTACTTCGAAAAGAAGTTTAGGGGAAAAGTCTGTAAGCTGAAAAATCATTATATGGACTAAAGCAGCCTCTCCAAGCTTGGTTCGAGAGATTTACAAGATTTGTTAAAAAAGAAGAATATAGTCAAGAACAATCTAATCGTACAATGTTTTTTAAACATACTGGTGATGGGAGGATGGTTGTCTTGATTATATATGTAGATAAATAATACTTACCGGGAATGATGATGATGAGCCCTGTAGGTTGAAAAAACATCTTGTCTCAAAATTTGAAACTAAAGATTTGGGGTCTTTGCACTACTTCTGGGTATGGAAATTGCAATGTCAAAAATATAAATTTCTGTGTCACAAAGAAAGTATGTTCTTGACTTATTAGAGGAGACATGCATGAGCGGTTGCAAACCAATTGATACACCCATAGATCCTAATCAGAAGTTGGGAGATACTCCTTATGGAATTCTAGTTGATAAAGGTAGATATCAACGTCTTGTAAGAAAACTAATTTATTTGTCCCATACAAGACTTGATATTACCTTTGCGGTTAGTATCGTGAGTCAGTATATGTACTCACCTTATGAGGAACATCTGGGAGTTGTATACAAGATTCTCAAGTATTTAAAAAGTACACTAAAAAGGGGGTTGTTGTTCAAGAAAAGTAGAAAAAGGAATATAGAATTAAGAAGTAAAGTGTAATTGCTAGAAGTAGTACAGAAGTTAAGTATAGAGCTATGACAAATGGAGTTTGTGAGGTACTATGGATTAAAAGAGTACTTGAAGAACTAACATTAAATGCAAAAGCACCTATGAGACTATTTTGTGATAACAAATCAGCTATAAGCATTGCGCACAACCCAATTCAACATGTTCTACGAAATACATTGAGATTGATAAGCATTTCATTAAAGAAAAGCTGAAGAATGAAGTTATTTGTTTATTGTTTGTGACTTCTGAGCAACAAACAGCTGATGTTTTGATCAAGAGGCATTTCAGACCAAAATTTGAATCTTTTATTAACAAGTTGGGCATGATCAATATCTATACACCAACTTGAGCGGAGCGTAGAAATATAAGAAAAGAATTAGAAGTTGATTGCATATCTCTAAAATTATTACTACATATTTTTAGAATTTATCATTACATATTTTTAGAAGTTATTACTGTATATCCTTAGGATTTATTGGTGTAATTTTTAAGGAGTTATTGTTATTGATTACATAATCATTTACTCCTAAAATTAGGAAGAGAAATAGAAATGTAAAACTCTATAAACTCAGTTTTTTATACCAACTGATTATAACAGAAAATAAAGAATAAAAAATCTTCTTCTTCCCACCTGTGTTCACACATGTTCACACTTGGACATCATTTTACACATAATACAAACTGACCTATTCTCCCTGATACACTTATCCATCCACTTAAGATATCATTGATTCTCCCTAACACACCATAGAATTACCCATTACATCCCCTCCTAAAAAATTTCTCTTGTCCTCAAGCACAAAATTCTTGCCGCTATTATAGTTTCTGGTTCTAGCAATGTTGGAATTTCATAATTTCCTTCATCGTCGGAACCATCAAAATCGAAAAAGTCCAGTTTGGTGTATGAGGCAGAAAGGGGGTCAGCATGCTGGTGGTTCCCACCCGTCCTCAATTTGCGTTGCGCATTCAGAAGGGCATGTGCAGGACTCCACAATGCACACAGAGGGTTCTACCTGCACAAGGAACTTTCTTCCTTGCAGATTGCACACCATGGATTCAGTAGCCCCTGTGAGGTGCATAATGGTGGTCCACTTAACTGCTTCCTTCACCAGGATCCTTTGGATAATTCTGGCCGATAATTCCTTCAATCTTCCCACTAAAAATTCAAACTCCAACTCATCTTATTCTTTATTTTCTCGATAATTCTGCAGAAATCTTTCAAACATGTAATACAATTCCTTAATCTTTAAGATTGACTTAGATACCAATTTGTTATGCTCCCGATTTAGGGATCGCCTTATGGGATTTTGTTAATGGTATGGACTTCTTAAGAGAGAATCAAACAGTTTCTCATTTTTGTCAATAGTATGAGCTCATTAAAAGAGAGCCCAACAATTTCTTAAGTAAAAAGATATTAAACATATTTTTTTATAAATTCTTGTAATATAAAGATCTGCCAAAGAAGACAGTTTGTATTTACACCAGAGAAAGAGTAGTTATTTGGAAGTTATTTCCAGAATTAACTACCTCCTTATCCTTATCTAGACTTATTCTTCCTAATACGCATGTCAAGACACATCATTTTACACATACTGAACTATTCTCACCAGTTATACACATCATTTTACACATACTGAACTATTCTCACCAGTTATTTTGTCCACCACTTAACACATCATTTGTTCTCCCTAATACACTATAATATTTTTTTGAAATAAAAGTATAGTATGTATCATGTATAAAATTATTCACAATGCAATCAGGATATCTATAAGATTCTTAAAATCTTTTATAGATTCGTGATACATCATAATAGTAACCATAACAAACCCAGTCCCTTTATAGCATGGATACAGAAATTCGCTAAAGAAATGGGCTCTCAAAAAGAAGCGAAAAACACCATTCCTAAATATCATCAAATGATTGAAGACAAAGTATAATGAGCGGAGGATAAAGATTCTGCTTAACAAAAAAGAATGAAAAATAAAAAATAAACCAAAAAAAGTCACTACATAAACACAGCTCAATCTCTTCAACAAAATAGCCAAAGAGAGATTCCTAAAATGCCCATGAGCCTTAGCCAAAAAGAGAAGCCAAAAACAATTTCTATCTAGAGATTCAACTTTAGTAAACCGGTCTCTAAAGAGCATAGCATTTCTCTCCAACCCCCATATAACAACCATGCAACAGACCTCTTCTCTAAAGCAACCCTCCATCTTGGGTCCCTCGAGGAACTGGAGAAATATAGCACTTGAGAGAAAGGAAAAACCCAAAATAGTAAAAACATCAAAACTATACTCCAAAGCCTCCTGATCATGTCATGATGGAGAAAGAGGTGACAACAAGACTTAACCTTCCAATAACACAACACACACATATTGGGAAGGAGCACAACTGGACCTACATACATGAAGCAAGTCATTTTGCATTGAGCTTGTTAAGAATAGTTCTAATAAAAGCCTCTAGCTTTTATTAGAGAGTGTTTACCTTTCAAAAGGCCTTGGTGACAGTCACATTCTGACTAGTAAGACTATGGGTGAGACAGTTTGAGAAGGATTTGCAGGTTAGACACCTAAAGAATCCGAAGTCTGAACTCTAGTATCAAGATCTGAAGGAACAATAAAGGGCTCGAGGAGTTTAAGGAAGGAGATTAAATACATGGAAAATAGCCCCTCGAAAGCATATTATGATCTTTATTCCACTTGAAACCACATAAAGAACTTGAAATGAAGATCTTCAAGCTAGAAGGACACACTCGAAAAATGCAGAAAGAAAAGAGTAATCTTCTTCGAATCCTCCAAATATCTCACATTGAAGAAAAAAAGAAGTGTTGTATTATGAGTTATGGAAGCACATCAAACAGACATCCGGAGAATGTGCATCTTGATACTAGAAAATGAACCACTTCAAATTTTAAGCTCAACTGATGTGGGTGTGCTTTTTTTTCTGTGGACATGCATCAGTCAATTGAGTCACCAATCATACAATTTCAAGCTTTACAATATCTAATCTGAAGAATCAGAGATTAAGATGAACCATACAATTCCAATATAGTAGGGATAAGTCGCAGTAAAGCAGACTTCAATTGTGTCCGAGTGATAAGACCCACCATCTGACCCAATGCTTCCACAGAAGCTACTCGAACCTATATGGTACAAACAAGAACCAATTCATCAAGAGCACAATTGAAGAGATCAATACACATAATGAGAAACATCATTTGTATACACTGTATAACATCTACTTTAAAAAAGAAAAAGAAAGCATCATTCAACATCTATGTATGCCTGCAAGGAGAAACAACCTAATTCTTTGAGGACAAGAGAAAAATATATTGCCATACAAGGTCTTTTTCCTATACCTACTCCAATTTAGTTAGTCTATCCTATTCTTAGTTGTCTTCTTCTTCTCCATGGCCCATAAATACGTATAAATAGTTTCTCCAGTACACACAATAAAGTCAACCTCTTACTCAATTTGACCTCATAGCTAGTTTTTTGTTTGTATATGTTCCATAAAGACCATCATAGGGAGATACTCTCATAGTCTAACAATAATCTAAGAACACATATGGCATTCTTCATGGATGCACGGACTTAACCACCATGTGAAAAGATATTATCCACAAAAGAAAGTATTAAAGGATAAGTATGCCTTGGAAGTTGTTAAGCTTCTGAAAATCGTTTGCTAAAAGAGCACTCAATTCTATTTTTGAGAAAAGACAAAATGTTATTGAAAAGGGAGAAAGATGTCATGAATGAAGGTTGAGAGCACAAGATATTCTCCAAGCAGAAAATGGAAACAAAGAACATCCATACAAAAGAACAGAATCTTGTATTCATACATAAGAGAAGAATAAGCATATAGAAGGAAAAGAAGACAATGGGAAAAAGAACGATAAAACTTGCTTTACAAACCTTGAGATCCCGAGAAGTTGCCCAAACTCTCAATAAAAGCTCAAAGACAGAATTCAGAAATGACCTTTACAAAAAGAAAAACTTGTTTCACCAATGGCATCATCAAAATATGATATGGGGTATTAGTAACAGAATACAAATCATAATACCGATCTTACATGACATCACCATCAAGATGGGAATGCAAAGGAAAATCCACACTAAATTGCCAGGCAGCCTGACACCAACATTTGAATGCTAGAGAAGAATAACATCGTCACAATTTAGCTGATATATGCATACACAATAAATATTGCATCTGACAATTTTTTTAATGGAAAAGAAGATATTATTAAAAAAAGAAAGAGAATATAAAATATCCTCCCATCAAACAAGGAAAAGAAAACAAACAAAAAGGAAGAAGACAAAACAAAATACAGAAGTAAAGGTTTAGATGTTAATATAGGATAGCCTTCCAATTCCTTTGCACAACAAAGGCAAACCAAAACCATGCACCTTAGCCCATAATAGGGCCATGAAAATCATCTCATCTCGAATAAAGTTTACAGCTCGACATGTTGGTTCAAGATCTTAGCATCTGTAACGGCTCCGGAAATTTTAAAATGAAATGTGTATATTAAAAATGTCAATGCGGAAGCAAAGTCAAAAATTCGATTAACATCCCTTACACTAAAACCAAAAACGTACTCAAAATATAAAAGATCAAACTAACTAAAAGATAAATTCGAAAGTAAAAGCGATGAATACGACTATGGAGTCTTTAGGCGTCCCCTTCGTCGTCTTCCTGCGGAACGGGCTCAGGAACGATGTCTTCCTGATCTGAAATGATTAGATAAGAAATGAGCTACACTAGCCCAGTAAGGACATCACGATATCTCACCGTCACGGAGGTAAAGGTGGGTAGAAAACACAAAAAGACCAATGGAGCATAATTTACAACAAATCCTTTTATCAATAATAAAACCTTTACCATTCACTTACCTCGGTGAAATTCATAAAACAATATACAAAAGCAATAACATTATCATCATCATGAAATCATATAAACTGTGTAACATAATACTTATCACGCCTTTTATAATTCAATCATTACACAACATATTTTCCTCATTTACCAGCCTACTAGTATCCGTGGGGATCCATAGGGGTCCCGCTACCTGTGAACCCTTAACACTTGTAATCAGATTTCCAGGGCCGTCCCCATACCCCGTCCGGTATGGGCGCCAAAACTATAAATCTCGATACCCCGTCCGGTATGAGGGTGAAACGGGCCGTCCCCATACCCCGTCCGGTATGGGCGCCAAAATTATAAACCTCAATACCCCGTCCGGTATGAGGGTGAAACGGGCCGTCCCCATACCCCGTCCGGTATGGGCGCCAAAACACATAAGGTCTCCATACCCCGTCCGGTATGAGAGACCACAATCCCGGTAGGGTCCCCTACGGACCCGGTCCGTCCACCATCTCCCATGATATCTAGTCAGGCTGACCCCATTATACAATTATCAATCTACACAATCTTTCATTCTCCTTTTCCTCAGTCAGCATCATCAATTCACATTTAAACAAGCAAAATAGTAATTCATGCCGAACAGACAACATACAGCATCGGTATCTCAGTCATTCAACCCACAATCAATAAAATAGTAAAATATGCACACGAAACTATAAAATGAGAACATCAAACCTCATACTGCATTTAAAACTGTAAAACAGGCCAAATCACAGTTAACCGACAAACACACTAGACTCGGGCTCCATTAGCGACCTTAAGCAATTTCACACATTCTTTAATTCAAGAAATACCGTTTTATCATTATTGAACTTTAATACCGTGATAGGAAATAGGGTGAGGGGTCCTTACTCGTTTCGGGGTCCGAATACGGCTTCACAGTGCGCCTAGGGGCTGTCCCTAATTTTTCCTGAATTTTTCCTGGGGAACTGAAACGCACTACTGGTACCTGCACGTGTTCCAAAAAATCCCAAATTAGGCCCAGGGCCCCTTTCGGCCAATATCGCAATTCCAGCACGGCGGCTCCGCCGTGCTCTGGCGACGGCCGCCGCCGCTTGCGGCGGCGATTCACCTCGGGTTGGCCGTTTTCGGCCGAATTCGGCCACACTCGCATTGATCCCTGCGATAAAACAACCCTAGGGCCCTCGGGGGGCCAAAAAATTACGGAAAACCGAAGCTTACCGGCGGCGGTGCTCTCGGGTGCGGCGGCTCTCCGGCGAGGTTCGTGTTTTGGTGATTCGGCTCCGATCAACCTGTAGAGAAAAGAATGGTGATCATGGTGATATAAAAATTGCATCAAACGGAGGCCGGGAAGGGCCTCATCGGAGGCAAAAATCGAGAAGGGGCGCGGCGGCGCCGCTGGGTTTCGGCCGTGTTTTCCGGCCGTTTGGCCGAAATTTTGGCTCCGATTTGGCCACAGGGGAAATCAGCATGGAAAAACGAATCGGGAGTATGAAATTTACCTCGATCGGCGGTCGGAAATCTCCCCGGTGCGGCGGTGGGTGGCGGCAGCCGGCTTCTGGTTCGTCTTCTCAGGCGAGGGCAGGCAGCTAGGGTTTTGTGGTCTGGTGTGAGGGTTCTATTTATACCCTTTTGCCTTTTGATCTCAGCCGTCCATTTTGATTTAATCTGGGCCGTCCGTTTTTGATTGAATCTGGGCCGTCCGTGCGATTGCATCTGGGCCGTCCGTGCGATTACATCTGGGCCGTCCGATCGCACGCTTGATCTGGGCCGTCCGATCGCGCATACGCGGATCGCCAACGTGGCCCGTCCTGGATCGACGTGGTCTTGCCATGTGGCAGGTCCCGGTTGGCCAGGACTGCTGACTGGGTCTGCTGACGTGGCTGCCGACGTAGCTTTTTTTTTTTTTTTTTCCTACCCTTTCCGGGCGCTACAGCATCATTCTCCAACCAAGAAATCCAACAACCAACTGCTTATTTTTCAAACCACCCCTTAGAAAGCAACAGCAAATAGATAAACCCCAACGTGCAAGAAAATGTACTCAAGAAATCTAGGGACCAAGTTTGATGGTTGAGTCATGCCAACAGTTCAAGAAGTCCATGTTGTGAAAGCAAGGTCTTCATATCAAAAAGGAAACCATTTAATGCATACGAAGAACTTCTTTGCCAAAAAGATTATTTGAGACGAATTGTGGATAAGTGGACATCTTGGCTAAGAAAAGAGTGTAGTTAGGGCGAGAAGAAAGCTTTCCTAGACTCACTTGAAGAGAGATGCAGGAAAGCTTGTTAGGAGTATCCTATTTGTCAAGTGGGAAAAGGGTAAGTGCCAAATAAGGTTGTATGCCTCTATTTGTAATTGAATATCAGGTAAGATATACAGATTTGTCTTGGGACTTCCTAAAACACAAAGGGGCAGATTCTGTATATGTTGTCATCTATTGAATTTCCAAATGTTACATTTTACCCCCCTTGTAACTACTTTCACTCAATAAGCACCCAGTTTTTGAGCCGAATCGAGCCGAGCTGCTGCCTGAAAGATCTTATTCTACTTTGCAACTTAATCTATAAGTTGAGCATATGTGATATCTCTGCACCAACTTGATGGGAGGTGTTGAATAAGATACTTTATTATTATTTATTAGAATAAACATTTTACTATAATAGCAATTTTATGTAATAGAAATTCTATCAAAATAGATAATTTCTTTATTAGTAGTTTAGCAGTTTTATAAATACATTAAATATAATACCTTAAAAAGTGATAAATAAAATTATTTTTTTTTCTAAAATCAACATGGTGTCAAAGCTAAAGTAAGACTATTTTAGAATTCTAATTTTCAAATTTTTTCCAAAACCTAAAATAGTAAAATATGATGGGTTGATACCTTTTTATCCAAAGTTATCCTCTTCACCCCTTATTTTGGATTTCTAATTTCAGAATTTTTTTAAACCCTAAGTATAGCAAAAAAAGCCAAATTAGAGGGAAGAGAGGCCAGATCAGTAGAAGAGAGAAAGCAGACAATTTCTTCCTCCACCGCATGCAGAGCCGTGCAAAAAGTCGCGGGCTCCTTCTTCCCCCATGCGCAGAGCCGCACAAAGAGACGCGAGCTCCTTCCACAGTGCGAAGAGCAGCGCAAAGAGCCATGGGCTCCTTCCACCCTGTAGAGAGTCGCGCGAAGAGTCGCGGGTTTCTTCTTCCACCACGTGCAGAGCCGCGCAACCCAGTTCCTCCTTCTACGTTGCACAAACTGGCACTGCACCTATTTGCGTCGCATAGACGCACAACCTTCTTCTTCCACCACACGCAGAGCCGCACATGGGAAACTTTTCTGGCCGCGACTGCTTCACCTTGCAACGCATCGTTT
>NW_019014687.1:1188051-1203855 GCF_000150535.2 Carica papaya
TTGTGCTAATTTTTTCCAAACTGTTGTGAATTTCAGGATCTGGATATGGAGATGATGATTGGCAATGCTAGAGAAAATTGAGCTCTCTATTACTTTGATGATAGAAATTCTTTGTGTGAGCAATCAAATCTTCAAATTTTTGAACATGATTTAATTCTACTAGTGATGAAATAATAATATGGCACTATACATTAGATCATCCTAACTTTCAATAATTAAAATATATGTTCCCAAACTTATTTCTTAAAAAAGATTTATCATCATTGCAATGTGAAATTTACCAATTAGCTAAACACTATCATGCATTCTTTTCTACTCAACCATATAAATCATCTATGTTTTTTTCTCTTATTCATAGTGATGTATGGGAACCTTCTAGGATATTAACTAACTCTTAAAAAAAATGGTTTATAACATTTATTGATGATCATACACGTCTAAATTGGGTCTATCTACTTAAAGAAAAATCTGAAATAGAACATGTTTTCAAAAATTTTTATGGCATGGTTGAAATCCAACTTCAAACAAAAATTTGAGTGTTTTGGAGTGATAATGAAAATGAGTATTTTAATCAAATCTTATGATCGTTTTTCTTAGAAAAAGGAAGTGTTCATCACAGCTTTTACAATGACACTCCTCAATAAAATGTAGTAATAGAAATAAAAAATAAACACCTTCTAAAAGTAACTAGGTCATTGATGTTTACCACTAATATACCTAAATACTTATGAGAGAAGCAATTTATACTACTATATATCTTATCAACAGGCAAGAGTTTTGAACTTTCAAAAACCTCTAACAGTTTTCAAAATATCATTTCCAATATCTTGAGTGACCTTAAATTTACCGTTAAGGGTTTTGCATGTATTGCATTTGTTCATATACATAATCGAAATAGAGATAAATTAGATCCACGAGCAGTAAAATGCGTTTTTCTAGGATATTCTCCCATATAAAAAAGGTATAAATGTTTTGCTCCTACCAGAAAAAAATATTTTGTCACAATGGATGTTACATTTCTTGAGTTTCAAAGATTTTTTAATCCTCCTTTTCAAGGAGGAAACGAAATGAAAACTTGACGTTTGAAAAAGAAAAGAATAGAAAAAAATTTGATGGTTACACAAATAGTGAATTGCAACATTTAATCTTGATATCCTAGATAAGGAAAATGGGAGGTCCACCTTAATGTCTGAACACGAAAAAGACACGAGAGTAATGAATAATGCACGTTTCAATGATAAGAGGTTGTTCGGAAAAATTTACACTAAAAGAAACCCGATTCAAAATAAGAAAGATGCAGCTATGTCTCCTCAAAACAAAGAATTTGATCCAATATCAGGATCCAAAGAATCAGGTACAATCTCTAAGTCTGTAGAATCTGGGTTTTTTTCCAACAAGTGCATTTGTACCCTCTAGATCTCTCTATTGCTCTTAGGAAAGGAACCTGATCATGTAATCAACACCGTTTATCAAATTTTGTGCCATATAAGAACCTATCATCTTCTATGAGCATGAGTCTATTCTAGCATTCAATTGGAGACAAAGCAGGAACAAGCATGAATATGTTTATGTGCTCAGTCCCGAAAACATGGGTGGTTAACCAGAAATCTTTTTCAAGACAATGTCACAGTGCATTTAGCAATTCGGCTGGCATCATCTTTGACCTAGTATTTGAGTTATTAGTAGCTTTTGACATGCTAAACATATTGGGCCAGTTGAAACAATTCTCTTATCACCTTAACTTGATAGCAGACTTCGATTCATCGGAATCCTCGGGTTTATATACTTGGCAAGTCCTTCTTGATCACCTCACGAAAACCCCTCCCTTTAGCCAACTCCATATTGCTAAAGTATTCTGGAAACTGCAGTTCCATAAAAAATAATTGTTTTTGCCTGAACAGTCATTCATCGAAGGCTAAACAGTAACGAGATACAATAAGTCAGTTGACCTCAGTGGCACTCTGTCTTCAGACATCCATGTCATATGCTATAGAGAAGGAGAGACACATTCTAATCTATTCCTTCACTGTAAGATAATTTTGGAAGCTGTGGACAAAACTATCTAATTTGTTCGGTTTCAATTGATTGATCCTCCTACAGGGGGAGGGAAGCGAGCAAAAACCCTGGGCCAAGGGGCGATAGTCACAAGATTATTGAGCATATGGCTTGCACAGAATTTGTAGGGTTTCTTATGACTGATATACTTCTTTCTATAAGTTATGGGGAAGTGTAACTGTTTTAACAATCTTAAAAAAGCCCGTGGAAAATACTCTGACATAGCTATTTCCGAACTCCATGAAAATTAGGATACCATTATTTTGAGCCCACAGGATATTGACATTTTTGTATTATTCTTTTGCTTGTATGGTTGCATTTCTTTTGCTACTTTAAGGAGAATGTCTATTCTCCGTATTTGTATCTAAGCTAAACAAAATTTCGTTTTCTATAAAAAGAGTTACGAAGAGGAAAACTTCCCTAGTCACTTTTGAAGTGTCTTTCTCAGTTTTCCTTTTCCATTTTCTTTTTCTTTCTGAAAAGGAACAAAATTATATTCTTTGCAGAGCATCAAGAGGGTGTCACCAATAGACAAAAGAAAGAATGCAAGTTAAGAAGCAAATATCTTTGGGTTACCATTCAGCCATGGCTTGAAGAGTGAAACCAAAAATCTGAAACCCTATTCAAAGGGAGATTCAATACCTCAAAAGTTCTCCAAATAATGCAGAACATAGCTAGACGAAACGGAACAATCACTTGTCATAGTTAGGAAGAATATACAAATACCTAGAAATGTTTCTTTTCATTTTAATTTTGGATTAGCTGTTGCTAGGAGTACCAGGCACAATTAAGGCTGGAATGCCAGCTGTACCATACCTAACAGAATGTACTGCACCACACCAGGTATCACCATAAATACCCGCGATAATGATTAAGGAATTATCAGAAAATATCTAAGAATTAGTCTATTTTCTGTATATTTTCTCTCTTTCTGCTCGCTCTCTTTGCTCTCTACCCTGACTCCTTCTAGCTTTCCTTCTTCCCTCTCTTCCTCTTATTCACCAAAACATCCTCAGGGTAACTCTGGCTGATCCATGAGTCACCAGTCTGAAATGATTTTTACTCTTTCTAAGAATTTTAGAGTAGCTATCTTTTCTTAGTCTTTGCAAGTATACAAGGCAGCTCTAGATCAAAGAAATTTGGTATACCATGAGATATAAGGAAAATGTAAATTCTTCGTAAAGCTTCTTGAAATCTAATATATTCTTCACCATCCTTAACATGAAATGGTCATCCTCTTATCTTTGCTGACGATTTTGGTGGTCATGTTGATATTTTGATTGATTTAACTTTTTGCAATCGAGCCGAACCCTCTCGGTGCAATGCTAATATAATGTTTCTCTCTCAAAAAAAAATTTCTTTTAACATAAAAATAAATGTTGTAGATAAAGAAAAGAAAGAGGAGGAAGAAAGATTCAAAATTTTTGAACAGTAATAAAACAAATCCCCTTGACCAACAAAAGCAAGAAACTTACAAGGTCAGGAAAATGCAAGCCTATTGAAACAAGTAGTCTTGCTGCTGCCCTTTGCCAGTCAGCATTTAGTTCCTGCATCAGGTAAATGCTTAGCAATTTGTAATAGGTTACTTATCAATAGAATAATCGACAACTTATTGCTGGTATAACCACAAACCAAGCATGTGAGACTTCAAAAATAATGGTCTCATAAGTCCAGAAATAATCACTTTAAAGGAAGCAAATTTTTATGGCAGTATATGATTCAGCATAGTGTTTAAATTTTTTTATCTTGGTGTTAAGTATGCAAGGATAATTTATTTTAAATCCAACCAGACCATAGCAAAGTATTCACTACATGAACTAGTTTACCTCAAATTCAAAAACTTATCCCCTTTACACGTCCATAGCACATAAAGATAATGTTAAAGAAAATGATAAATTAGTGTAAAGAGTATAAGGATAAATTAATTGTTTATTTCCTTTTCTATCCCAGAAAGTCTATATACAGAGTTATAATATTCAATATAATACTCATAAAACTATTTTTAACATAGTATTAGCACTTATGTGTTAAAAAAAAAAAAAAAAACCCTAAAGGGGTCAAGCCAACCTTCATAGCCCGCCACTGTAGACCAGTCATTGCCACCAGCCACTAGTAGCCAAACTGGCCTTCATCATTGGTGCCAGAGTCCTTCAGTCATGCATCCAGTTGCATGTGCTTCAGTCCAGTGGTGTTGTCTACCTAGTCACTCACCTTCCTCTACCACAGCTGCTGCCCCTGCTGACCTTCATCACCAAGAGCAACCAAAGGAAGTATAGCCACCAGACGTGACCTTCTCTGCAGCCGCAGATTGTTCAGACATGGCCGCGACAGACACGATCGTTACTCTGACGCGACCATACCACCAGACATAAGATGCGAGCCATGGTGTCAAACAGCCACTCGCTCCTCTGCGCCACTCTCTCTCCTCCAGGAACAGGTCTAATTCGGACCTGCATCAGGTCTGCCCAAGCCTGCATGAGTCACCTGTAACAGTGACTAGGCCTGCATCAGCAACCATTTGTCTGAGCCTACATTAGTCCAGGAGGCCTCCCTGTTAATCACTTGTACCAGTGGGACCTCCCCGCTCCAGAATCCACCCTGAACAGCTGCGTGCTCCACACCACTAGCCATGCCCTGTCCAGCAGCACCGTTGTTCCAGCCACCAGCATTAAACCCTAGCAGTGCCCAGCTTGTTTTTCGAACATCAATTCAAAAATGTTGGAGGTTATATCTCACTCCACCTGTTCACACTTCCATACGGGAAGCATCACCAACAAATTTCAGCCGATCCAAATCTCCTACTGCTTCACGGTAAAAAACTATCTGAGTTGGTCTCAATTAATTTGAACTACCCGCAAGGGAAACAGTAAACTCAGCCATCTTTTTCGTACCGGACCAAAACCCAAAGACCCCACATTCGATGCCTAGGATGAAGAGAATTTCATGATTATGGCATGATTCATCAAAGAAGGGAACAGATCAATTAGTGAATATTCTAATATGTTAAAAACCCGGTGGCAGGAATAGAGTAAATACCACAACCTAACTATGGATTGCAGTAGAAATGCAATACGTATCAAAACGTTTGTAGAAAACGACGGGGTATATTAATTTCTAGCATGATTAAATCCTAAATATGATCAAATACAAGTCCAAATTTTGGAAAAAGAGGAAATGTCATCACTCAATGAGGTAATCTCCATCGTAACATAGGAAGAAAGTAGAAGAGAGGTGATATTAGAACCTCGTTCCACCAATAGTTCAGTTTTGATCTCATAAAATTCCAAATCTTGCCAACAAACAAAGGAAGTAGTAGGTCACTTTGATAACTTAACTCTGAGAGCAGATAACTGGAACAATCTTTGATGTATTTTTTGAGAAAGTGCAGACATAACAAAGAAAGTGTTAGAAATTGCATGGCAAATCTAATACCTCTAGTAAAGTGTGGGGATATAGAACTCTCTCACAGAAGATTCTCAAACAGGTTCATATGGCTAACCAATGGGAAGAAGAATACTTGTCGATCTCACTGCTTTCAAAACCAAGATTAAACGACTGTGAAGTCAATTGCAAGTACTATGGGTCAGCCCACAGGTATAAGTATAATAAAACAATCATATATGCTTTCATTTTCACACATTTTCAAATGTCTTGGATAAACCTTTTGAAAATTCTTGAAACCACAAATGATATGGTCAATACTTCTAGACATTTTTATATATATGTTACCTATCCAAGTAATAAGAAAATTATCATTGCAAATGGTTCCCAAAATATTACTACAGCCAATAACAACATTAAACTTAGTCATACTTTTGTCCTACAAAATGTGCTACATGTTTTCAAATTGTATACTAATCTTATTTCGATCAATAAGATATCATAAGACTTGAACAGCAAAGTAACGTTTGACTTTTCAAAATGTGACTCTCAAGACCGAAATTTGGAAAAAATGATTGGACACGGTGAAATCAAAAATGAACTATATTACTTGGATACACTTGAGGGATCCTTTTATACTATTACTACCGACCCAACACAAGATTTGACTTCACTATAAAAGTCTTGGACACCCATAATTATTCATTCTTGTACATTAAATTTTCTTTATTGTTTAAAAATTTGGGATATGAAATTGATATCTGTAAATTTGCAAAATATAAGCGTGTAATGTTCCCTATTAGTAATAAAAGAAGTTTACATTTTTACTAATGCACAGCGATATTTGAGAACTAACTCACACACTAATCTTTCTGAAACTCAATAGTTTATGTCATTTATTGACGACTGCATTGGAGTCACCTGACTGTTTCTACTTAAAGTCAAATATGATATTAATAATATCATACCACAGTTCCATACTATGATAAAAACTCAATTCAAAACTGACATAAAAAGATTCAGCACCGATAATGTTAAAAAATTTTTAATCACATCTTTCATCATTCTTTCATGAAGAATGAATTCTTCATGAATCATCTGACATCCACACTCTACAACAAATAGAGTAGCGAAACACAAAAATAATCAACTTTTAGCCACCACTAGAGTTTTTCTTTTCCAAAACAATGTCCCAAAACAAAATTGGAGCAAAGTCGTCCTTACCGTCACCTATAGTATTAACCATCTGCCCACTAGCATTATTGACTTCACAAGTCCTCTGGAAACACTTTAAAATTTTACACAGTAGTATCACAAATCATCTGGTCTCTCAGATGTTTTGGTGTACTGTCTTCGTTCATATTCATTCCTATCAAATGGGAAAACTTGATCTCCAAACCCTTAAATGTATATTTATGGGATATTCTTTCTTTCAAAAAGATACAAATATTATCATCCATCTACCCACAAATTTTATTTATTTGCGGATGTTATATTTGTTGAATAAGAATTCTACTTTATCCAATTTCATCTTCAGAATGAATCTCTATTGAAAGATAAAGATATAAAGTTCTCAACGGACTTTACCCTACAACCTTTGTCACACAACATTATTGACTACTAGATTTTATTAGAATTCTAATAAAATAGTAATTTCGTTATTAGTAGGTTAAGAATTCTATAAATATCTTATCTGTAACAACCTAAAAGGTAAAAAATAATTTTTTTTTTTTCTCCAAAATCAACATAGTATCAGAGCCAAATAAATCTATTTTACGATTTTAATTTCGCAGTTATTTTCAAACCTTAAAATAGCACAATATGCTGAGTTAGTACTTATTCAAATCTACTCTCATCACCTCCCTAGACAGCGTCGAAGACTCACTGTCGGCCTGCCACCCGACTCTGGTTATAATTTATAGAGTGCGTGAGCCACACGTCATCGGAAAAGCTCCATCCAGCCCAAAAATCATTGGAAAGCCGCCAAAAAGTCCCGATCTAAACAAATCTCCCCTTGTCGACATGATCCGGGCTTCTGGTCTTTGTGCACGAAGTCCAGCTTCACAGTTCGCGCGATTTGCTTTCTGGCCTCGTCACGATCTGCTTTCTGGCCTCGCCGGGATCCCCTTCCCTCCATGCGAAGCTGCATGTTCAGAGATATGCCGAAGAAGAAGAAATCGTGTCGAGCCACAACAACCAGATCCGGAAATCTATCCTCTTGCGCAGCTCCTTCCACGCACGTTCAGAGATCTGTCTAGAGAAGACAAGCCTGAGCTGAGCTGCTACCTAAGCTGAGTGAGTCGAGCCGAGTGAGCCGAGCCGAGTCAAGCTCCAAGCCGTTTTTAATCCGAGTTTGGGCCCTTTTTTAGCTAACTTCAAGCCGTTTTTTAGTTGAGTCTGAGCCAACTTCAAGCTTTTTTTAGCCAAGTTTGAGTCCTTTTTTAGCTTATTTCGAGCCATTTTTTAGTCGAGTTCAAGTTGTTTTCCAACTGAGACCAAGCTGTTTTTAGCTGAGTCTGAGCCGTTTTTGAACTGAACCCAAGACTTTTTGTGCCCAGCCAAGCCGAGCCGAATTGCTGTCTGTCAGATCTGGTTCTAATTTGCAGCACTTTTTTGGCATCCTTTGTTACTATTAAAAGGTCTCTTCTTTATTACTTGATATTATTTTTTCCTAAATCTAATACTCTAAAATGACATAAGCAAAAAAAGTAATGATTTTTAATTCGGATAACTCTTCATTATAAATCAGTCCCGTAAACCTTAATGGAACTAATTATCTTATTTGGTCAAAATCTTATTTATTATTTATTAAAATTAGAGGACTGTAGGCGTACACTACAGATGATATGAAGAAACCAGGTGTAGCTAATTTGGAGTATAACATATAGGATTTTGAAAATTCCTTAGTAAATTTTTTTTTAAAATAAAAAGTATAGTTCTATTAACAAAGCACCAAGGGAGTACATCCCATGTATAAAAATCCTTGGTAACATCTTGACTCATCAATTACATGCAATCTCATACTGCACAAACATATTTATTATTCGATATTACAACAAAAATATGGAATGCAGCATCCCTCACATACTCACAAGTGGGTAATGATACCCAAATTTATGAACTCTAAAATAAGTTTCATGGCACAAAAAATGATATATGACTATTTCTCAGTATTTTTCTGAGCTCAATGGATTACAATAGGAACTAAATTATTATCAAGATTTCTAACCACAATGCCTTAAAGATACAGTCAAATTTTAAAAACTAATAGAAAAAGAGCATATTTATAATTTCTTAACTGATCTGAACACCGAATATGATCAAATAGGAATCCAAATGCTTAGTAAGGATCTTTTTCTCTCATTACAACAACCTTATTCTTATGTCCAGTAAAAACAAAGTAGAAAGAATGTCATGTTCCACATAGCACAAGTTAAGAAAATTGGATTAATTGTTCAGTTTGACCAATCTAAAGATCTACGGAAATATGATTATTGTGATAAGCTAAAACATACTAAGGAAACTTACTGGAAGTTGTATGGAAAACCAAGTAGAGGCCATAAGAGAATGAATGGTGGACCTACAAAAGCTCCAGAAAATTTGGGTCAAATAAGTGAAGTACCTAACACACCAGTAGTTTCGTTTTCAACCGAAAAGATTCAAAACCTGAAGCTTATTTTATCTCAATCTAACTGTTCATCAACTATAGGTACATCAAATATGGTAAAATCAGAATCTTCGAACAAGGAAGAGAATTGGTACTACTAAACTGCAGGATAACTCTTCAGAACTTGATCTACAAGTTGGGCATATATGATATTTATGCACCAACTTACATAATCCCAACTTGGGAACTTGTTGACTATTATATTTTATTATTTAATTATTTTACTAGTTTATTATTTAATTAGTTAAAATAATATAAATAGAGTTCTATTAAAATAGTATCTCGTGTAATTAGAATTTTAGTAAAATAGTAATTTCTTTATTAGTAGGTTAAAAATTTTATAAATACTCCAGTTATAACAACTTAAAGAGTGAAAAATAAAATTATAATTTTTTCCAAAAATCAACAAACACAATACCATTACTATAAGAAAACCCTCATAATCCAAAATTTACGAGAAAATTCATTCATTCAAGAGATCATAACAGACCCTACGTATTCTCATATATATATATAAAGAGGAAGATGTCGAGTATTGTGCCCAAGTCAATCCAAGAATCCGACCTTAATCCTAGAACTGAGATAAATTTTGAAGAATTTATGTTGTCTGATAATTATATAACTAGTACACTTTTAAATGTACAAGCGAATGTATTAAACATTTTTTTTATTCTATCTCCCAGTTTGTGACATTTGGTAAGTGTTCAACATCCCATAAAATTTCCTCATAAGTTTGAATACTAAATCTATTTCTAACACAGTATTTGAGATATTATCTTGTAAATGATGAAAAAATACTATGGATATGAAAATGGAAACACTTGAAAAGAATCAGAGATGGGAAATTGTGGATTTATCCAAAAGTAAGAAACTGATGGGATACAAATGAATCTTTGCAATCAAATACAAGGTAGATAGAACAATCAAAAAATATAAATCAAGACTTGCAATAAAGAACTATACACAGATATATGGGATAGACTACTAGAAGACACTCGTACCAATAGTCAAGATGAACATTGTGAATCTTGTTATCATATAGTTGCTCACTTTCATAGGCAACTACAATAATTTGATGTGAAAAATATCTTTTTACATAGAGATTTAAAAGAAAAAATATACATGAATATCTCATAAGGCTTTAACAGAGAAACAAGACTGGATAAGGTATATAAACTGAAAAAAAACATTTTATGAACTCAAGCAACCACCAAGAGCATAATTTGGAAGATATGCAAGGTTGATGATAAACTTGGGATTTAAACAGGCATAAGGAGACTACACTCTATTAATTAAACACTCAAAAGCAGGGGTAACTATAGTTATCCTTGTATACAGTGATAATATTATCATAACAAGAGATGATAAGAAAATAAAATTGATACTAAAACAGTGATTGACAAAAGAATTTGAAATCAAGAAACTAAGTAAATTGAAGTATTTTTTGGAAATTGAATTCACTGATCTAAAATTCGAGATCCTTATTTTTTAGCAAAAACATCTTCAAGATTCCATGGTCTTTCAAAGTTCTACAGAAAGTAGGAGCAATGGCATATCAGCTCAAATTACTCCCACCATCACGTATCTACCAAGTTTTCCGTGTTTCCCAGCTTTTTTGAATACAAAGTATGGTATAATTCACTAATTCAAAAGCACCAAGGAGATGCCGCTCATATACAAAAATATTTACATATCAATTAGGATAGAATATCAATAAAATCCTCCATAAAATGAAAAAGGTGACTCATAACAAAAAAACCCAAGGTTTAGAACCATCTGTATTTAATTCTAACAAAATCATCTTCCATCTCCTCAAAAACTCTCTTATTTCTCTCTTTCCATATCACACAGAATATAGCAAGAGGAATAAGACTCACATATTTCTTCCAACTACTAATCTATTTCGAAAAAAAAAATATTTCTTCCAACTACTAATACCCTTCCATGCCTAGATCTCATCCTTACCAAGCCAACTATTGCTTACCTAATCTCAAATATAACCCGCAAACCATAATCCATAACTTATACACGAAGGGACGCCAAAGCAATATATGATTATAAGACTTTGCCACCCTTTTGCATAGAAAACAATCATTCACCATAATTTTCCCCTTTTGTCATCAATTTGTCAATAGTCAAGATACTCTCACCCCCCAGTCTCCCATGAAAAAAAAAGTAACCTCAGATATAGCATTCACCTTCCATATTTGTCAAAAAGGAAACTTGGGTTCTGCAATATCATTCTTAACCGAATAATTATAATATGACTTGATCGTGAATGACTCAATGGCATTGAGGTTCCATAATAGTTGGCTTTTGCTCCCATTTAAAGATATGAAGGAAAGTATATTTAAAAGAAACTCATATTCATTAACATTCCAGTCATTGAGATTCCTCATCACATTCACATTTCACTCTCTCTCTCCTCCCAAATATCTCAGAATGACTCTTAGACTATGATGTCCTTGTGACGTGCCATAGTATAAATCTCAAAGAACTAGTCTCCGAGTACTCCCACCTCTAAGCCAAGGATCCTACCAAAAGTCAATTATGTCTCCCCTGCCTAAACTCTACCTAATGCATTTCTAAAATTTATACCTACTCATGCATATTTTCTTCCACCTGATGCAATTTTGTCGCTACTTTGGAAAACCAACTTCTACCACAATACTGACCTCTGCCTCAATCACTCTCCACTAAGAGTACTGTTCTCTTTCATGAACCTCCAAAGTTATTTACCCTGTAAAATCATGTTTATCTCCACAAAAGACCTCTATCCCAAACCTCTATGGGTCATTGGTTTTTTGACCTCATCCCTACTTCCTCCTATCTTCAAAATCGCTCCAAAAGAATTTATACTGAATTGCTTCCAATTTCTTGGCAACTTTCACTAGGTTCGTTAAAAGAGACATGTAATAAATGGGGAGGTTAACCACCATACTTTTGATTAGTGTCACTCTCCCCCGTTAAAAGAGTATATTGTTGATGATGAAACTATGGTAGAAAATTTACCAACAAACATCTGGGAGGGCATACTCAGTGTCCAACCTGAAATTAATTTTGCAACATAGGACCATTCGTCACAGAGATCGCGAAGTGGAACAGGTCTTCATCTCCAGATGTGGTACTTCACAGGATGACTACACTTAAAAAGACTATGAGTACATTCATCATCAATTACCAAATCTCAACCTTGAGGACAAGGTTCTCATTTGAGCAGAAGATACGATAAGGAAGCCACTAAAAGTGCACTATAGGAAAAAGAGTGAAAGTGTAAATAGGTGTGGGTATCGAGGGCAATCTTTTATTTCAGTTACGGCATAAGTTTTTGGCTTAATTGGGTTGTAACCATAAGGGCACGCCTAACTGAACCTCCTATGACTATATAAACGGCATATTCATTTTGTATTCAAATTCCAATTCAAACTCTCTCTCTCTCTCTCTCTCTCTCTCTCTTCCCTATCCTTGTTCTACTTAACCGATTCAGTCACGAACCCATGAGTAAGGTCCTAACATACTCCGATGATAATGCTTCGAGTAATAGCAGGAGCCACTAGAAGGCTATTTCTAGTTTATATGCTTCTTTCTTATTCTTGCTCCAATTGCGACTAAGAATTGGTTCTCGGGGTTTTTTTTTTTTCAGGGGAGAAGACCCTTGGAGTAAGAATTCCTTTTTAAGTATCATCCTTCCCAAAAATCTACATACACTGTAACAATCAAAAAATGATCACAATTGCAACCAAATAAACAAGCATATCAATTAAGATTCCATCACTCCACATGCAAAAAGATACTTCCAAATAACGCCCATCCATTAACTGAATACTAAAGATTCACATACATTAGCTAAAGTACATACATCATCTCATATCAACATGAGTTAATACACTTATTGTGAATTTGGAACTGTCCCCGGAATAAAGAAATCACCTTAGAGGAGATAATCTCAGCAGTAGCAATCTTAGCGAGTTTTGCCATAAAACCTTTATCAATATCTCTTGTATCTAATGCTTGAACACTGAATGCCATTACTTGAAAAACCCCAGCCATATTGCCGAAACGCTACCACAGCCATATAAAGTTTAATTACACTCCACAATCTCATTGAAAATTGATATGCATGCTAATAGAAAATCTGATTTCGGATTTAGAAGAAATATAGGGGAACATGACGATGATACCCGCCGTCCTCCTCGTGACACTGCAGAGCAACAGTCAAGAACCAGAAGTGGATTTCTGAAATGGCATAAACATCAACTCAGCGACATAACTCTAGATACAACCATAATATACACTTGTGCAATCATGAGCAAAATACCCACGTATAATATACATTGAAAAAAAATGAGTTTCTTTTCCCTTTTCCCCGTAGAACTAATATGCAACTTTACTCCTATAAACGATACATCACCATCCAATTTCTTAACCAATTGCTGCAAATGTAATAAAAAGAAATCCTATCAATTAAAAGCCACGAAATTTTGAAATTTCCATTTTTTTTCAGTTTTAGTTGGTAACTATTCTAGCAACTACTAATACAAGTTAAAATATGTAGTGCACAAACTATAACATGTTGATTAGAATCTCAGTTGATGAGCGTTTACATAAATATGTTTTTAAAAAAAGCCCACTAAGTGACAGCTATCTCGCAGAAATTTGTAGGAAAACATATATACAGGTTTGTGTTTATCAATGCGATACACAGAGAACAAACGCCCGTGTGTACATATATATATATATATATATAGAGAGAGAGAGAGAGAGAGAGAGCGAGCGAGAGAGATACAGTGCAGCAATGTCTTTAAGCGACGCCATGGAGGCTTTTCTGACACTGGGAGATTCATCGGCGAGGGATGAGGCCAGTACCTGTACCGCCTCTGTACAAAAAGCAATGGAGCAAAGCTCAAAATTTGAACGCAAAATCAAAACACAAACACTGAAAATGAAGTTGAAACAAATTGAAGAGTACAAACTGAAATCGAAGATACCTGGGACCGGAACTGAGCTTGAAGAAGCCATTATACACCTTGATTTTCAATCAAAAAAGCCCACCAAAAAGAAAGGGAAAATAGAGAAAAGAAGAAGGAAAGCAGGAAGCCGACAGCTGGTTGCTATTTCCACGTGGATGAAAAGAACAATTCCAAAGTGAAAGAGGAGAACAAGCGCATGAATATACGCTGATACATATACATATATATAGGTATAAATTTCTAATGTTAGACACGAATCAGATGGAAACGCGAGTTCTTCCGATTTCGCTCTTTCATTTTAGCAAAATGCGAAATTCAGGTTCTTGCTTCTGCAAGAAGATCTCCATCTTCTCGAGAACCCATCGTGATTTCATTTTATTTATTTTACTTCCATCTTCTATTTTGCTTTTATTTTCCAAAGTCATAGTCATAACGGCTTAAGGGATGTTTGGATGACTTTAAATTTTTGCCTTCCGAACTCATTTTTGCAATTACATCAATAACATATAAATTACTTTCAATAACAACTAAAAGTGAAATTTTTAATATATTTATTAAAAATTTAATATGCGTATATTTAAAAAATAATTTAATTTTTTTTTATAAATTTATACATAAATTTTTATTGAATGAGACTTTTTCTTGAAGCATCTATGAATTTCTGTAAGGTGAAATATAAAACACTTCCACAATATTGCCTTTATTTTGACTATCTTTCCGTTAGGTAGCTCAAGCCAGCCTATAACACCTAAGACTATATTACCAAGGCTATATCATAACCAGATTTTAAGATCATCATTAGTATATTAAATTATTATTAATGTTGTATTATATTTTTGCAATACTTTATGATTAACTATGAAGTTATCATAAACATGCAAGAACTTCATTTATGTATCTATGATTCATTGTATGAAATGATTACGAAAAATTACTTAGGTAATTACTGTTTTTAGTTATTAAACAACTAGCTTTTTATAAGTATTAATATCGAAATCAATTGTTAACTTTATTAGTTTATGTTTAGAATAAATATAAGATTTAAAAAAAAAAAAAAGATATATCTTAAATTTATATATAATTTTTTTGTGAGTATGTTATATAAGACTGAAAAAAATTTGATTTATATGAAATTTTATTTTAAATTTTGCTACTCCGATAAAATTTCATTAAGTTGTTTATATTTTATATATAAATTTGTTTGAACTTAAAGTTTATTGTTTAATGTACTGCCTTTTTTCTCTTTTGAAAATAATAATTTTAATTTATTATTAAATTTCATATAAATTTTAAATTATCATAAACATAACTATAACATAATATATAAAAATAAAAATAAATAATATTTACATAAAAATATATGAAAAAAATATTTTAATTAAATAGTAAATAGAATTTATCTTTATAAATATTATATTATTTATTAATTACTAATTAACATCATGTGAATCTAACTATAATGAAAACTAGTAGTTTTATCTCAACATTTAATTCGTCAACGCATTTAATTAACTGGTAGATAAATTAAATATTTAGTTATAATATTTTACGTAACAATTATGTTATCGTATAAAATATTTTAGTTAACCACATAACTAAATGGGTAACCATTGGTTCTTTTGATGAGGAGTTAGTATTTAAGATGAATTCATGTATAACTTAATTTTAAATTCATTCATCTTATTTTATAAATATTATCTAAAAAGTATTTGAATTATCATAATATATAGT
>NW_019014687.1:1204161-1225115 GCF_000150535.2 Carica papaya
TTAAATTTGTTTATTTAAAATAATAATGATAGACAGACGTTTTAAACTCGTTATTCAAGGATTCTGATCAAAATTTTGGTTATATTATCACTATTACTATTTTAATTAATTACAATTTAATTTATTTATTTTTTTAAATTATAATGTAACAAGTTTGGATTAGATATAAATACTGACCTAGTTCTTTTCGGCCCAACTCATATACATAACAGGCCGTACTTAGTTGGACCTGTTGACTGCATAAACAGGGGTGCTCGACCAGCGACCTGGCCGAAGACCATTTAAAAACCCTATATATATATTAAAAAAAAAAAAAAAAACAAAAACACCATTTTCTCCCTCCCTCTCGAGGTCTCACTTGCCGCCGGAAAACTGCTATCAAACAAACTAAAGAAAAGACTCCCTCCTTGCAGCTAAAATCACCTATATCTTTCCCAAGCTTTCCATCTGTTCTTCTCTGTTTCACCTTTTCTTTTACCTTCACTCAGTTCACAAGGAAGAAACTCAACCGCAAACTTCAATTCATTGTTTTACATAAGTAAGCTAAGATGCCTTCGAAGACGAAAAAGCACACAAAGACTCCTTCAAGGCTCTCGAATTCCGAACAGTCTGCGTCTCCCAGGACGCCGTCATCGGCACCGTGTCCTGATAACGAAGCTAGCGAAGAAGATTATCAGAGCTTCATTGAAGAGGCTTCAAGGCTATATCCGTCTTTGATTGGGAAGTCTGCCTTCGTTGGGAAAGTGACCGGAGTTGAGTCTGAATCCAGGGGCTGTAAGCTCTGGCTTTCCGAAACTTCGATGGTTGCTTGCTCCCTCGCTCCTGGTTCCATTGTGTCGGTAATTTCATATTCTCCTGTAAAGATAAGATGATTGTTCTTAGAGGCATTTGTTTCGTTTTACATTATTTTGGTAGTTTTGTTATATGGTTGATCAGGAATTTGTGTGATTCAGATTCCAACTCTTATTATTGGATTTAACTATTTAGTATTTTACTTACTTTGTCCACGTAGAATTTTATTTTGTTGAGGCGCATAACATTTAGTTGCATTTGATTTACTTGAGAAGGGGACATTGAGTTATCTGAGAATTTGAAAATTGAATGGAAGTGTCTGAGTGGTAAAGTGTTAGCTACACTTGGAAAAATTGGTTTGGAGTAAGGTATTTTGGTATTCCCTTGGTTTCTGCCAGTGCGCTTACCTTTCCAATTTCATTGGCAGGTCTCACTTGCTGCTTCAGAGAAGAGATCTTCAGGCTGCTTTCCTCTTGGCTCTGTAACAGATGAATATGCTAGACATTTTGGGGTTGATTCTGAAAATGAGACTTTTAATGAAGTGGGGAACTACTTTGCTCTTGCAACAGTTTTTCCTTCTTGTAAGGTTTGAATGAAAAGTCTATACATGCATTTTTTTTTCAGAAGTCCTTTATCTTGCAAGGAAATCCCAAAAAATAGAAGCGTTGAAGAACTAGACCATGACATTAATTAGAATTTTAAAAAGACATGTATGTGCTTAAGCACCCTCTTTAAAGATTAAGTCCACTGACTGAAAGATATAAGTTTATTCAAAAGCATCATCCCTCTGGTAACACCTTGGTTTAAAGAACTGGTTGAACTGCTGGTTTTGAGGGACATCCGTATGATGGATTTCCACATTCTGAATAGTTAACCATTATGACGAGGCAATTTCTAGCCATTTAATTTGATTTTTGACGCAAGTTCTTTACAGAACTTCTTGGGTAACAAATTTATGTCAACTTTTTTCTCATTGTTAAAAGATTTGATTATGTAATACTCTAAAAAAATGCTCCCAGTAAAGGAGTCAGTGTGATGACAACTAAGTTTGAAGTGCCTTTTTCACCTTGTTCTTCTAAATTTTTTAATCTATACATTTGAAACCTTTTTCTTTCCCTATTTGTTGAATAGTTTTGATATATAACATATTAATGGTATTTCCTTATGGATAAAACATAAGTTTGTAATGTTTTCTATTTCTATATACTCCATGTTATCTATTTTATTCATGCTTTTCTTTTGTATCTTGAATTGGAAAAATGTGAAATATGGTTTTTTCTGTTTTCCCCTTCTGATATACAGGTTTCGAAGAATTTGGTGCAGTTTTCTTTAAATCTTTCTTATGCATTGGGGTGTCCTGCTTCCGGCAAGGTTGTCTTTGTTTACCCGGTGCAAAGACCATCCTTACTTAATCTTGCAAGTGGGAGGAATCTACAGTTTGACACTAGAGTTGGCCCTTTTTCATTCCTTGACTGTAAGGAATTGTATTTGGAGTTGTCTCCTTTACAGAGTAAAGAAAAAATGAACCGCAATCTGTTATCTAGAGTGAAATTTTCTGCAGAAAAGTCTCATGATGTTCTCGGAATTGGAATGAGTTCAACTCCTGAGACACCAAAGTCTGTGTTTCCTAATGCAGAAAAGTCTCAAGGATCAGTTTCCAATTTACCCAAACAAAAGAGCTCTTCTGTTGATTTATATGATGTTATAGAGGTATTAAAGGATGAAAGTGCTAAACAACTTCTGCAGACATGTGCTACTTCATGGTTGCGTTCTCGTATTTTACTTCATGGAAATTACGTGGCAATACCAGTACTCTCAGAGCTTTGCGTTTTTCGTGTCAAGGGTGCTGATAAATTGTCAGCAGATAGTATTAATCAAGATTTGATGAATGGAGAGAGTCAAAGCCTGCGTCCGCCAATTCAAGGATTAGTGGACTCTGTGATTGATGCATTTGTTGTGAAAGGAGAAACAAAAGTATATTTGTCTCAACCACCGAATGCAGTATCTGAAACTTCACAAAAAGAGGATTTCCCACGTGTTAAGCTCGATCTTGGAGATGTGGAAATCAATGTGCAACATGCTATTCCAAAACTGGGTGGTCTATCAAAAGAATTTGCAGTGCTGAAGGATATAATTATTTCCTCTGCCATGAAGGATGCCCTGTCAAGGTAAGTCACATAGTACCACCACACAAACACGCAAAAAAATTAAATGACATAAAACAAAATCAAATATGACTCCTAAATGCAAAATTAGAGATCCCTAGACTTTGATTACCAATAAGGAACTTTTATGTGCATTTATATCCAGAAACATTTATGCTACAGACGCAAAAATGTTTCTCTTGAAAAAAACTACAGATCATTAGAATATCATCACTGGGGAGCTATAATGCAATGATTTCCAGAAGCATTTTCATTAATACTACTGTGCCTTGTAGTGGCTCCTTCTCCATCGTGGCCAGTTAATGCCTTAGAACCAGGAAATATCTTATGTAGAGTTGAAAGCTCCATTTATCTCTTATATCAAGTTATTGTGGTTCCATAACTCCTAACTTGGTAAGGCGAAAGCTTAAAATACTGAATCCAGTAAATTTAGCTAAAGTTTAGGTAACCCTAGTAACTACATCACATAAAAAAATTAGTATCTGCTATTTGGATTTGATAATCATAGTGAAGGCAGACAGCTTTCAGCTACCTGTTAGTTTCTGTAGCCATTTTATTGTGATTAGGTTTTTTCCCTGTCATTCAAAGCTCATTCTTTTATAGAGTCTCAGTTGTCCTTTTATCGCTAGCATTTGCAAGCACAGGTTCCTTTGGTCTAAAAATTTTATCATTTAATGCTGATCATCAGTGTAACTATTTTAGTCTTGGTCTACGAACTACAAAGGGAGTCCTTCTTCATGGTCCCCCAGGAACTGGAAAGACTACCTTGGCTCGATTCTGTGCCCATGAAGCTGGCATCAAAATTTTCTCCATGAACGGACCTGAGATTGTCAGTCAGTATTATGGTGAAAGTGAGCAAGCACTTCATGAAATTTTCAGTTCAGCTAGCCAAGCTGCACCTGCTGTGGTTAGATTCTTGTCTCTAAGAATCCTTATTCCTCTTTCTGTCTTTTTTTTGGCTTTCTTGATGATTATAATTTTAACTTGCATTACAATTTAGAAAGCTATAAGATATGTGCTTCTCAAAAACTCAGATTTTCTTGGATTCTTTCAAAATACACACATGTTGCCATTCTTTTATCCATAAAAAAGACATAATTTCTTCAGAAGGGTGTGAAATATTAGGGGTGGTTAAGATAGATGCCTTGTGGTTTAACTCCACAAGGGAGTTATTTGGCCAGTACGTCCAAAGGTCCAATGGCAACGTTACTATATTTCTCTATCATATGGGGTAAATGGGTAAATTTATTACTTGTTTTCTAGTCTTTAAATTCACGCATTCCTAGGTCTCTGCCTCACACATTACTTCTCTCTTTAGTCAGGTAGTTACTAGTTTTATTGTGTAGGTATTCATTGACGAGTTAGATGCCATTGCACCTGCAAGAAAGATGGAGGCGAAGAACTATCTCAAAGACTGGTTGCTACTTTGTTAAACTTGATGGATGGGATAAGCAGAACTGATGGATTGCTTGTTATTGCTGCCACCAACAGGCCTGATAGTATTGAACCTGCACTTAGACGACCTGGAAGGTTCGACAGGGAAATCGAGATAGGTAAATCTAAGAATAGGAATTGCTATATGTGTGTGTCTTTATAATAAAATCATGAAGGAAGTGATGCAGTGTTTCATGTCATGTCAGATTGTGAGCTTTTTCTTTTTAATTTTTTAATCTCAATGGTTAAACAATATGGATTAAAAGGAATAAAATTTGTAGATCTTACTAAATCATCCTTTCCTCCTAGATGAGAAATCTAGTTTAAATGGTTTCCTAAACCAACCTAAAATGGAATGTTATTCAAGATCCTTTCAGTCCGTTCTCTATTCAAAATATTTGCCTAATGATGCAGGTGTACCATCTCCCAAGCAACGGTTGTCTATATTACACACTATTCTCAATGAAATGGATCATTCTCTTTCAGACCAACAAATTCTACACCTAGCTATGACTACACATGGTTTTGTGGGTGCTGATCTAACTGCCCTCTGTAATGAAGCAGCCTTGGTTTGTCTTAGACGTTATGCTAAATATAAAGATTCCTTTGTTGACTTCCACTCTAGTACGGTACTTACTGCTGATAGCATATCGGAGAGATCTGCTTTCTCAACAAATCTAAGAGAAATTGCGAGAGAATGTTCAGATTCTGCATCCTCATGTGTAACAGATTTGCATGTTTCCTCAGGGATTCCACCATCAGCTCACTTGAAAGGATTAAATTCACAAACTTCAAATTCAAATTGTCTTGATTCTAGTTCTGAACAGATGCTTTTTGTGGAAGAAGAGTGTGCCCTTGAAGTGGTTTTTGAGGATTTTGAAAAGGCCAGGATGAAAATACGACCTAGTGCAATGCGAGAGGTATAATCAAGCAATCCTTTTTGTCTGGTAAACAAATTAATCCATTTTATTATGGAAGCAATTGTCACCTTCGTCCATTGAGGAGTATTTTTCTTTCCATCATGTTTCTTCCTTTCTATTTGTCCATAAGTCCACACTTATTTCTTCTTAAGTTGAACCTTATTGTTTCAGTTAGTAAACTGAATTCCAATATAGTAAATTGGTTATTTGCTTCTTTGGTTAAAGGACCTAGATTCTGTAGCAAGTTCTCTATTTATAATTATTTGTTTACATCTTTTGGAAGTATTCCAGTACTTATGAAGGAGTTGCTATATGTCGGACACATTAATCACAAGAACTAAGCTGATCATTCGGAGGCCAATTCCCTTGGGATTTTCTGTCACCATTTCCCCCTACTTGGGGGTGTTCCTCGGGGTTACTTGGATTAAAGCTTCATAAGCTGCCATCCTTACAGAATTATTCTTCTAATGAAGTAGGAAGGAGTAATATGCTTTAGTTGCTTCTTGAATCTTGATCTAATGTGTTATACCATGGTTTCTTATTAGGTAATACTTGAGATACCTAAGGTAACCTGGGAAGATGTTGGTGGCCAGAAAGAGGTCAAAACTCAATTAATGGAAGCTGTAGAATGGCCTCAGAAGCATCAGGATGCATTCAAACGGATTGGAACACGCCCACCAACAGGGTTGTTGATGTTTGGTCCTCCTGGTTGTAGTAAAACCCTTATGGCTCGTGCAGTAGCTTCTGAAGCAGGGTTGAATTTCCTTGCAGTCAAGGGTCCTGAGCTTTTTAGCAAATGGGTTGGTGAATCTGAGAAGGCTGTTAGATCCCTCTTTGCAAAGGCCAGGGCCAATGCTCCTTCAATCATATTTTTTGATGAAATTGATGGTCTTGCTGTAATTCGTGGAAAGGAAAGTGATGGAGTTTCAGTTTCTGATAGGGTTATGAGTCAACTTCTTGTTGAATTAGATGGTCAGTAATTAACTGGATCCCCGATTTTAAGCTTTTTCCAAAGTGCTCTGCATGTGTTAGGAAATCCTCTTTCTTTGTGTGGCTATTTATTGAGATTTTGTTTTAGAAAAGGCAGATTTTCAACTTCTACTTTCTCTTGTATTTTTTTTTAAAGTATGAATCAACTTTCCCTTGTATTGAGATTTTCCTAGGGAATTAATGACTCTTTAGTTTCTTCTTCTTTTGGGAACTGTGTCATACAATCTTGAACAACAATGCAAGTGGAATTTTCTTTTTGGTGCTAGAAAAAGCTGAAATTTTTTGGCTTCAAAGATTATATGCTAAACTATGTTATTTAATTGAATAAATACTTGATTGAACTCAGGTCTGCATCAAAGAGTTGATGTTACTGTTATTGCTGCCACAAATAGGCCAGACAAAATAGATCAGGCCCTTTTAAGACCTGGTGGGTACTCTCCTCTCTCTCTCTCTCTCTCTCTCTCTCTCTCCCTCTTTGACAAAAATTTGTGTAATTTTACACATATCCCACAAACTGAAGATACCTTCCTAACAAAAGAACTTTTCAGGACGCTTTGATCGGCTGTTATACGTAGGACCTCCTAATAAGAGTGGCCGGGAAGACATTTTCCGCATCCATTTGCGCAAAATTCCATGTTGCTCTGATGTGAACTTAAAAGAACTTGCTTCTCTTACTGAAGGCTATACTGGTGCTGATATATCATTGATCTGTCGGGAGGCAGGTATTGCGGCTATTGAGGTACTTGATGCTTTTTTTTTTAGGATATCTTGTTTTCCAAAAGAAAATCATGTTAATATATTACCAATCATGGAATCAGGAAAGCCTGGATGCTCAGGAAATAACCATGCGACACTTAAAGACTGCAATCGGACAAGTACAGCCATCAGGGGTTCAGTCTTATCAAAAGTTGTGTGCTAAATTTCAAAGGTTCGTCTCCTCTGGTGCTGAAAGAGACATATTAGAACGTGAAAGCTGCTCAAGTAGAAGCAAATGGTTTCCAGTCTGGTAAGGCATTTCGTTATCTTCTAATACAATCTTTACTGTCTAGGCTATTGAACAGAAATCTTAGGAGGCTTTTTCTTTGTCACAAAAATTTAAGAAGCTTGGTTGTAACAGATATTTTCACTCTCAAAAGTTGTCAATTTCTAGTGTTGGCTGTTAAGATAGAAACATGATTATTCTACTTGACTTAGACAAGCCTTCTGTACATTTATTATGGTATGTTGAGGGGGAAAGGTGGGGTAAGTGCCTTTGTACTTGCCTCAATTTTTTGAAGTATGAATCATACAATACATTTTTTTCTATGGTTTTCTACTTTAGCTAGTTACTTCATTTTTTTTTTTAATTTTTAAGAAATTACTAATTGCACCTATTCTTCTTTTTCACTCCTCAGGACATTAATTAAATCTGTCACACAGCTTCTCTACCACTTAGCAGCGGCATTTTCCCGCTCAAAATCTTAAAGTAGGTACCTGTGATGTTGCCACTAGTCATCATTTTCTAAAGGCTCCAGCTCCATGCTATTGAGTTTAGAATACCACGTTGAATTGTCGAACATGCTCCAAGTGACGAGACATCTGCTCTGCACGTCTTTACTCAGGTAACAGTCTTCTCCATAATCTTCTCTTATGAAGTACCGATGATTGTCCATGCATAATTAACATATATATATATATATATATATATATTTATCAAAGCTGGGATCCTGTATATTTTCAATTAAAAAAAAGCTGGGATCCTGTAAAAATGAGATGGCAGTTTCAGGCTTAGAGGTTTCTCTGTCTACATAAAGCTGCAAGTGTTGAGTTCCAATTCGAGTGAAGGAGAGAACCTAGTAAGTGCAAAGATGGGACCAGATGGCTTCAAGATGTGCAGAGAGTTCTTTTCCAGTGGCAGGGACAGCAGAATGCCAACGTTGCCTCTTCTTGGCCTACCAAGAGTATTATCTACTCTTTTTTAATTCAGGTGGATGGATTTGCCGTTGCTTGTTCATGGCTTATCAAGAGTATTATCTACTCTTTTTTATTTCAGGTGGATGGATTTGTGCGACAGAAGGAATGCCTGATTGTATCATTATGATCCCTATCAGTATTCACTTTTTTTGCCTTTTTTTTTTTTTTACTGGAGGCTGTGATAGGTTATGAAATATCTTGAAGAACATCTCTTTCTCAAAATATAGCTAAAAGTCTGAATGGAGTAAATTGTCTTCTGTTCAATCTATCTTTCTGTAGTTTTGGCGATTCTTTTTCTCTTCTTTCTTAATGAAAATTTCTTTTTCTATAAATCATGATCTTTTTCATTATATCAGTTGTTGTCAGAGGATAAGAAGGACAAAATAACAATAATAAATTAGTTTTGGTCTATATTAGGTGTCCCATCATTAGAGACGTGGAATTTGATGAGTATTGATACAATTAAAATATGATCCACGTTTACTGTTCGCTAATGGTTATGAATTACATAGTACATTAATTAAAATAAAATTATAAAAAATATACGTGAACCAAATATTTTACAATAATATATGAACTAATCTAATATTTTAACTAATTAAAAAAATATTTTTTTATGAATTAAAATCAGCTACACGGGGTTGGTATAATTGTAGTGAAATTTATTTTTTGAACGAAAGTTTCATAAATGTCTTCACGAACATAGATTTTTCATAAATTAAAAAATGCATGAAAATAATTCAATCTTCTAAAATGCAAATGGCTTAATTCATACTAGAATAATAAGATCATGTTTGATAAATTGAAGCACTGTATTTGATTTTGAAATAATGCATTATTTTTGTGATACATAAATTATTTAATCCCCTTGAGACATCTTTTATTTTTTTAAAAAAATATGTTAAAATTTTTAAATAAGTTTCAAATAAAAAATTAAAATCCTATCAATACACCTACACCTACCAAGATAAGTTTAAAACTTATTAAAAATTCAAATGGAAAGAGAGTTGACAACACTCTTTATAACTAAAATGTGGGAACCTCAATATATTTAATTATAATAGGACCCTATATAATGCATGTTGTAAGTCTCATGAGCAGACTTATGAATTGTTTAAACGATACACATTTATAAGAACAAAGTGAATTTTTAGATATTTGCAAAGCATAATAAATTGTAAAATAATGTATAAGAATGTTAAAAAATTATGTTTACTTGATTTTACAGACAGTGACTATACTGATGGAATGATGTGCATTCTCCTGTAAAAGAAAATAATAATTGTAACCTCGTCAACACTATAATAACATAATTCATAGAAACGATAACAAGTGTTTGTCAAACAATTTGTGTATAGAAAATCCTTTGATGCTATTTATTTCAAGCAAAAATAATCTACTCTTATTCATTATGACAACATTTTAACCATTAAGCTCCTATTTTACTGGGAGGAGCAAACATATTGATACACAGAATATTACTCATTGCAAGATTTCACAAGAAATAAAATAGTTGACCTTGTATACTGCTGAAGTGAAGATCAAGCCGCTGATATATTTACAAAGGCCCTTAAGTGCATTTCAGAAACTCAGGAGACTAGTTGGAGTTTGCATCATACCAAGTCCATATGAGTGAAATATATATATATATATATATATATACGTGTGTGTGTGTGTGTATATATTTTGTTTAAATTCATTAATTTAAGGGAGGAATGCTTGAAGTTGTTTGACTTTCCATGTCAAGCTGTTGGAATATCTATCTACAGCTGTTGGACTGTCTATGTAAAGCTGCCGCTTCGTTAATATAATTATCCAATCATGACTTTCGTTTCAAATTTTTTCTTCCATCTGATAATTTGACAGGGAGGAAGAGACATGGACTTTGGAGATCTAAGAGAGACGATAGAGAAGATAGAGGTAGTGGACGCTCACGCGCACAACATCGTCGCACTTGACTCCTCCTTCCCGTTCCTCAACTGCTTCTCGGAGGCCAGCGGCGACGCCTTGGCCTATGCAACCCACTCCCTCTCATTCAAGGTATGGTCTCCCTCTTTCTGTCCTTGCTATCGTGCGCCTCAGGATGAAGTGCGCGCACGCCTGTCCGCGTTCCATCTTATTTGTGCATGGTAGAGAAGATTACAGTGATGGATGGATGTACGTGTTAAGTGCCATTATTCATTTATCAACCACTGATGCACTTTTTGCAGTTCGCATTCAGAAATCCGTTACTCAGCTCATTATCTCTTGAAGAAATTTACAGATGATGTAAATTATGGATACGATTGGTCAAATAGAATTTCGTTTTCTTCTTTAATTACTGGCTTCTATCCCAAATCATTAAATGGAAGAGGGACATCGTTTAAGTTTAGCGTTCTTGAGATTTTTATTTGATGACTTCATTTTCAAAGTTCTATACTGGGAGTGGTGTTTTTCTTCTGTGGATGAAACTATCTAATTAGATTTAACTCGGTTACTGTTACATAGTCTGAGTTTTATGTTCTTGAGGCGATTATTTGATGACTTCATTTTCAAGTTCTATACTGGAAGTGTGGTGTTTTTCTTCTGTGGATGTAACTATCTATCTATATTTAACTCATTTACTGTTACATATTTTATGTTTAATGTTCTTGAGGCGATTATTTGATGACTTCATTTTCTAAATTCTATACTGGAAGGATGGTGTTTTTCTTCTGTGGATGAAACTATCTATTTATATTTAACTCAGTTACTGTTACATAGTCTAAGTTTAATGTTCTTGAGGCGATTATTTGATGACTTCATTTTCAAAGTTCTTTACTGTAAGTATGGTATTTTTCTTCTGTGTAGGAAACTATGTATTTATATTTAACTCAGTTACTGTTACATAGTCTTACACTGAGAAATTCTGGAGGTGTTCTGTTATCTCGGCTAGCTACTCCTGAGTGTCTGCTACTCCTCTTTTATGAGTAGCAACTCTTCTTTTACTCGTAAAGAAGTTTCAGCCCCAAATTAATTGTGAACTCTGTCTCTATTGCTGATCATAGTGTATAATTGTTTTCTTTGGTTTCCATTTTCAGTTTTGAGTGATGGGATCTGAATCTTTGATGGCAACAAAAAGCTTGACTTTTTGGGCTTCAGTTCTTACCTAAGTGTATATATTTGTGCCAGAGAAATTTGAGGGAGATTGCTGAACTGTATGGCACAGTATCTACCTTGCATGCGGTTGAGGAATACCGCAAATCAGCAGGATTGCAAGCTATTAGTTCAGTCTGCTTTAGAGCTGCAGGAATCTCTGCCATACTCATTGATGATGGATTGATCTTGGACAAAAAGCAGGACATTGAATGGCATAGATGTGCTGCTCCATTTGTGGGTAGGATACTGAGGATTGAACGTCTGGCTGAGGAAATTCTTGAGGAAGTAAGATACTAGCTGATCTTTCATGATTGTTAGTCAACTACTGATACTCATAACTGTTATAGGCATTTTGTTTTGTTTGCAAAATGTGTTTTGTATGATCAATTTATTCATTCTTCAATACTACTATGGTGTTTTTGTACTTATAATACACAACATGTGAACCTCCACTTCTCACTACTATTTAGAGCCTTGTTATCACGTACTTTAGTTTGCCTGATGAAATTTATAATAATTTGGAATAGTTTGTAATTTGAAGAATCAAATACTAGACTGCTACCTTGATCTTGAGGTGGTTGGATTTGGATCAGAAGCAAATGCTGGGACTAGAAATTTCATTTCTTTGTTGACAGCATCAATTCTCACTTCTCCTTGTTCACTTGTATGATCAGTGGAAAAGTTAGCAATGTTGTTATTTTTTCCTAAGTTTTTTTTCTTTTGGTACTATGTGTCTTTGCAGGGGATGGCAGGTGGATGCACTTGGACATTGGATTCGTTCATTGACATTTTTGATAAAAAATTGAAGTCATATCCTTTCAGTTAGAGTTAGTTCATGAGTGTGTATTTGTTGCTAGTAGATCTGTAGCCACATAATTGTTTGCAACTTATCACATTTTGCCTCCACAATTCACTTGGAATTCATAATTTGGTACACAATAACTGCAATTAGATAAATGGGAAGTTTGTTTCTGTCACTGTTTACTCTAAAATTATATAAAATATATGGATAAGAGAATCCTTGGTCGTAGTTGGTTTCCTTATAAATTACAGCTGTTGGTCAAATTGTTGCGTTAAAAAGCATAGCTGCATACCGCAGCGGTCTAGAAATCAAAACAGATGTAACTAGAAAAGATGCTGAGGAAGGTCTAACCAAAATTTTGAGCGGTGAGTATAGCAAGTAAAATATTGAAATTTCTCTACTCTTATAACGTTATAATAACAATTTTTCTTCTATTTGTTTACCAGCTGGAAAGCCGGTCCGTGTTACAGACAAAAGCTTAATTGACTATTTATTCACATATAGTTTGGAGTTTGCTGCATGCTTTGACTTGCCATTGCAGATACACACTGGGTAATAGAATTTTTTTGCTTAATTAACTTCTTTTTTCTGCTCCGGGAAGTTTTAACAAAGGGAATGAGGTTGGAATTTAGATCTCTGAGCGTGGAACTGCTGGAAATTTGAACAGTTTGCCTGTGTTTTCTGCTGTCTGGTTATGAAATGCATTTATCTCAGATGTTTTTCATATGCAAGTATTCAGTCAGTTTTGGGAAAATGGCTTTACAATTGAGATCAAATTGTAGATTTCCATTTCAGGAGCAACACTTGTTCGTATCTATAATATTCTTATTTTCTAAAAAAAATATTGTAGGTTTTTGTGAGAAAAATGCACTTTCCTTGTCCACTTCCGAAAAATATCAAAGAGAGCTCCTAAAATTCCAATTTATATTTCCTTGCTCTTTGAAGAGCAAATGCAGTGGCTTCAGGCAATGTGCACTTCTGGTATTATTGTATTTTATTTGCTAACTTTTCCTTCTCTTCCAATTAGTTTTGGAGACAAAGATTTAGATTTACGGTTATCCAATCCTCTTCACCTACGAGCCATTCTCGAGGACAAGAGATTTTCCAATTGTCGTATAGTTCTTTTACATGCATCATATCCATTCTCAAAGGAAGCATCATATCTTGCCTCTGTTTATTCTCAGGTGAAATTACTATGCTCTGTGAATTATACTCATTTGTTAATCATAAACTAACATTTTTATTCAGATTGTAAATTCTCTTACTTTTACTTTCAGGTATATCTTGATTTCGGTTTAGCAGTTCCAAAGCTTAGTGCTCACGGGATGATCTCTTCGGTAAAAGAACTTTTGGATCTAGCCCCAGTAAAGAAGGTGAAAACATCTGCACTTAAAGCAATAGAGAATACAATGCAGAAAAATTTATTGAAGTAACCTATAAACTCTCTTGCGAGAGTAAATGTACATGTTGTTAATGTATTTCGTCAAGTTTTTATAATTTTGGTAAACACCATCTTCGAGAAATGTAATTTTTTCCTGGATTACAGATCTAAATACAACTTTTTCTGAGTGCTAACTGTTAAGCTATCAAGTGTAAGCTTTTGGCTGGTTTTTTGAAATCTTCCCACTTCTTGTAATGATATTTTTCCTAAGAATCTTCTGATTGTAAGTACAAGGGTATACTGATTTCTTTACTTCTTCTATAATTAAATAATGTTAATTAAAAGGAAATTTGCAGGTAATGTTCAGCACCGATGGTTATGCATCTCCTGAAACTTTCTACTTAGGTATGAATAGGCCACTTGGGATCTTTTCTTCTTACATTTCAATATAGTTTTGTTAAAAAAATAATAAATTATGTTGAAGGATATAAGATAAATTACACTTTTGATAATTAATTGCAATTTATTATCTATTTTCTTTCTCGTCATTTATGTATATATAAAACTGTAATATTTAGTTGAATACACATCAAACCATTCTTGATATAGTATCAGAGTTTAGGTTAAGGAGACCCCAATCTCAACTACAAATTTTATTCTGCCTTATTGCTGAAAACAAAAAAGAAAAAACCCCAAAAGAGTTAGGTCAACCATCATAACTTACAACTACAAGTCAGCCACTAGGCACCGCTGCTGGCCATCGGTAGCAACAAATTGGTCATCATCATTAACGCTAGAAACTTAAACAGTGCATTCAGGCACAGCCACACTGCCAAACACGTCTGCATCCAGATACAGATGTGACCTTCTTTGATCCATTGTCGTCTGTCGCAATACCTCGTCCCATGATTAGACGTAGACGCCAGATGCAGGTGCAACGCTATCTACAGATGAACGACACTCGCAAAGAACGATAGACGAGACGAGTGACAAATGTGAGAGGAATGAACCTCTGCTCTTATCGCGCCCCTGTGCATAGTGTCTCTGCCATTTGTTGCACTCCTGCCTATGCTCTATGCACACTACCTATCACCATTGTGTATGCAAGTCTGTGTTTTTTACCAAAATCTAAATTGAGTCAAGTCAAGTAAAGGTGGTAAGGTTCAAGGGGGCAAGGATTGTCTGAGCTAACTCAGTGAGTTGAATAATGAGATTATACCATGTCTGTGTTGATTTATTGAGTTTTTAGTTCGAGTTGACTCAATTACTGATTCAGAACTATATTATTTGCAAGTTGTAGATTTCCTACTCATGGAGCCACATATTTTGAGTAAAAATATTTCAATAATTTTTCCTTTTCCAGATTAATTATTAGTACAATTTTTAAAGGATGTCAGAGATAACATCTCAAGTTACTGGAGCAAATACTGAAATGGCAACTCCAGATCTTAGTGAATTCAAAATGGAGATTGAAATACTAAGATCTTGACTTGAGTCCTAGGAGAAACAAATAAATATGAATTTACTGGCTTACTCAGGTACAATTTTTACCTCAAATGAACTAAATGACTTAGATAAGCCATTTGAAAATTTTTGAATTGTAAACGTAGGAGTCACAAATTATATGATCAATACTTGTAAATATCTATGTATGCTCCATGTTTAATTAATAAAAACATTGTTATTATCGATGGTTTCCTCAATACTATTGCAGATGAGGACGATTTTAAGTTTAATCTTACCATTGTCCTAAAATGTGTTACATGTTCTCAAATTGTGCACTAATCTTGTGTCGGTTAATGAGTTATCACAAACTTGAACTACAAAGTAATGTTTGACACTTTTCATTATGACTTTTAGGACTAGAATTTGAGGAAAATGATTAGCGTGGTAAAGTTAGACACAAAATCTACTATTTGGAGATCAACATCCATACCTAATATTTTTAGAGTTCAATGATTTGTATCATTTATTAGCAATTGTGTTAGAGTCACTTGGCTATTTTTACTTAAAGATAAATTTGATGTTAATCATATCATATATGGTTCTGTAATGTAATGAAAAACCCAATTTGGAACTGGCATAAAATGATTTCGTACCGATAGCACCAAATATTTTTTTAACCATATGCTTTCATCATTCTTCTATCATGAAGGAATTCTCTATAGATTATCTTGCATCCACATTTCACAGTAAAATAGGAATTAGCTACCACTAGAGCTTTTATTTTTCAAAACGACATTCAAAAGCAATCTTATCGTGAAACCATCTTTACTGCTACCTATATTATTAATAACTTGTTCACCAGCGATCTTGACTTTAAAAATTCTCAAGAAATACTACAAAAACTTTACCCAGCAATAAGTATTACAAACTATCCGATTCCTCAAATAGTTAGTATGTTGTCCTCATTTATATTTATTCCTACCGAAGAAGGATATTTAATAATCGAACTCTGAAATGTGTATTTATGAAGTACTTTTCTGCTTAAAAATGGTATAAATGTTAACATCCATCAACAAAAAAGTTTTATGTGTCTGCAGATATTATATTTATTAAAAAAAATTCTAATTTACCCAACCTTATCTTTAGTGGGAGTTTGTATTGTAAGATAAGAATACAAAATTCTTAATAGAATTTATCCTCTACATTTGTCGCACAATCCTTTGCCAAATATCCCAACACCATCACCATAAGAAAACCTTTAGAACCTACCAAAAAATTCATCTAATCAAGAGATCATACTAGACCCTATATGTTCTCAGATGTATACAAGGAGGAAAATGTTGAGTACTGAGTTTAAGTCGATCCAAGAATCCAACATTGATCTTGGAATCGAGATATGTCTCGAAAAATCTATACAATTTGATAATGATAAGGTACAAGAGGATGCACTAATACTTTTTTTTATCCTATCTTACAGTTTGTATCATTTGATAAGTGTTCACCATTTCATAAAAATTTCCTCATAAGTTTGAATACTGAGTTGATTCCTAATATAGTATCTAAGATATTATCTTGTGAAAAATGGAAGAATACTGTGAATATGGAAATTTATATACTTGAGAAAAATCATACATAAGAAATAGTTGATCTACCCAAAGGGAATAAACTCGTGGGATAAAAATGGTCTTTACTATCAAATACAAGGCAAATGGGACAATCGAGAGATATAAAATAAAACTAATAACAAATAAATATATACAAACATGTGGGACAGAGTTAAGAAAAACTCTGCACGAATTTTTTTATCATTAACTATTCAGTTGATTGACAATTAAAACAATTTGATGTAAAAAATGTCTTCTTACATGAAGATTTAGAAGAAAAAATCTATATGAATATCCTACTAGGTTTTAACAAAGAAACATGATCAAATAAGTATGTAAACTAAAGAAGGCTTTGTATGGACTCAAGCAACCGCCAAAAACATGGTTTGGCAGGTTTGCAAGTGTGATAATAGATCTTAAATTTAATTAGGGTCAAGGAGACCACACTTTGTTCATTAGATACTCAGAGATAATGGGTGTTACAGCTCTCCTTGTATACATTGATGATATTATCGTAATAGAAGATGATAAGAAATAAAAATTAATAATGAAGTAGTGCTTAAGAAAATAATTTGAAATTAATGAACTTGGTAAGTTGAAGTATTTTTTGAGAATCGGCCGCTCAAAGTTTTAGATTTTTATTTCTCAATACAAATATATTCATTGACCTGTTGAGGGATACTTCAATTAGTATTTCTATTGATTTTAATAACAAATTGGGAATAGCAGAAGAAGATATATCTGTAAAAAAAATGTGTTAGAGGTTAATTGGGAGATTAATATACTTATCCACGTTAGACCAGACACTATCTATGCAGTGAATATTATAAGTCAGTTAATGTACAGTTTGAAAGAAGTGCATCTACAAGTAATTTACAGAGTATTACATTACTTCAAAGATTACCTCGAAAAAAAAATTATGTTTAAGAATATTGATAGCTACTCATACAAGCCCATATTGATGTAGAATATGTAAGGTCATGTTTTAAAAACACCACTAGGTATTGTACCTTCTTTGAAAGTAATCTAGTCATTCGGAGAAGTAAGAAGTAAAAAAGTAGTTATGAGATGAAGTGTAGAATTAGAATTTCAAACATTAGTACAAGGGATATTAAACTATTACGAATGAAATTTTTTTGGAAGATCTTAAAATCAAGTGAGAAAACTCTATGCGCCTACATTTTAACAACAAATCAGGGATAAGCATTGTTACAATCTTGTGCAAAACAATCGGACCAAACACATTAAAATCGATTTATCAAAGAAAAATTTGACAACGACCTATTATGTACCTTAGATATGCCCACCAATTCTTAACTGATAGATGCGTTAGTAAAGCTTAAATAATTCGGCAGTCCAATATCTTCTTAGTAAGGTGGGGATGAACAATATCTATTCTCCAGTTTGAGGAAGAGTATTAAAAGAATGGTAAATTAGGTTAAAAAGTATAATGGTAAAGTATTGTAATTAATTATAACTTTTTCTAAAATTAAGTAACTAATTGTAATTTATTGTCTATTTTTATTTTGTATCCTAAAAAACCTGAATACATAGAGTTGTAATATTACCAAACCATTCTTGAAAGTTTCGATGGGAAATGTTTTATCTAATTACTTTTAAATTATCCTTCTGGTTTTTGTAGGCACAAAAAAAGCACGTGAAGTTGTCTTTTCAGTCCTTCGTGATGCATGCAGTTGTGGTGATCTCTCACTTGCTGAAGCTAATGAAGCAGCTAGGGACATCTTTGTACAAAATGCAATTCAATTTTACAAGATTGATTTGAATGTGAAATTGTCTGGCTCAAACTACAGTTCATCTCTCAAGTCTGCAATGGTGGAACACAATGGCCAAGAAACTGGCGCGTCACTTGTTCGTATTATCTGGGTTGATTCTTCTGGGCAACACAGATGCCGGGTGAGTTTTTGTTTTTTCTTTTATTTTTCAATGGTTAAATCATTATTTTACTTTTATTGGCGAATATATATAGAAAGGAGCTAAACTGAAACATTTTCTAAACTGGAAAGCATTATTGCCTTTGATGTTGGAGGAATGTGGAAACTCATATTATCCTAGCTTGCATAGATAAGTACAAGGTTTCATGGTTTAGAAGCGAGCAATTATTCATCTTCCCCCGTTAAAGACAAGTGATTCTTATGCTAAAGGGATATACTCCTTGGGCTGGCCATGCAGGTTTTATTCACTAAAGGGATGCATGATATGCTTTTTTTCCTGTGGTTTTGACTTACTAATCTTGCATAATTCTTCTTGTTCTTACTGGTTTAAAACTATATGACCTTGAGATATTTCAACAAAAAAAACTGTATGACCTTGAGTATCTCTCGATCTACACTGACCATTATGCTTAGATTCTGTATGTATTCTATATCATTTTGTTTTCTGCTTAGCTATTGCTGTTCTTTGTCCTTTTCTTTGTTGCATATGCTCCTGCACTTTGCAGGTATCGGTGCAAGCGTACCATGAGTTTATTTTTTAGTAGAAGAGTCTACAAGCTTTATTTCTTGTTAATAGGAAAAGGAATAAATTGTTCATAAGACTTGGTCATTACTAGACGGCAGGAATGGCATGACTGAAATCATTCAAAAAATTATCTTAAAAAGTTCTTTTGCACTTTTGAACGAAGGCTTGGAACTGTAAAATGTTCTTCAAAAAATTCTGAGATCTTCAAAAGAATTATATGCCTGGAGGTTCAAAACCATGTTCAGTTGTTTTGTTTGTTTTCAGATAAGAACCTGTCACGTGGGAATATGGTCTTCATTTTCTGAGTCCAGCAGCTTAAGTTGAATATAACCTGTTGATATTTTTGCTTTCAAAAAAGATGTTTACTTCTGGTAAAGTGGCGTTGCGTTCATCAGGATTGTTGGTCATTTGAATGGCAGCATCACATCGCCTCAACAATGCTACTGCACATTGCCAATTAGTTGTAGGAGACTGAGGCCAGGTCATCAAGCAGAACATCTCTGCTTTTAGTGGACAATGGTCTAGATTTATATACTGGCTTGAAGTACCTAGAATTTTAACTTAGACTTGAATAGTGAGGCCAGAAGAAGTTCACATATCTCATCACCTTAAGCTTGGATGTTATGTATCTTTAAATCTTTGTATCATAAACTAGATAGTGAATTATCTTCTCTAGAATATTCATTTGAGATACTCATAGTTTTTGAGAACTGCATTAGGTAAATATATTTGATCACTGATTTCCCTCATATTGTTTGTCATTCTAGGTTATCCCAGTAAAGCGTTTTGATGATGTTGTAAAGAAGAATGGTGTTGGCTTAACTTTTGCATCTATGGGGATGACTTCATTTGCTGATGGACCAGCAGAGGAATCTAATCTGACTGGAGTTGGTGAGATTAGATTAATGCCTGATCTGTCCAGTAGACGGCGAATCCCATGGTACGATGTTTTCCATGACAAGTGTCCATGCGTTTTCTACTTGCACCTTTATGACATGTGAACTCTTCTCATTTCTCAATATCAAGGAAGAATGGTAAAATAATTTAGAAGAAATTTCTGTGTTCAACCTAGCACAGATGCAGTTGAGAAGGGCTCATGGGTCCTCTTGAAGGTGAACTGGAAAATAAAATATTTCCAATCAATCAGGTTCACTAGAGATTCTATGGAAAGTTTAGGAAGATTAACTGTATTGTAAAGATTTGAATTCAAGCAAGTAATTGCATAGGAAATTATCTATTATAGGAACCTGGCTTTTTATGTTAAATTTTTTTGAATAAGTCAAACCATGAATTTATGGATTCTATAAAGAGAGTTACCTGTCTTAGGTGGGTAGTTTCTATCCCTAAGTTGGCAGGTAGGTTCTAATTGACAGAGCTATACTTTTGGCTTCTGTTCTATGATATTATGCAGAAAAAAAGTTGTCACTTATCAAGATCTTTGAGTCCTCTCTCAATGAGACCTCATATTCTTATTCATCATAGGTTTCAAAGGAAGAAAAACCAGAGAAAATCTGGTTTAACTCTAACAGATTTCAGCCCCCAAGGACCCATAACTAGATCCAGGGCACTGGGACATACCAAGGAGTCAATTCACTGCATGTATCCCTTTAATTTATATTGACATAATTCTCTTCCTGACAGGGCTAAGCAAGATGAGATGGTTTTGGCTGACATGCATCTTAAACCTGGTGAAGCATGGGAATATTGCCCAAGAGAGGCCTTACGAAGAGCCTCAAAGATTCTGAAAGATGAATTTAACTTGGTATATTAGACTTGTTTCTCATATTTCATGTCAAACTAAAGTCTTTGGATACTTTATTTACAAATTCTATATGTTTAGGTTATGATGCAGATTCGAGACGAGTTTTTCTA
>NW_019014687.1:1231061-1243663 GCF_000150535.2 Carica papaya
GAGCTGTCTCAAGTATATTGTAATGTTCTTTCTCTCAACAATTTCATTTTGAGATAGTGTATCCACACACGAGGATTGGTGAGGGATCCCGTATTGAGTCATATAGTTCTGAAATGAGTCTGATATATATTTTTTGGCATTATCACTTCTCAATACATACATAGAAATATTGAATTGTGTATTGACTTCAGTACAAAAGGTGCAAAAGTAAGAACATACTTCAGAAGAATTTTTCATAAAATATATTCACGTCATTCGAGAAAAATCATCCACAAAAGTAACGAAATACTTAAATCTAGTTTTGGACGAAACAGGACAGAGGTCCCAAACATTAGAGTGAACTAACTCAAAAACAGACTTAGCTTATCTATTGACCCTTGAACTTAACGGACTTCTATGATGTTTTGCAAACTGACATGATTCACAATTTAGTGAGGGTACATCATGAAACTGATGACATAACTTTTTCAATACAAGTAGAGAAGGATGTCTCAATTAATAATGTGTTTCAAATGGAGAGGTAACATTAGAACAGGTAGCCGATCGAGGTACCCAAATGTCAAGAATGTAGATACCATTTGATACATAATCTGTTTCATTATAAGATCTTGAAGAATACAGTAATAAGAAAAAAATGTAATACAACAATTCAAATCTTTATTAAGATCATTCACAGAAATTAAATTGAATGCAAGTTTAGATAGATTTAGCACAGATGACAGGGTAATAGATGATATTGGTTTCATAGTCCCCGATCCCATAATGTTATAGGTCGACTCATCATCAATAGTTACAGGAAAAAATATTTTGTGTAATCGAAAACTATAAAAAAAATTTAGAATTACCTGTCATAGGATCTATAGTACCAGAATCAATCACCCATCTATTCAAGGAGGTAAAATATTTTTTCTCTAATTCAATTAAAGCAGAAAATTTATTCAAAAATTTCTGATACTGAGTAAATTTAGCATATTCGTCAGCTGAAATCATAACAGTTCTCTTAGAAGATGAGCTATTAGTAGCAGCAGCAGCAATATTAGCTGTTTGTGTCTTTCGATTACGATTCTGCAATTTCTTACAATATCATTTTATATGTTCTTATTCACGGCAGTAATAATAGACAATATTACCATTTATTTTAATTCAGAAATTATGAAAAATGACACTCTAAATACCCAAAACACAACAGGCAGGAATACCCAAAATTTGTTGCAAATATACTAGAAAATATGAGAAAACAGAATATTTCTTCATACACGGCTGTCAACAATCCTACCAGGACCTCATTGCAAACCACCAGAGTCCACGTGCCGCTGCACGCGCCACCACTGGAGTTCACGCTCCGCCACTGGAGAGCCACACACCGCCGCCAAAAATCACTAAAATACCTTCTTTCGACCGGAAATCACCACATAACCTAAATGCATGGTGTTTACAAAATCTGCTCAAATCGTGTCGGAAGACCAGAAAAAGCTTGTTGTCGCGCGATCTCCTCCGTCGCTGCTTTCTCTGCTGCAGTCTTCTGGTTTCTTGCTCAGACCAGGTCGGCCGAGCTTCTCTTCAGATTCCGACTTCGGGCCGAACACATCACCCACGCAACACGGCCGAAAGCGAATTCACCCGACATTTTGTGGACCCAAAACTAAGAGAGAAAGGCTTCGTTTGCTTCTTCTATGTGCACCACCGTACCGACCGCGATCTGAACTAGTCACAGGATGGTGGTTGACTTCCTCTGACACCGAGAATAGGTTGTTCAACCTGTGTTTGGTCTGACCCCTAAAATCTTAATCCTAAACCTTACTCTGATACCATGTAAAGGAATAGGGAAGGGAAAATATTGAATATTTACATGTTTTTTATTGAAATGAGAATAGAAATATATATACATGTAGATGGATTCAGACATGGTAACCAACATAAAACACCATATTAATTACATTATATTTAGAAAAATAATCATACTATTATGTACATGAAATATTTTATAATATTCTAATAATATGAAACAAACTTAATTTCTAGCAAAAAATGATTAATAGATTTTAAGAATTTTGGATTCTTTTCTGTGTAGCTTTCTGTTACTATGTGACATAACATCAGGAATAATGTGGTCAGAGTGTGATACAGTGAAATACTGTGTTAAGAAAAATGAAGGAGCGATTAGAAAAAAGGAGTTTAGAGAGAGAAGGAACCAGCAGAGTGAGAGACCAAAGAGAACCAGAATGCTTAAATTCTTGTTGATCTTCAATATCTACTGTAGTTCAATTGTTGATGCTTAGAAACTTGACCAGATAACCATCTGACTGACCCAACTGCTAAACTACTCATAATAGTAATAGTTTATGAAATATTTTCTAGTTTTTATTTTTTAAGCTTATATCATATGCATAAAAATATTTAGGGTGGTATACAGATGTGTGGCACTCAAGTAATAAACTAAAAACAGTTTTCTCGAAATCACTAGAAATACTTTTAAGATTTTAAGACTTATGCCTGCATTTTTTATATTATTTTCTAAATGTCGTTCTTATTTTAAATCTAAACCTACTTTTATGTGTAAACAGGTAAGAATTTAAAAAATGGATAGTAAATATGTTTTCATGTAACGAATGAATAGCAAATCCCTCAAAACAAACCCACCATCATTTCTTGGTCTTGACCCTTCTACAATTCCTACCATGCATCAATTCTTATCCTGGCAATATTAGATGCTTGGGTTTGAGTTCTTATCTTAAGCCTGGTTTATATCATTCATTTTTACTTCTTGTTCTGGCAAATGCTCATTCATGATTTTTGTCTCCAAAAGCTAGTGGCCCCACTAATTATTTGACACCACCAAGATTTTGATAATCTGAACCATGATTGTGTATTATCTTACATGTTCCCCGTGGTATTTGTCTTGCTGAAACCTTTCAACATAACCCAGCTCCCTTGCATTATTAAGTGTCATCAATTTTCTTTCGTCCTGTGATTTTCCACTGTTTTATGACTATTACTTTTTTAGGGCAAGGTATCCTTGTTCTCAACGAGAAACCACAGTTTCAGCCTTTCCATTCACCATTTTGCTACATACAAATATGGTTTGATGATGGAAAATAGCTAAGGGAAGAATTTTAATTTGTAATTGATTGCAAATTTTATTGCTGTGATATTTGTCTCCGACAAGTCCTTTTGTTCTCTTGATTTGGAGTTAAAATTCACTCTTAGCTTTGAAGGATAGTCCTGTAGGAAGTTGTGGTTCTTTCAAATGCTCACAGTGCCATTTTCCTAACGAAAGTTAAACTTTACGCTGATGTCTTACTGTTTTTTATTCATTAAGCAGATATAAACCCATCTGATGTTGGTGTCAAAGTTCAAAGGCTACCTGCTTCACTTGATGAATCTTTGGAAGCTCTCCAGAAAGATGAGATCTTGCATGATCTAATTGGTGAGAAGCTTGTGGTTGCCGTAAAAGGAGTTCGCAAGGTACATTCCCAATTCTTACTCAAACTCTTACTGTCAGCAGTTAGCAAAAGTGCCTTCATGCTTTCCAAAAGTCGATATTAAACCTGGAGAATTTGCATTTATCTTTAACAAAGAAAGCTTCATTTATAGGCTATTGATCCCTGATCTTACAGACAATTAGAATATTAAAATATTCTTTTAAATATTTTTTGTGATTAAAATGGTCTTCCTTGATGAGTCACTCTTATTTTTGATAAACTGGTTTAGTAACAGAAATACTAAAAAAAAAATCCCTTATTATCAGTGTTTCTCAAAGTATGCTTGCATTCTTTAAATTGTTTGAATGCTGGATCTCTCAGCTCCCACTTAATAAGCCAGTATAAATGCTTAATACTTCACAATATCGAGGGCTCGTGAAGTTTAGGTATTTCAAGCCTCGTAGCCAGCCTTCTTTGATTCTAATGGCTGATTTAGAATTACATTGACTAAAAATAGACAAGAGAACAAAAGATTTGAGGATGCCTTGAGGTTGTTCCATTTTTTGCATTGGTCAAAACTTTCCTGTCTTATTGCAATTAACAGGCACATCCTTTTATCTGCAGGCTGAAATTGAATACTACAAGAAGAATAAGGATGCATACAAGCAACTTATACATCGTTATTGAGCCAAAATCTTTCAAGGCATTTGTTACCGAATCCCGCACCCTCTTCAAAGTTTTTTCTTTTGCTCGCTTATTCTTGTTTCCTGTCAGAGGAAATTTGAGGTAATGAATAAGGCTCAAAAACTGAAATAGTGCCTGATTATTTTTCAGATATTCAAATTTCTGTATCTGAAAACTGACTTAGGTTTCAACTGTACTTTGAAATTTTAGATATTTGCTGGTACATGTTATTTAAGTTTTGTCTTTAACATTTAATGGTATAGAACTGTGTTGCAAAATAAGTAACTTTTATAGAAATGCGTACGGCATTAAAATATAAATTAAAAATGACTGAACGGCATTAAAATAAGTGAAAATTATTACTTATTTTATATATTTTATTAATAAATTTGATGAATAATATATATTTTTAATTTATTATTTGTTTTATTTTTTATTTTATTAATTAGTTTTAGTTAAAAATATAATTTTAAATTTTAATTTAATTTGACATAAACTGAATCGAATCAGATAAATTAGGTTCATTTTGGTATCAAGTCCAAAATTAAGTCTGAAAATTTTTAATTCAATTCCATATGGTTGAATATGTTTTCAAGAATGTATAAATAGATATGTTTATATTTGATAGTTCTAGATAGGCCATGGCCGGAATTAGTCAGGAAAAAAAATGAGATATCAATGTTGAAATAATTATAATTTTTTTAAAACATAACTAATTTGGTTGGAATAATTAATGAGGAATTAAAGAATGCTCTAAACTTAAAACAGGTCGTAACATGGTAAACATAATTAACATATTTCAAATGTGTGTAAAAGAAATTATAGATATAAATTGGTTAAATAATTATTAAGGGTTCAATATTTACACCAATATACAATTAATAGCCTATTAAAATTTTAATAGTATTCAACATGATGTGTCAAGCGTATTAACAATGCTAAGCGTGTAGTTGAACCCATTAAATATTTGGTTTTAATTTTGTAACACATTTGTATAAAGGTTAAACCATTGATGGAATGTGTAGCCAAATAAAACTTAAAATATATCAATTGAATTTGTAAGCATTCTCAAATCATTTATGCTTTATGAGTACTTAATAATTTTTCATAATTAATGTGTATATATGTAAATGTACGCACACATTTAATTTATTTCAAATTTAGAATAAAATAATTATATTTATTTTTAGGAAAATTCTGAAGTATCTAATTATTTTTCACCAATATTAGGTAAGAGACCTAAACTCATTTATCTTTATTTTTTATTTTTTATTTTTACCCTTTTCTAGAAAATGCCTTGTTTAGTATTCATTTTTTTTTTAATGAAAATTATTATAACGAACTTAGGGTTGCACGTTTGTGGAATTTGATCCTCCACTCTTAACTTTACTAAATGCATTTTAAGCCAATCAATGGAAGCTTCAACTAAAAGGTGACACGATGTCGTTTTGGTTTGGCCATTTTTAGTTATACTTAAAACTGATCATTTACAAAAAGTTTTATTGACCCATCATTTTATCTTTTAAAAGTTAAAAGTTGATCATATGTTAGAAAAAAAAAATAATAAAATAAATCTCGTTTAACATGAGGGGCAAACATTAAAAGGCAACAGCCCAATTTCACGTAGATCCTCTCAAATCTTTTCTATTAACTAAAATTGGCACAACAATCGCACACCAGAAACTCTTACTGCTATATATATGTGCATATATATATATATACAAGTGCATGCCGCTCATGGAATGCAATAATCTAGCAAGAGAAAATCTCTTCAAATTTTATTACTGTTGGAGAATAGAGTGACCTAAAAATAATTAATATTCACCAAAGAAAAAATCACAAGCTCCTCCTCCTCCATGGTTTCAACTTTGAGATTCTTTCATGCAATAGTACATCTCATCTTGTTTCTTGTGCTGCCTCAATGCCATGCATCTCACAGGCATAGTAAGAAACCTGGTTCCTGGAAGCAGGCTCATGCCACCTTCTATGAAGGTGATACAGAAACGTATGGTATGATTTTTCTTTTGAAGTTGAATTATATACATTATATATTAATTAATTGATATATAAATTTTTATTATAACTCAATTTTTTATTAAATACAAACAAAATTATATAACACAACTTGAATTCACAACATTTTATAAGAGAGGGATGTACTGACTATCTAAACAAATTTTCAACAGTGACATGGTATAAAACAAAAATATTAATTCAATTTCTCTACTATTTTAAAATATTTACATTGTCCTCTCTAATTGTTTTTACTATTTTAATCATTATGCTTTTAAAAAAAATTTGTTCTAATCTTTCGTTGTTGACAACATTAGTAAAGGTGTTACATGGACCAATAGTGGTTACATGATACATTATATCATTCATTTTAGATATCATGTGTCCAATAATATACTATCCAATATGGTACCCGTTTGCCAAAGAAGAAGTCACCAGAAGGAGCACAACGAGGAAAGCCATCAGGAAGAAATTGCAAACACTACTTCAACCCACATAGTACAAAGAGGAAGAAGAGATGAATTTAGAAATCTAGGATTTTAGAGTTAAAATTGGTGGACCTATTTGTTTTTTTTACCTGAACTATTTTTTTAATTAAATCAATTTTTGTTGGTATAAATTAAAAAATTTACATTAGATGTCATATCATTGGACACATGATATCTAATGTGAATAAAGATCCACTTAGAAAGTATCATATGACTAAGTTAGATCAAATTGCTACGTTTATTAATATCGTTAATAAACAGAGTCGAAAATAAATATTTTTTAAATATAAAAATAAAAATAAAAAATATATATATAAAGATTAATTTAAATATTTTAAAATAATACAATGACTAAATTAATATTATAACTGATGATATATTTTTTAGAAGCTTATATCGGAGCACTTCTTTGTATAATGTTAATAGTTAGTCATCTATTTATAACGCTATCTCATATGGTATTTTGGATAAATAATTTATATATTTTATTTATTTGTTGGTGGTAATTATAAGGTGGTGCCTGTGGATACAAAGATGTTGTCCAACTAGGGTACGGATTGGACACAGTGGCAGTGAGCAATGTTTTATTCGAGGAAGGGAAAGGCTGCGGTGGTTGCTATGAGATCCAATGCATAAACAGTCAACAATGGTGTAAACCAGGCCAACCATCTATCTTTGTTACAGTAACAGATAATTGTCCTCCAAGTTACCAAAGCGATGGATGGTGTAATCCTCCAAGACAACATTTTGATCTTGCCAAGCCTGCTTACCTCAAAATTGCTGAATACAAGGCTGGCATAGTTCCTGTTCAATACCGAAGGTAACAACACTTCAAAGTTTCTGCATCATTTATTAATCAATTATCATTTTATACTAAGTTGTTCACCCATTAAGATGGATTGAAGTTTAAATCCTAAACCAAGTTCTAGAACTTACCTGTTTTAAAAACCCAAGTTCATTTCTAAGAAAAATGTTGTTATACGCAGAGTTCCATGCAATAAGCAAGGTGGTATCAAGTTCACCATTAATGGCCACCAGTACTGGAACGAAGTTTCAGTGTGGAACGTCGCCGGATCTGGCGATGTCAAGAGTGTGCAGGTAAAAGGTGACGGGAAGCTTCGATGGACGCCGTTGACACGATCATGGGGTCACAGATGGACGACCGGCGCCAACCTCACCGGCCAAGCTCTTACCTTCCGGGTTCAGGGAAGTGACGGCAGATTTTCAACTTCGTGGCGTGTTACCCCTAAGAACTGGCAGTTTGGTCAGACTTTTCAAGGCAAGAATTTTCGCAAGTGATCATCTTTTCTTTCTTCTTTCTGATCTGCATCTTTAGCCTTGTCTGTGATTAATGATTGGTAGCCGTTGACTGGGAGTGAAAATTGTAGACTGAGCTATCCTAATACGACGTAGTATCGTATGTATAATCCTCTTGCTGCTAGAACCTACATAGGCCTAGACTCCCTTGTGTAAAAACTGTTTGAGTCAGAATCATATGTATATACGTAGTAGACCTGCATCGGCCAGAGAGAAATGCATATAGATATGTATTACTAGCATTTTTATAAAGACTGGTGTTGAGGGCATTGAGGTTTTCTCTTCTTCTGTTTTTACTTCTCTCTCTCTCTCTCATATTTTTCTATTACAATCTTTCTTTTTAAAGCAAAGGACAAACTACAATTTATTCTTGTGGTTTAATTTATTAGCCTCTGAGAACATCTTCTATATATATATATATATATATATATATATATATGTATACGAATCAAACTACCTAAGCTTTAAACAGGGAGCCTTTTCTTGGTACTGCAGCAGAACTGCCGATGCATATTTCAAATGGCAAAACTTGGCAAAGTTAGATTGAACTGCTCAATAAGTTACATATATTACAGTGTGAAAATTAAGGATCAAAGAGTTACAAAATAAAAAATCTCTCTCAATCATGTTGACCAATATATATTCTCTCACTTGTCAAAAAGAGAAAATAAGAAACAACACTTCTCTTGCACGGGCGCAGTGGCGGGCTACTGATCAGGATCTTTCTCTTTCCTATCACCACCTCATGTGATGGTGCAACGGATTTCTCACCAAAAAGTTTCTGCTATATTCCAAGCCATTGACCAAACAGGAACACAAATCCCCAACGTTGTTAACTCTGATATTTTCTGTTCAAACATGCCAGTGTTTCATCTGGGACTTGTGAATATATTCAATATCTTCAGAAGGAATATAACAGATCTCTCTTCTTACTAACTTTCCCTTTCTTACTGCGGTTCTCTTGCCACTAAATCAGCTCCAGGCATGCAGATGATTTCATTTCTTCTGCTGCTTCTTTTTCTTTCTTTCTGTTTTTGTCTCTGTCCTTGCTTCCAATCGTTTCGACTGTTGTGAACGGATTTCTAGTAGTTTTGACTTGGCATCTTGAAAGAGCGCATCAGATCTTGAAACCATCAATTGCTGAAATTGAAAGATAAAAAGGGGGAAAGGATATTATTTCTGACTTCCCGAAATTATATGGACAAGTAACCCATAAACTCATCTATATACCTTCAGATGGTCCATTGCAGCAAGATTAAAGCCAATTGTATCTTTGCATTCCTAGTACAAACACACATTTCATCATTTTAAACAAGCCTCTAAATCTTTTCAAGTTTGTCGCCAAGCTAAAAAACAAAATACCAAAATGACATCTTTATCACGCACAAGAACTGAGAATGTTCCTGCTGTTCTTTTGAAGGAAAATTCCTGGTGTATTAGAAGGGGTGTCAAGGAGGAACTTAGACAGAACAGTATAGCAATTACCTTGACTCTAGCATAAAGGATATCTTTGAGAACTGTCAACAATGGTCTGGCAGCTGGAGTGCAAACCAACTGACTATGATGTGTTTGCAATAACACTGTTGCCAACCTGCAAACAAGCTCAACCTGCATATTCCAAATTCAATTTTTTAAATTGCATTCCCGTAAGAAAAATGAAGCTAATATACTTGCAATGTTGATGAGCTGTAAGTTAGAAATCTTGCACGAGAACGGGAGACATTGCCAGTCTGTAACCCAGAAGGTAATAACAAGGGGAAAATAACATAGAAAGAAAAGGAAGATAATATAGGTCCGATACACTGGTCAATCAAAAAGATTTAACTTGGGCATAAATATATTCAGACATCCCATAGGACAACCTTATCAGGATTTGGAATCCAATCCTTCAAGTAATTGAGAAGCTTCAATGCATCAGAGAATGGCAAAGCCTGCAAAGAAATTCCTCCCAGTTAGACATTAATCTTCACCATCAGAACCAAAGCAACCAAATGTAAAGTATTTAGTTCCTTCCAAAGCATAAAAGATCTCTCAGGAATTAAATGCTTTGTAAAATACAACTGACAAGATAACATTTCAATTTTCCCCCCTTCTGTTTTCTGGATAAGCCCAAAGCAGCTTACCAGCAAGGTCTGCTCCAGATCGTTCGTGTTTACATTTGAAATGGCACGGAGAACATAATCAGATGGAGATAGCCCAAGCATGATAACATTTGGTTGGAACTCAGTGGGTTGTCCCCTTGTCTTCTCCTCCTGAAAATTATGAAGTTAAAAGCAAAAATTTGTAAAGAGAGAAGTTATTTTTTAACGATAAATCACAGTGAGTTCCTTCCATAGTGGCTGGCATTATCAGATGGGAAGGAATGATTATAAGGCCATAATCATACCAAAAAAGAAAACTCATTAAATTTACATGTAGGGCAAACAGTATATGGCTGTACTTCGATAATCATGCAGTAGCTAGCTGGATCACTCTTGGCCTACCAATTTTCTCCCTCTGTCCTTTCATTTTGGTTTGCATAGAATCTCCAAAAGAGGGAACAAAATAGAGTGCATCTATAGAGAGAGAGAGAGAAAGCTGATAATTCCCCTCCCTCTCCTTTAGGGGACACTTTTAATTGACACTCCAATTTGAGCAAAATGAGATTGTAAGCTAACATAACCATACCTCATGTTCAGCAAGACGCTTCAACTCCACTTCTGCAACATCTAATGCATCAATGATTGAATCAGTTGCACTAAGGGTTTCTTGAGTCTTCTTTCCTGCTACACCTACAGCACCCTCCTCTGGAATTTCTTCCTTAAGGGCATACCTGTTTTCAAATGCGTTGTCAATGTCAGACTCAAACAGCTCCTCCAACCTCTTTTCCTTCTCTTCCTGCAAATTCAGGTTGCACAACTCAAATCATGCAAACAATCAACTAAGGGAACAGTCCAAATATCATCAAAACTTACTAATACAACCTCGCAAACAGCTCAAATTACCAAAATTTGAAAGAGAAAAGAAAGGAAATAATTTGGTAGCATTAACAAGAAGAAAAACCTCAATGAAAAATGGTTCTTCAGTACGATCCCAACGGCGAATAGACCTGTCATGAGATCCTGTCACCACAAAGTCTCCACGGCTGCTAATTGCCAGACACCAAACATCTGCATGATGTCCCTCAAGAGTTAAAAGCAACTCAAACTTATCAGCATCCCAATATTTGACAAGGCGATCTTTCCCCACGCTAAACATGTAATGGGTATTGTGAACAAACTGTACTGCCATAACACTGCCACAAAACATAATGCATCAGAAAAGCTTTCCAGCTTTTAATTTTTAAAATCTAACCTTAGCAATTGTATAGTACCTGTCAGTGTGAGCAAAAATTGATTTATGACAGTCACCAAAATCCAAACCCCAAATCTTCAAATTTTTGTCTGCAGAACCAGTCACAATCAAATCTCCATCTGATGAAACATCCATACAGAGAACAGGTAGCTTGTGACCATACAAGGAAAGGAAAAATTTGAAGGAATCCATAAAGAAAACCTGAAAGGTGGTGCGGAGAGAAGAAATAAAATGGATCAGAATCAATAAGAGGCTCATAGAAACTGCAGAACATAATCTCGACCTCAACGGCAATGAGATATTCAGGACAAAACAAAAGTTAGGGCAAGAACAAGCATAGTCCAATGCGCTAATTCAATTAAAAAGATTCATCCCCAAAATGATATTAGTTTAGATAAGTGATGTTAAAAAATAAAATAAAATCTTTTCTCAAGCAATTCTCAAACTATAAACATTTCATAGAAGTTTCCATCCAATATGTAATCAATCAACTAATGCACAGTCCTTTGCCTTCATAATCCTATTTATGAAGCAGCAACAGCTGTTTGACTTCGTAATTTTACACTTACAGCGAGATATCATGATTATAATTTTTAATCAAAAGTATGTAGCTGGTAGAGGAAGAAAGGTACACATGTTCAACAAGAACCTTTTTACTGCAAGTAACTATAACTGTAATTTCAGGAAACATTGTAAAAGAAAGAATAAAAATGCTTCTTTTAAGAAGCTATTAGAATATGAAAATAATGGTTGCCTGAATAATTAACTCATCAAGAATAAGTAATATTCTTTCAGAAAAAGAATCTTAAGTAGTAAACTGTACAAAACAAAATGAAAAGAAATAGTAATACCCAAACTATACCTTTACTGTGCAATCAAGTAGAGCAACAGCAATATACTTAGCATCAGGACTGACAGCAACCACTAACACATCATCATTCATCTTCAAAGACCTCACATTTGAGACTGTGAGTTGCTTAGAATCCTGTAACAAAACATATTAATCTAGTTTCCAATAACATTTCACATTTATTAATCACATTTACCCTGTACAAAGCATAGGTAAAAAAAGCTAAGGGATAAAAAGGAACAGTTGAAGGTATAAATGGTCAAATAGGCAAAAGGCAAGAATTTTCTACAATATCAATGGAAAACTTCATAAAGAAAACATATAATGATATAGCTATTCTAGAATGCCAGTGAGAGTTCACAAAATAGCAACTCATAGACAACCCGATGAGAGAGAGAGAGAGAGAGAGAGAGAGAGACAGAGAGGGAGAGAAAGAGACCTGCAATTCTGTTGTAGAAGGGATAAAAAGAATAAGAAAAAAAAATCAAGCTCTAT
>NW_019014687.1:1309096-1320713 GCF_000150535.2 Carica papaya
TCACCGGTAATATAACCCTGTAATCTCTTGGCTTTGATAAACAGTAAATAAGATCTTGATCACGTATGGTAATTAGTTCAATCAAGATTTTCAAGACTTATTTGCAATGATGGGTTGTCGGAATTAAGGACAATTAATTTCTTTGCTTGTGTCATGTTTAAGTACTTGAAACACGAAAATAATACTGAATATCGAATATCGTAGAAAGAGAACAAACCTCCTAAACACCACCAAAGCCCAAAAATTGCTGCAAGACTAGAGAAGATTACTGGAAACAAGTACTGATGTGGGTGCTAGGATGGAGTAGTAGATGGTAACAAAAAATCCAGGAGAGAAACAGAGGCTGAATCAGATGCTTGAAGTCGGAAGAACAGAGGTGTCGTTGCTGGAAACCCGGGACGAAGCAGTAATCGTGTGTGAACCAAAAACCGCTCTGAGTGTGCGTGACGGAACCAGACACCGTGTGCGAAGGAGCCGAAGGAGCAACGTGAACCAGAGGCGCTGGGTGTGCGCGATTGAGCCATGAAAACGTGTTGGGTGTGCGAGACGGAACCAGAGGCGCTGGATGTGTGCGACGGAACCAAAAAAAAGCGTCGGGTGTGTGCGACAGAACCAGATACCGTGCGCAAAGAGACCAGAGGGGCAGCACGAAGGAGCAGAGTCGGGTGTGTGCAATGGGACCAGAGGGTCGGGTCGGGTTGCACGAACTAGAGCGGGGAGCAGCGGAAACCAGAGGCCGTGCACGAGGACACAGCGCGAATAGTCTGGTGCGACAGGAGCAAATTGATCAGGTAGGTTGGAGATGATCACCAGAATAGGGCAGCAGGCTGCCGGTGAGGTTGAGACTCCGTTTGGGTGGGTGTTGAGAATATTATAGGGTTTGAAAGAAACTCTAAAATTGAAAAATCCTAAAATACTCTTATTTTGCTCTAATACCATGTAGAATTTTTGGGAGGAAAAATATTTATTTTATTTTCTTAATTTATTTGGTATAGTAGACAACTCATATATATATAAGATTCCCAAGTACTAATAGAGAAATTACCCTTATAGTAGAGATACTAAATAATTATAACATTATAGGAGAAATTAATGGTAAGAAGTATATAGGAAAAATATCACAATGATTTAGGAAACAAAATGTTTATGTCAATTCATGTCAACAATAATTCTACTGGTTTCTATTTATTAGTTTAATTTTAGTTATGAAAAATTTATTTTTAAAAAAATTCTAGTAAATAAAAATTACTTAGAGATTTTCAAAAATAGCTTTGTAATTTCAGTTATATCAAGTATTTAATAATATTTTGAGAATTTCACAAATTTCTGATTATATGATGCATTCAAACTCTTGAATATGATATTTAAGACTTTTTGTATGTGATGTCAGAGAAAACCTAGGTGTGATTCCTGGGTTTTTTTATTTCAAAATTTCTAATTGATCAAATCAAATTTATTTGTCTTGCATTACAATCGAGGATAGTCATGCAACCTCTAACTTGCACCTTGATCATTTCGGGCGTGATCTGATCTTTGAGTTTATCTTAGCTTTGTCTATAATCGAGGATCCTTAATTAAAGTAACAGATTTTTCACCTTTATACTTTTGCTGCACTTTGTGAGCTGCATATGCACTATTCACTATTGTACTTACATTGACATCATATTGATCATCATATGTACTTCTTTCACCCTTGTTTATGCGTATGGATTTCTCAAAACCTATAGGAACTTAAGGGAAATGTTCAAGATCGATGCTGCTGACTACATGATGTCCATTTGTGGAAACGACGCACTTAGGGAACTTTCTTCTCCTGGGAAAAGTGGTAGTGTGTTTTTTCTGTCTCAAGATGATCGTTTTATGATTAAGACACTCCGCAAATCAGAAGTTAAGGTTTGTCATCCCCATTTGACTTCTACCTTTTATTATGCTTCTCTTGATTGCTTGATATGGTTCCAAGAAATGAAATCCATCTCCTTTGTGTTTTACCAAAGTTTTTGACCTGCTTCTTAACTCAGATGTTTTAGCAAAGATTCCCAGTTTCTATGCCTTCATGACCTTTTAGCATGTAATTTATGATTTACAGGTCCTTGTAAGAATGCTTCCAAAGTATCATCATCATGTGAGGACATATGAGAATACACTCATAACAAAGTTCTTTGGTCTTCACAGGATCAAGCCTTCAAGTGGTCAGAAGGTATTGGACGAAACAATCACAGTATCTTTTTTCACTGTCTTAATACTGCTATATCTTTTCATATTCACTTCCTTGAAACTAATTTTACCTTGATTAAGGGCTGATCTTTCTCCTTCATTGTGATTTTCGTGGAACTTTCTTAAATGTGAAAGGCCTTTTTCACTAAAAGTGAACTAATTCCTGCACTGCAGTTCCGCTTTGTGGTGATGGGAAATATGTTCTGCACAGAATTGAGGATCCATCGAAGATTTGACTTAAAAGGTTCATCATTAGGGCGTTCTGCAGACAAGTTTGAGATTGATGAAAGCACAATACTCAAAGATTTGGACCTAAACTATTGCTTCTATTTGGAACCCTCTTGGCGAAAAGATTTACTAAGGTAGTGATGCCTCCATATTTCTTAATCTAATTCTAAATTGTTATTTTTTGAAGCTTCTGGACAACTTGTCTATGTTGATATTAAGAACTCTGCCGATACTTGTGTGAAGAGGAACTAGCCTCCATAATTAATTGTTTTGTTAGATAATCTGTAACATTTTCTGTAACCAAACTGCTGTATTTGTAGGTGGTAAAAAATTGATATGTATAGGTTGGGTTTTGGTTGGTCTATAGTAGTTCTTGCATAAATTCTAAATTATTTTTTAGGGGATGCTACAAATACCACTAGTTTTGAAGCTGTCTCAATCTAGACCTTCCGCTTTTAATAAAGACATTTCACTTTAATACTTTTGGATTGTCTCAGTTAGCACCATATATTCAATTGAAACAATTACCATGCTGTGCTTTATGTACTCATCATCAAGACGTTTTTTAAGAAATTAAACATTAATTCTAAAGTAAATATACATGTGTTACATATGAAGAGCTATATTTGAGGGTTAAGTGTAATTTCTTTATAATGTTGGTGGCATTTTTTTTTTTCTTTAAATTACAGCTCTTGATATTTCACCTTAAAATTGATATGTGATTTTTTTAGAGGTGCTACTTTGAAGTAGGTGATAGAAATTGTCTAAATTAAAAATATAAGGCTGACTTAGATAATCTGAAAGTTTAGAGTGAGAAGTATCTCAAATAAGATATATGGTGCTAAATGAGAGAACCTCAAAAATTTGTTGTGGCATTTATAGCTTTCCTTATTTGTAACCTTCATTTATTACCAAACTGTTATCTGTTCTAAACTGCTAAACAAGCATCATATAGTTTTTTTAATTAACATAAATTTGCTGAGCTTGCATTGAAAATTTTTCTAGTTCCTTCCTTCTTTTTGCTTTCTCTATTAATCAGTTATAATATGCATATTTCTTCTGCAGCCAAATAGAGATTGACAGTAAATTCCTGGAAGCACAGCATATTATGGATTACAGCCTTTTGTTGGGTGTGCATTATCGAGCACCACAGCACCTTCGGCCTCTCATTTCCTACAACCAAAGTATAATATCAGATGGTTTGGGGAGTGTTGCTGAGGAAGGTGTGTCTTGTCTTCAACTTCATCTAGTAACACCCTTTTACTCTGTTGAGTTAGTATTTTATAGGAGGTGAAAAAGAGCAATGGCTTTTTTTATGGTTTGAAATGAACTTGCAACAGGTTACAGAAGAAGATAATGGTAGAATAGAAAGTAGAAACACATCCTTTAAAAGGAAATGAGAGACTTTACGAGTTTGGACTATAGTGTTTTGATATTATAATATCGACAAGAAAGATGCTTACTATAAAACAAGGTTAACACAAAAGGAATTGCTAAATTCTCTAAAATCTCTTTTCATTAATATAATGATTATACATTTCTGGTTGAAGGCATTAATCCGTAGAAAACACATTGATATCGCTGATAGTTCCTGATATGGACCAACTTAAATAAATAAAGTTACTGTAGATGGAATATAAATTAGAGAATTCTCTTTCCTTTCTGCTTGCTTCGGAAGGATTTGCTTTCTTAAGTTCTTAGAGAAAATAGGCTGGTAATAAAACCAGATACCTTATGCATGATACTTGCCCCAGTCCAATTCAATTTAGTCTGTTGTGCGGATTCTGATGTGTTGGTCATTCTTGTCTCTCTACATGTGTAGTTGCTTTAATGGAACAATTAATGATGGACTGAACAAAGTTTTTCTTTTGGTCCTAACCCCAGATACCATAGAGGATGACATATCTAATTATCCCCAAGGCTTGGTTTTGGTTCCTCGTGGAACTGACGATGATAACAGTGTTGTTGTGGGCCCTCATATAAGAGGCAGCCGATTACGAGCGTCATCTGCCGGTGACGAGGAAGTAGATCTCCTTCTCCCTGGAACAGCAAGGTAAGAAATCTTAAATACCTAATGATGGCCTTCTGAATTATGTTCCTGCACAATCTCCATCGAAGTGCGTGTTCTGTGACTGGGGAGCCATGTTGAAAGCAGCCATCTGAAATATAAAACACTCACCCTCCTTTGTCCTTCTCCCACCAGAAAAGGGACATCAAAATTGTGCTTCTACGTTTATGTTAATTTTTCACTCAATTTATTTAAGTGAATTATTTTTTATTTTTCTATTGTGAGGTAAGCAGACTCCAGATCCAGCTTGGCGTAAACCTGCCAGCCAGAGCAGAGCAGATTTTAGGTAAGCAAGAAAAGCAGACGTTTAATGAAGTCTACGATGTTGTTCTATACTTGGGTATCATTGATATATTACAAGAGTACAACATGAGTAAGAAGATTGAACATGCATACAAATCCATTCAGTTTGATTCCTTGTCTATCTCGGCTGTTGACCCAACATTCTACTCAGAGCGCTTCTTAGAATTCATCCAGAAGGTTTTCCCTCCAAATTCCAATACATGAGCATGAAAGTAATCCTCTTGGTAAAGGTGAATACTCATCTTTCTGAGTGCTTCTGAATGCCTTATTTAGTTCCACGGGCAGCCATGAGGAGTTGTACAGGAGAAGCCGGTAATGATATTTCAGGTATGGTAAGGCTGTTCTCTGGAACCTTTTAACTAAACTCGGATGCTGAGAACATGAGAATAAATGTTGTCCAGTAGATTTATTCTGCAATATAAATGGTAGACGTTGATACTAATTAGTGTATAGTGATAGATTTGTCGTCCTCCGATTTTGTTTATTGTGATTGAATCCTTTGTTAATTCGTCTTTTAGAATTAAATCACATTCAATTTTTTTAAGGAAAAGACCTCCGCACCTTTTATTTTAGAGAACGAAGGGTTAGGTACTAGTTATCTTGACTATTTTTTTTGGCCTTTATTGCGGGGGATTCACTCATTGCAGGAATTAGGATATTCAGTTAAGTGAATAAGTTGGCTTTCTTCTTTTATTTTTAAGAAAAAAAAAAAATTAGATCGGATTTTTATTATATTCTGATTATCTTAATTAAGAAAATTTAATTGTTACTGAATTTTTTTTTTAAATACGTCATGCCTCAGTAATAAATTATTGTTGTCTCATTAACATATTAAAAATTAATTTTTTATTTTTATTATATTAATATTATAGATTAATTATTGATTAATTTATAATATATTTATAAAATTTAAATTTATAATTTTTAAGTAAAATATAAAAATTTTAATCTTTCGATGATAATGAGTTGGCTAGCTTCAATGAATTTCTTACCATTACGGTGAAAGTTCTCTCAAACGTTTGAAAAAAATTAGGAGCAATAAAGCCCAGGCTCATAGCCGAAGAAACCCATGCCTCTTTTTTTTTTGTTTTCCTGGGAGAGCCACGATGCTTGAACCCAGAAGGAAAAAATTCAGCACAATAGTTTGTTTCACTGAAGTTTTGTCCAATAAAAAAATTTCACTTGAAAGGAATATAATTTCATGCAAGTAAGAAAAATTTAAATTTAACCATGTGAGATAAAAATTTTACCCACCAACACAAACTTTTGACTTGCAGTAGCGGTTATCTTAACACAGTAAATTGTTTGACACAATTTGATTTTGTTAGTCACGTCAAATTTAGAGTGGTTAGAGTTATGGATCACTGTGGTTTCTTTTCATAAATAAAGGTGATTTGATCAGATTACATGATTGCTTGAATCTGATTAACAAATGCATGCGTAAGAGATGCAGATGGCCACATGGGATTACATGTTATTGCGAATGGAAACAATCATTAACATATTTTGACATATTATTTTATTCCAAACTTTATTTTATAACAAACCATTAGAAAAATGAAAAATGAAATTAATCACCAACAATTTTGAACCTCAAATAAGAAAAATTTTACAAATTACTTTGTTGGATGAAGTATCATGATGTCCTATAACTAATAGAATTTATAAACCAAGGGATTAGTTTGATATAATACAGTAGTGCACAGGCATATTATTATAATAAATGCACACATACACATACATATATATATAAGTAATCTTTAGATATTTACGGATAAATACATATTTAAAATTATATATATATATATTGAAGTTAAATATAAAAATTATAATTTATTTTATTTATTAATTTAAATTTAACAGTAAACTATTGAAGCTATTGAGAAAGTACTAAATGTTGACGGTGATGAAGATTACCGACTTTTGGTGGACGCGAAGCTAACGAGTTCAGTCGAACAGTATAACAAGTATAAGGTTACAGAAACGTTCGCCAACTTTGATAGGTATAACATTGCGAGCAAATAGAGCAGAGAGTTTACTATTTCTTTCTATTAGAGTCGCGAGCTTATTGTAGTCGGTCCTTAAGGGAGAGCCTTGTTGCTTACTTGTTATATCTCCACGTTCTTGCACGACTCGGCTTGTTCTTCGAGCCCTGCTTCTCTCTTCCCCCTCTTTTCGTTCTTACCGTCTAAAACAGGTCGTATGGAGTATAATCAAATGTCTTATCTTTTATTAGATTTAAAATATATTTATTTTTTAAAAGATTTTATTTATATTTATTTTTTAAATTATGATATATTATTTTAAAAAAATTTGAATTCGATTTAAATCTATTTAAATATATTTTAAATTGTTCACTGTGGAAAGAGTGAAGTCAATAAAAATTTAAATTTTCTTCATTTTTTTTTTTAAATTCTAACATATATATATATATATATAAACAAATAAATAAAGCTAATGCCAATAAGACTCCAGATTTTTATTTCCATATATTTGATGACTATTTCATCATCATATAACCCACTTTTTTTTGTACTTGTTATAAACTAATGATTCATCATCAAAGCTAGGTCCTCACTGTTAAAAAAGAAAAGAATTGGGGTCGACAACCAGTCACCAAACCCACAAAACTTCATCATATTTAGTAATATTTCATTATCATTTTTTACTATGTTGATTATTATTTATTATTATTATTAATTTTTAGTCCCACACTGATCTATATAGTAAAAATGAATAGTTAAAACGTTATGAAATAAATAATTAAAAGCATATAGATTCATCAATAAATATAAATAACAAAGAATTATAAAATGCTAGTATTTCCAACTAGTCAAACATTGCATTAAAACAAAACACATGCGTGTGTGTGTGTGTGTGTGTCATTGCAAATGTTGTGCAGGCATGTACTCCACTTAATGAATCTGTGTGATCTGATGATTCATTCATGACCCATGTAGTCCAAAGTTTGTGTACTTAAAAATGCCATATATTACAAAGTAAACCTTTAAAACCATTGTCTGTTTTGGTGTTAATCTAATTTTTGGAGATAGCGATAACCATAGCTTTCCAAGTTCCTTTGATTCTAAAGAAAGGGACTCTCAACAAACCCTAAAGAAATCATCCCACCAAAATCCCATCTTTGTTTCTGTATCTCTGTAATATTTCAAGTATACTACTGTTAGTTCAATAATTTTTAGACATTAAATGTTAGAAGTTCTAAACTTAAATTAGTGGTAATAAAAACTTTAGGTTATTTTTGTGTAAAATATAATTAAAATTCATTTAAAAGTACAAAAAATTTAAGGGTTTGTTTCTTGAATTCATATATAAATATTTATGTCGAAGTGTTTTTATCTAATATATATATAATATATATATATATTTATAGACACACACGTTGTTCACTTAAATTCATATATAAATGTCTCAGAGTTAATTAAAAAATTGACCAAGTATATATTTTTTTAAAATAATGAAGAGACAGCCAATTTAATTTATTGAATAATGAATGTTCGTTTACTTTTTGTTGTGTCTTTTTTCTTTTAAAGAAAAAAAGAAAAATCTTGTGGGTAGATGAGATCAAGACTCTGAACTGTTTTGGAAGGTGATATTAATTAAAAAGGAAAAAACTTTAAGAAAGTTTACGAAAGATGAATGTGATGATTGAGCAGTGGGAGTTAAAAACGTTGATGGGTCACAGAGTGTCGGCCACCACACTGACATACAATTCTTCTCTTTCAACTTCTTTAGCAAGTAAAATTAGTACCAAATTGTAAATTTATTTTGGGTAATTTCATTTTTATTGATTGGTTTTCTTATTATTTTATTTAAAGTTATTATTTTTTTAAGTGGGTATATGTTTATTTATTATGCCCAGTTCATAAAATTTGTTGGGTATTACTCATGAACAAAAAAATAGGCTAATTAATAAAATCTCCTTAAAAATGGTACTTTCTTGGGAATAAATTAATGGTATACTCTTGTTTGGCTGCATTTGGAGATCAGAAAAAAGGTAATTTTCCAACGACCAGAAATACAAAATAATTGTTTCTATTTAAAAACAGCCACATATATTTATACGAATTAGAAACTTTGAAAAAAAAATATATATATATTATTTTATTTAAAAAAGAATTAACGGGAAGCAGGAGGATGAAATGGTAAATTCCTGCTTGCTTGCCTGCATGCAAAAATGGTCGGTCAAGTTTTCTGTTGGGTGGCTCTTTAATGGAGTAATGAGTTAATGACAATGGCACCTTACCTGACGGTCGGAGCGTGTACTCACGCGCAACATTTACCCGCGTGAACCTCTCTCTTCTTACCAGCATTCGCGTACAGTGCCACGTGGACACCACCCTCTCCGAGGTGGGGTTAGAGGGTTAAGACGCAGGACATGAAAACGGCATCGCATCTTCAGAAAGAGAAAGCTAAAGAAAGAAAAAGAAAGCAAAGAATAACGTTGGTGTCAGGTCAGGTGCTCTCCTCCATAGCCGTTTTCTTTAGCTTCTCCATTTCTTAAAAGAATAAGAATATATTACACTTTGACGCCATTAAGCTTTTCCCCCCGTTTTGCTCCTCTTCTTCCTCTTCTTTTTCACTGTACCTTTTTATATAGAGAGAGAGAGAGAGAGAAAGTATCCAGAGGTTCCTAATGATAATTGCTGCGTACGGCAGATAGTGCGAGCGAGCGAGCGAGCAAGAGAGAGAGAGAGAGAGGGAGAGAAAGATTGGATACTGGGTTTTTAGATTTTTTTAGAAAATTTTCTGAAGAAGAGGAAGAAGAAGAAGAGTTGAGTTGCAGAGTTGGTTTTGGAAAGAATATGGGATCTTCTTCCGGACAGAGCAGTGGGTATGATCTATCATTCAAGATCTTGTTGATCGGAGATTCAGGCGTGGGAAAAAGCAGTCTTCTTGTCAGCTTCATTTCCAGTTCTGTAGAAGATCTAGCCCCTACTATTGGTACTTCCTTAGCTTCCTGTTTGTTTCTCTTTCTTTTATTCTGAGCTTGAATTCTGTTTGGTTGCTGGAGAAATAAAAAATGAGAACAAGAAAGTAGACCATTAGTCCTCTCCCTTATTGGCCGTATTGAAAAATACAAAAGATAATATATACATATATATAGTATATTATCACTTTCTGTGTTTTTAGTCTTTTCATGGCAAATAATTACTTGGCTAGCAAATAGAGTCCATTGATTTTGGATCTATGATTGAACATTAAAACTCAGCAAAAGTGAGGTCAACTTATTAAGACAATCAATGTATTTGTGCATTGATGGCTTTTTACCGTTCTTGGCTATTATACATTTTTAATGATGAATTGTGCATAGATAATTAATGACCACTGTGCTTTTACATGGAATTTTAACTGATTGATGGCAGTCTGGCTTTTTGTTGTTTCATTGATTTTTCATTTATCTTTGATTTGCCTTCTTGGGTATTTCCCCCAACTGTGTGCAGGTGTGGATTTCAAGATCAAGCAGCTAACAGTGGGTGACAAGAGATTAAAACTTACAATTTGGGATACTGGTATGCAGTTATAGTACTCCGTGGTTTCATTACACTTTCTGCCTTTAATTTTGACTAGGTAAAACGTGAAAGATATGAACAATATGGATGAAGGTTATACAGCCCAAATGATAACAATTATGACTTCAGGGCATGATGCCATTCGAGCAGATAGCTACTTATGCAACAGAGAATTTTGCTACTTTAGGAACACTTACTATAGCCTTTTAACCAGGCTTATGTTCAAGCTTAGAGTACTTCTCCTTTTGACGTTCCTGCACTGGCTAGAGATTAGACTATACATTGTATTATCACTTAGCCGAGTCCTTTCTGAAGAATTTACATTGTCGAAGCTTAGGTGAATCCAGTGGTTGCTTAACTATTGTCAACTGTACATGTTAATAGTTACTAGTTTACACTCCTAAGTCAAGGTCAATAATCTTTGCCTGGATTATAGACTTAATAATATATAGAACACAAGAGAAAGCTTCACCAGAACCACATGCTTTCGCTAGTTCCCCTTTTTCCCTATACTGTGAATTGGTGTTTAATTACTTTTCACTAGAAGTTCCCTAGCAGCTGAGCATAATTGTCATTTGAATTAATTTGTGGAGCTAAGCATATATGTATCCTCTGTAGCTAAATGATCTAGAAGTAGTAAAACATGCATTTGTTCTTGTGTATGAATCATTATATTCGTCATCTTATTCTTGCCTCTTTTAGTAGTGAATATTTATTAAAAAAAATTCATGTTTGTGTATGGATAATGTTTTCTGAGATCCCAATACTTGTTGCAGCTGGACAGGAGAGGTTCCGAACATTAACAAGCTCTTACTATAGAGGTGCCCAGGGGATTATTCTTGGTATATTTTCAAGTCCATTTGAAACTTCTAGCACTTATTCTAAATTTCGAACATTCAGTTGATTGCTGACACAAAATGTCTAAAAACAAACCGATGCCTTGGATATTTCCATATGTCACACTAAACTATAAACAAGAACTTTCTCTTGGAATGGTTGGAATGGCGTGGTTGTGCAGGAGTTGGCAAGATGAGGTTGCAATTAATGGAGGCCATTGGGATGTAGTCCAGGGGTAATATCTTCCCTCTTTGGGTGCTGTTGATGTGGTTGCTTTCCATGTCTAAGGACTTATCCCCTTGCATCATTCAGTTGTTGAAGTGCTAAAAAAAGATTAAAAAAAAATGAAGTTATTATAAGCCAAAGAATTCTTTGCTATGTAGTTAAGATCTTTTGATATAAATGCAATTCTCTGACTCCATTAATGTGATACCAA
>NW_019014687.1:1332967-1355786 GCF_000150535.2 Carica papaya
GGAAAACACTAGTGAGTAATATTGCATTTCTGTTGTATGTTCTTTTATGGGTGCATACAAATATTCTGATACGGTTAAAGGTCATTTATTTCTGGGTGCTAGGGTCTCCAAAGAATTGCTTTCATACATATCTAAGCTTATGCTATTACAAAGGGAAAAAAAATCAATTGCTTCTCTTTAACAAATAGGCTGAAGCACAATACGCCATGTGATTATGGCTTAACACATTTCCTGAAGGCACTTGATCTTTTTCCAGCTTTCTGCAGTCAAGAGCCAGAATAATGTTATATTTTTCTTCCCAATTGATTGCTTTGTACAACTCAGCTGGAATGTTTGGCTGAGTTATTTATTGACTGGAAAGTACATATACTAACTGTATTTTCTTCTACAAATGCCAGGGATAATTTTATTGTATTTTATTTTAGTGTTTAACCTAATCATCTTCTGGTTTCATGTTTTTGATCATGGCAATTATCTATACTTGTCAATGAGATCGAAGTTGGAATGAATTTGCTCTTTTGCACAAAAAGATGAATTGAGTTTATGATGTTGGTTGGTTCATGATACTTGATTCGGCGAGACTAATAGTTGAGTTTATTAATGTGTTGATAAGATTATGATGTATAAATTAGAGTTAGTTCAACAAGTTGTAATGAACTTAAAAGAAGCGATCACAATGAATTAAAAATTTAATTCAGTTTTTTTTTTTTTTTTTAACAAAAAAATTGACTTGCCAAATCATCCTAGCATCTTTTCAATTCTTCCTCTTCCTCTTGCTTCGTTATCACCATCCTCTTCCTCTTTTTGTCTTCTAGTTCATGTTATTTGTTCTTCAAGAGCTTTGGTTATCTTCCTCCACTTGATGGCGTCTATTTCATATTATTTATTCTTGAAGAGCTTTTATTCTTCAGAAATTTGGACGACAAATTTTAAAACAAACCCATCACTAAATTAATTTCAAAACTCAAAAATACTGGGTTAAAATTAAGAAAAGAAAAACCTCATATCCAATCCATATATATTGCGTAAAAATTAATTTCCACATCCAAAGTATTCAATGCTAGCCACCTACATTAATGTCTGTCTTGGGAGAAACTCGAAATATCTTTTGTCTTTTCGATCATGAAATAGCTGAAATTGCAGGAGAGAGAGACGACAGCACGTAGGTTCAATATCAAGGAAGAGAGAGTGTGTCTCTTGGAGACAGAGGATGAGTTTTGCAGCAATGAAACTGGCGGTGAAACCGACAGCGAGAAGGGTGGAAGAGACTGGTTTTGGGCTGGTCCGACCCAAGTGAATATAAATTGAGATGGATTAGCACTTTTTTCTTTTTATTTTTTGGGTCAGTCCCGATCTCCAGCTTTGAGTAGATTGAATCAGAATATATTAGTAACACGCTTTCCAGATTGAATCAGAATACGTAATGTTTCGCCTGTTTCAATTATTTAGACCTATTTTATTTTAATAAATTGTTTTATGATAAAGACCACGCAATAGAAGAATTGCATCCCCATAATCTTCTAATAAGTTGTTCTACGATAGGGGGGACACAAACTCAAAAATAAAGTCTGTATAATCGAATAGATGAATAAGAGTATTAATTATCTAATCAAAAAATTATTTGTAATTGTCTAAGACCTAATTAATACTCAATTGTCTCTGCAGAGCAACTTCTTCATACCTGTTCGTCATGGACATCTCTGCTTCTATCCTCCCAAGTGACAGACCTGGCTGAGCTTCCTACCATCCAATAAATTCTCATTATTGTTTAATAAGAGGAATTATTAAGGAAAATTATTAATCATCCCTGTCAATTATCATACACATACATATTCCGGACCATATTTATTTGCAGTCACATTGATTAATTTTATATCATAATTTTTTATTGATGCAAAAAAGGTTAAAAATATCAAATCAATTTACAATTAAAGCCCTCTTCTTCCTTATAAATAAATCTCACTCCCCTCTTTCATACAATATTTTAAATAACAAAATTATATCCAAGTAATACTACTTCCTGTTAGTTAAGCAAAAGATTTAGTTCCATCATTAATGCCGTCAATATGGGTTCAACCATAGATGAGCTCCCTATGTATCCATGACGTGAGAACCTCATTAAAAGTTATCATCAACACAAAAATCTAATAATTAAGATTTTTGTATTTTACTTTATTTAAAAATGTAAAGTTTTTTCATTGATAATTATGTTATAGATTAATAATAATCTATTTATTTAATTTAATGAACTAATAATTTAATTAATTAATATATTAATAGAATTAGGATGACTGACTTAATTTTAATAGCAGCCCATGTTTATTGAGTTTTTTAACAATGAAAAGGCTATGATAGATTCCTTACAATAATTATCATACAACAACAGTAATATAATCACATAGTCTTGTATATTTTTTCAGAATGAGTTATAGCCAGAAATAGAGATAACTACCATAAAATGGAGTTAAAATTTATGATTAAAATGAAAGTAGCCTATACATATGTAAGACTCCTTGGAAGCATTTTGAACATGGTAGAAAACGATGGCTAAATACATCAAGGAACATAACAAGAGGAAGTGAATGGATCCATAACCGAGTCCATGTTCACCAGAATGAACAATGACTACAAACCCGGCCGAATTCCCTTCCAAGCAACAAATATTACATTGAAGAATTTAGTAATAGATTGAAATATCATTAAAAAAATCTAAGTAGTTAAAAAGTAGAAATTGTTTAGTACAAATTAAAAATTTTAATCAAATCGATCTCCTAAAAAATTCATGGTGCTTTTAGAAATTGAATTTTTTAATTTTTCTGCTTTTTTAAAAAATCAAATAATTTTTTTGGCCATATATGGGTTAAATATTTTAAATAAATGGTATATAGATCCTATTACAAATTAAAGGTAGTGACATTTAAACATTTACTTACGTGCTATAAAATTTTAGATTATGTAATAGCTCAATTAATTTTTAGCATTTCACTATTAATTTTTAATTAATAAATTACATAAAATAAGAAGTACTTTAGAACACTCCTTAAAGAGTATGAGACATTATGTACTCAAATAAGAGTACTTTTAAGTGTTCTATATTAAATTATTAAGTGTGTGTTAACATTATGTCTCTTGTACCTATCTTACATATTATTTTGAGAATTTTTACTTCACTTATATATTTATTTTTTAGTACTACCTTCACATAATTACTCTAAAAAAAATTCTTGCCAACAGTACAATACTGTAATCTAATTATTAAAATTATTATATTTTAATTCAAATAATAATTTTAATCTTATTAAAAATATAAAATTTATTAATTTATATATATAAAAGGTAGATCAATACAGAGAACAGACAAGAAGAAAAACAACTGAAAATTTACTTTTCATCCAAAGGAAAATAGATGATTGTTTTTTTTTTTAACCGAAAAAGAAATAAAAATCAGAAATTTTGAGGGGGCAGGGCGGGAGGGGAATTTCACTACATTGGGTTTCAGATTCACTTCGATTCTGTATAAATAGGATTCTCTCGGTCAGCAATTTCTTAGAAGACTAAAGTCAATAATCAATACAATTCTTTAAGCTCCAAGAATGGCAGCACTTAAGATCACCAAAAAGCACCATAAACACATTAATAACCCTTTCCCTTCTACCCCAAAATCCCTTCCTTTCATTCAGGGAAGTCTCTTTTTCGATCTCGAGACACTACCTTCCCACCAAAAGTACCCAATTGGCAGAGACTTTCAGCTCCTCTGGGACTCCAAAAATGGAGTGTGTCTCTCAATTTCTCACCGATCACAGCCTACAAAATTTATATGGTCTACCGTCGAAGGAGAAGCTTTTGTCTCTGCAGCCTTGGCTGAGACCGAGGTGGAAGAAAGCAGAGGTTCATTTGCTTTCAGAGACAGAAACATACGGTTGGTCTATGACCACCAAACAATCGAAGATATAAGAGTGATCGATCAATTTCAGCACTGGTTGGATGATAGAGATCATGATTTATTATCTAGCTATGAAGGGTTAGATCAGAAAATAGTTTTGGAAGATTCCCAGTTCCCTGTTTTGCTGATCACAGGAAGAATTTTCAATACCCAGAAAAAGAAGAAGAAACAGCAGCTGCCGGACCCTGCCGTTTACAAAGACATAAACCTTGAGTTTAATTGTGCAAGATATTGGGTTCTATTCGACCAAAAGAACCGGCATCAACTTGGTTTTCGAGTGACAATTGAAAGGCCAAAAATTGAGTCCCAACAGAGAGCTTCTCCTATAGCTAGATACCAGCGGTTTAGGCGAAAACTTGGATGGATACGTAAAAAGAGGCTGGGATGGTGCTGGTTCTTCACAAGGCCGAGAGGATTTGTAGCAGTTTCGTCATTAGCAGAGAAAGAAATAGGAGAAACCAAGACTGCAGACTCCATGCATTTCAATAGGGTCTGCTTAACATATTCAAGCGAAAGAAGTGAAAGATTTTATGGTTTTGGTGAGCAATTCTCTCATATGGACTTTAAAGGCAAAAGGGTACCCATTTTTGTTCAAGAACAAGGAATTGGAAGAGGCGACCAACCTATTACTTTCGCTGCTAACTTGGTTAGCTACAGGTAACTTATACTTTGCGAATAAAAACCAGAATCAATTACAAGAATAATAAACATAAAACCTTCTTTTTTCCTTATTGCTAGGGCTGGGTGGTGATTGGAGCACAACTTATGCTCCATCACCATTTTACATGACGTCAAAGATGAAGTCTCTTTACCTTGAAGGATACCACTATTCTGTATTTGATCTCACAAGATCAGATAGAGTCCAAGTACAGGTTTGGTTCCACAGTAGTTGCTTCTAATAGAGAAAAACATTTTATTAATTTTATAGCTTATACAATACCGTATCAGACACTAGAGACTTAAGGGGCCATAACCAGTACCTTGAAAAAATACATGGAAGGTCATGATAATTTTTTTTAATAAAAAGTATAAATTATATTAATAGACACCATAAGGGTGCCAACCCCTATACAAACTATTTACATATTTACCAAGATCTCAACAAGGTCCCCCAAATCATCCATTGAGTAAAAAAGATGACCAAAAGTCAAAGTCAAGGATCTAGAACCATCTGTTCCTAATCCTATCAAAATCCCCCCACATCCTCAACCCCCTCCAAAGCTTTTCTACTCCTCAACTTCCATGTCATCCAGAAAATGGTGCGTGGGGATCATGATAGTGTCCAGGACTAGAATAATTTTCCAAGTATGCCTACTGCCAAGACATTCTTTTCAGCCCAGAAACATCAACTGTAATGCAGCGTGATATTGCATGTAGAATAATTTCAATTACAGTCATGATTTATGAAATCAATTTGTAAACTACTACCTTACAAATTTTTGAGTTCTTTGCTCATAATTTTTTTTAAAAAAAAGAAAATTAGATTTTGAAGGAAAGAAGAGGAAAATGCCATGAACGAGCATATCTTTTAGGCTCATCAAGAGTTAGAACTTTAAAAATCATGGTTTCCTTTTCCTAAACACTAGAACTTGCAGATTCATGGAAATTCAATTCAAGGAAGGATTCTGCACGGTAACTCACCATCTGAGATCATTGAGCACTTCACAAAAAGTGTTGGAAGGCCTCCGGAGCTTCCTGAGTGGATTATATCTGGGGCTGTGGTTGGAATGCAAGGTGGCACAGATGCGGTTCGCCATGTTTGGGATGAACTGAAGACTTACAAGGTTCCCATTTCATCATTTTGGTTGCAGGTAATGCACACTGCATGCCCTGAAGAGAAACGTCTTTTTAGCTTATTGATGTGCACAACTGATGATCCTCGTTTCATCTCAGCAAATAATTTTAACATCTTCACATATCAAACTTGATTAATTTCAACTTTGCTTCCACCAAGTATTTAGCAGTTTAATCAATTGAGTGGCACTTGTTGTGTAGGATTGGGTGGGGCAACGGGAGACACTGATTGGATCTCAGCTGTGGTGGAACTGGGAAGTGGATACCAAAAGGTATGAGGGATGGCGACAGCTTATTAAAGATCTTGGTGCCGAGCATATTAAAGTTATGACATACTGCAACCCATGTCTAGCCCCGGTATTTATCTCCTTGCTCCAAGTTTTCTCTACTAACATTATGGTATAACTATTTCATGACCAAGTAGCCTCTCTAAACTTTGAGAAGGGGATTGCCACTGTTTTTAAAACAATCAATTATTTTTTCTATGCATAGAACTTCCCTTGAACTGAAAGTAGTTCTAAACAAACTAATTATTCAATTGTGACCGGAAAAGACAAAGAAATTGCAACTATGTTTTGAAGCTTTAAATTTCTCTGACAGACGAATGATAAGCCTAACCGGAGGAGAAACCTATTTGAAGAGGCAAAGAAGTTGGACATCCTAATCAAAGACAAGTATGGAGAACCATATATGGTTCCAAATACAGCTTTTGATGTGGGAATGTTGGATTTGACACACCCAGTTGCAACAGGTTGGTTCAAGCAGGTTTTACAGGAAATGGTAGATGATGGAGTCAGAGGATGGATGGCTGATTTTGGGGAAGGGCTGCCTGTCGACGCTACCCTATATTCAGGTTTGAAGGCTTAATTTGTTCTTGATAGATTTGTCAAGGTATTTGTGCAGGTAAAAAAGTTAATTCCCATTCCTAAAAATTTGGATAGCTTCCAATAGCAAGGATTTTTGTCACCTCCAAAATATGCTTTGTTATTGACCATGTCTTGATTTGTGCTTTGCTGTTCTATAACTCGTCAAGTTTCTGGTAAATTTTAGTATAATTATAATTTTCATTTTCTTTCTTGCATAAATGATTAATACTGTGTTTATTTGAATTTCTAGTGACTGCTAACGAGGTAGGAGCTCTTATTTCAGGTGAAGATCCTATTTCAGCTCATAACAGATATCCAGAGTTATGGGCCAAAATAAACAGAGAGTTTGTTGAAGAATGGAAAAGCAACCATGCAACTAAGGAAGGAGAAGAACCAGAAGATGCTTTGATCTTCTTCATGAGGGCTGGTTTCAGAGAGAGTCCCAGATGGGGTATGTTATTTTGGGAAGGAGACCAAATGGTAAGCTGGCAGGCTAATGACGGTATTAAGAGTGCTGTTGTTGGCCTATTAAGCAGTGGACTTTCTGGGTATGCCTTTAATCACAGTGATATTGGAGGCTACTGTTCAGTAAATTTACCAATTATTAAGTATCAGAGAAGTGAAGAATTGCTTTTAAGGTGGATGGAGCTAAATGCTTTCACCAGTGTTTTCCGGACACATGAAGTAAGTAAACCTGAATTACTATCAGTTATGTTATCTATCATTTTTCCCATAACAAGAAGTAGAGAGATATACATTCTTCAACTTCTCTAAGCAATTAATACCATGTGCAATATAGACATACTATCTGCTATAAAGCCTATTAGCTCCATGGGCAATACTTATAACTAGCAAGTCTATTATCACCTGTGAATATGTAAAGCTTTTCGTATAAAATCAGGATATATATATATATGTGTGTGTGTGTATTTGTATATATACATATACCAGAAAACAAGACTCAAGTTTAGGTTTTTAGTGAAAGTTAATAGGTTGACAGTAAATTACATTTCTGAGTTTTACTTAAAAAAGTAAACTGTAATGATATTTTTGAAGAGTTTAGATATTCCTCACTGGCAGGGAAACAGACCTACGTGCAACACTCAATTTTACTCAAACGAGCAGACTCTTAACCATTTTGCACGATTTGCCAAAATTTATACCGCTTGGAAATTCTACAGAATCCAACTTGTAAAGGTGATAATAAATTGATGCTATGTCCACTTTTTTCCAAGAAAATTCACGGATCTAAACTCTCTCTTTTTCAATAAAACAGGAAGCAGCCCAGAAAGGCTTGCCTGTTTGCCGCCACCTATTTCTACACTATCCGGATGATGAACGGGTGCATAGACTGAGTTACCAGCAATTCTTGGTGGGTAGTGAGATCCTAGTGGTGCCTGTCCTTGATAAGGGCAAGAAGAATGTCAAAGCATATTTTCCAGTAGGAGAAACTTGTTCTTGGCAACACATATGGACAGGAAAGTTATATACAAAACAAGGTTCAGAAGTTTTGGTAGGAGCTCCAATTGGTTATCCTGCTGTATTTGTAAAATGCGGGTCTATCACTGGAGAAACTTTTCTCGCAAACTTGAGAAATTTTGATTTACTTTAAGAATATGACTTGTAACCTAATGTTTGTCTAATGTAGAGTAGCATTTCTGCTTGTCATGGGGCTTCCATGCAGACCTAGAATAATGGTAAAATCAAAACTAAATGAAATCAAAAGACGATCACACGTAGACCCAAATTCAAGCCCTTACTGAAGTGTCCTCTCCTCCCCGAGTCATTTAATCAAACAACTACCGTGCATTAAAATTCTGGTTCTAAAATCTATTCAAGTTCAATAGACGATGGTCCATAATCAGCTGCAACACTGAATTCCATGACAAATCAAATCAACCAATCATAAAGAGAACCTAGTTAGACAAATGCCAAAAGAAACACCTCATCGGAAGATACTAAACAAACATTGAAGAAGAGGTATACAAAGTATCTGCATATGTTAATGGAAGATCACATTTCCAGTTGAGAGCAGTAACTAACCTTAGAATCAAAGGCTGAGCGTGAAGCTTGAAGATGAATTAGCAAACGAGACCTCGTCGTTACTAAGCTCAGCTGGTTCTTCCCTGTGGATTCCCAAAGGGATTAAGCTTAACAAAGTCCTATGGAGCTAAGCAAACGAGAAGAACTCTCATCGTTGGAACAGAAGATGCAGTGAAGAAGAAAAGCCAGAGATTGAAGTGATTGGATCATGGCTGAACTTTTTCTCTGTAAGCTTTCAGTTTCTGAATTGATTCGTATAGTTTCGCGGGATATTCTCCCACTCGTGGGGTCTACAGTATTAATTTATATCCGACCTCAGCAAATCCAAACGTCCTTCGTACTTTTTTCACCTGATTAATCATTGCTATTTTATTCATTAATTAAATTATCAATGATAATTACTCCTAACCATTAATTAGTAATAGTGATTAATATATTTCTAAAAGAGAAAAATTGTTAGACATAATAAATTGTGTGTACAAATTCATTTGAGTGAATATAAATAAAAATTTTATTGATTTATATGATATTAATAAGTCATCTAAATTATCACATCATTTTATAAATAATTACATTGTATATTAATTAGTATGAAAATTTGTTGAAACTATATTCTTTTACCATGATTTTGCATTAAATAAACATAATGATATTGTATATTAATTATTTTTTAATTTGATGATTAATATTTTCATCATTTTTTTCATTATAATATAAATTTAAATAGTGCAGTGTTAATTTTTATGTATTTTTATTATAAAATTGTATTACGCATATATTTATTAAGAAATATATAAATTAATTATTAAAATATTGTGATAAAAATGTCAATATAAGTGAATAAAAACTACTTTTCAAAATATTTTATCTTAAATAGTAAATTAAGAATTTAATTCTTAAACTACTATATCATAGTTAAGTCCACAAAATTCATTATTATTTGGTAATTAAACTTTTAAAATTGTTTGAACTAATAATATTTTTATATAACTATAAAAATTTTGATAGAAAAATAGTTTTTTTTTGCTTTACCCATATTTTATTTTTAATTTTACAATCAAGCATGTAATGCCAAATTTTTTTTTCTATTCCCATATTTAGAAATTAAAAAGTTATATGTCTATCATAAAAAAAATTAGTGTGTGGATTATTTGACAAATCAAACTTTTAACCAGCCCCTAAACTACATCATATACAACACCCTCTTATAAAAATTCTAAACATCATTAGAGAAGATCTCATCAGAATTTCATGACCTAAAATATATAATATCTATTTTTTTTTTGGTATTGTTGTGCTTGTCTCTCCTCTTGTATCCCAAAAATAAGGTACAAGTACCACTTAATTAAAAAAAAAAATTATAAATTTAAATTAAAAATAAAAGATTTTAACCCAAAACTAAATTATAATTTTATTTCATTTTTTTCTAATTAAAAAATTACAGTTTTATTTATTTATTTCTCTCATTTAACTTGTAGCCAATAATTTATTACTCATAATACTAAAAATTAACTTATTTTGTAAAGGTCCTTAACTTTAAAGTAAATAAATTTATAATTTAAATGCAGAAACGAATAATAATGTTAAAATTTATATTTCTTATATAATAAATTGAATTGTTCAATAGGATTACGGAAATATATTTTCTACGTGGTTCATAAAAGATAAACGGTAATTAAAGAAAAATAAATAAATAAGTATGCTATGAAAACTTTTGCTAATCGAAGGGAGTTCGAGAGGTGGACTGCTCACAACTTTCTTCTTGATCTGAAATAGTGAACTACACTAGTTCAGTAAGAATATCACACTAATTACTGATACAAAAAACTGAATGTTGGTAAAAATAAAAAAAATAATTAATAGAGCCATTTCTTTAAGTAAATATATTTATCTTTAAAATTTTTTATTCGATACTTACAGTTACGATTTTTTCCAAAATCAACCTATGAAGACACTTAACCAAATGATATTTCAATTACGTACATACGATCAGCAATCCTTCCTTTTTAACCTACTTATTGGGACATCTGAGATCCATAGGGATATTTCTCTACTCGTGGATCCAGTATCAAGATTTGACAATTAACCCGACCGTCCTCATATCTTGTCCGGTAATGGGTGCCAAAAAATACCATTGTCTCGATACCCCGTCCGATATGAAAGTGAACCATATCTCCCAAAACCTTTGTGATATGGGACTTCTCAGCCCCGTAGTCCACAATAGAGTTCCCTATATACCGAGTTCGTCCACCTTTTCCCAGGATATCCAGTAAGCTTTCATTTGTTTAGATTCTTATCATCCAAACAACCACTAAAACATACTAATATCTCATTTTATATTTACAGATTAATTCAAATAGTACTTAAACGAGCGATATAGTTTAGCATAGTCAAATAACCAATAATCAGAATACCAAATAAACAATGTAGTAGAAACCAAATAACCAAATAACCGTGAAAACCATAAAAACCATCAATTCAATTACGCACAGTATAATAGCAAGCAAATATATGCAGTACAAGAAAATAAACAAGGAATCATGACAAATGTAGACTAATCAGTTCTTACTCCACTAGTGACCTATAATATTTTTAGGGTTCTTCTAATTTTTTCACGAAATACACAATTATCGATTATTAATCCTCAATTTACTGTAATCGAGAATAGGTTGAATGATCCTTAACTGGATCGGTATTTTAGAAACAACGTGTTATCTACTATGTCTCCTAATGGGTTCTAGGTTTCCTGAATTTTTCATGTAGGAATCCAAAATATTTGTCACGTACTTAAAAATACCCAAAAAAATTCAAAATCGATATTAAAAGCCTTTTCTAGCTAATTTTAAAGTTCTGGCACAACGATGGCGTCGTACTCCAGCGCCGGTTGTTCGCCTCAACCTAACCGGTTTTAACCAGTTTTATATGTATCCTACGAAAAAATACGGTAGGGAATCTCAATTGGTTAGAATATTAAAAAAATCGAACCTACCGGCAGGGGGGTCTTCGGATGCGGCGATTCTGCCAGTTCTCCTTCGTGACTGGGGTTTCTTCTTCGATTAACCTGCACAAAAAATGATGGTGAACACAACAGTCAGAAAATTGTGGGAAACGGGAAACGGGAAGCGATTCATCAGAGGGGTTTTAAGGTTTCGGCCGCAGCGACTCTGTCGGACTTTGCACACGGTTTCTAGCTCACCCTTTGTCTTTTTTACTCCTATATGGCCACATGGAGACTCAAAATCGAATTCCAAGCGGGTAGTGGATAATTTTACCTTTTTTGGCAGTCGACGATGGCTCCGGTGCAGCGGCGGTCAAAGGTCGGTCTCCTTCTCCGGTGGGTGGTTCTTCTTCTCCAGCGAGGGCAGGTGCGGCTAAGGTTAGGTTTCCCCTGTGACACAATGTTTATATACTTATTTTACGTCGATTTGGGCCATCCATTTGCGTCGATATAGAATGAGAAGAGTTATCCGATCGTTACCTGTTTAGGCTGATTGCGTAGGCGAATATGGACTGTTCAGCACAATTGATTTCGTCCGTCCGATCGCTATTAAGGAGAGAATGCATCTGAACCGTTCACGCGCGCGGAATTGAATCTGGGCTGTTGGATCGCTTGGCACACGAATCGCCCGCGTAGCGCCGATGTCAGCGTGTTTTGCCACGCAGTGTACTTTAATTCACTATGACCGCTGACTGTGTCGTCCCATTTGGCCGAATTTCTCCTTTTTGCATTTTGATTTTTTATTTCTAATTTTTCTTTCAAAACATTCATCGAACTTAAAATTTCACCACTTTTCTTCCAAATTGCTTTCAATTTTATTCATAACCTATTTTTTTCAAATAATTTAATAAAATTAAATTAAAATAATATTTTTTTAATTACATATATATATTTTATAAGTTAAAAAATTTATCCCGAATTAAATTTTAGACCTAAGTATTACATTTTTTCTTTTGGCTTATAAAGCACATAAAAACTCTTTTATCGATGTCCTTTTAAATTATTTTATGAATAAAAATCATTTTACTAAACAATCATATTTATATAGAATTAAAAGTAAAACAAAAACACACTACATAAATATATTTTTCACTTATTTTTCATATCCTAAAAATTCATGAAATATGTGAACTTGGACCATTTATATACTAAAATGGGAATTTTTGGGTTAATCTAATATAATCATAAATTAGAAATGCAATAATTTTATATTAAAAAATCAAATTATTTTACATTTTGGACTTCCACCCTTTACATCCCAACACACAGCATCTCCACCAGTTTCCCAGTTCTCTTTCCTAAATGCAACAAGGTGGCCAAGAAACTACTCTGCTTTTTACCTTTATAAGACCATGAGACATGCTCCTGCGAGTTTCGATTAAATATCTAGCTGCTCAACATTGATCCTATTTGCAGAACTTTGGATGAGCTCCTTCCGAACATCGACCTAGAGAACAGAAAATACAAGAATCTATTATATTTGAACATGATCAGAAAAAAACAAAAGCTCAGTTTATGAAGTACTTCACTGATTTTGGCAGATTTTACATATAATTCCTAGTATTTGTCGGGAAAATTACAGTTTCATGTGTGCTGTTTGACTTTTTTTATGACAAATAAATACCTGTTATTGGTTCTTTTGATCAAATCATTAAATTTTTAAGACTATTATCCTATATTTTCTTTTCCCCAATCTTGATTTGTTTAATCTTGACTTCCAACTTCCACATATTAGTGTTTAAAAATCTGAACACATGCATTTGGACTATTATCCCAAAAAATCAGAGAGATTGATCCGCAAGAAAATCAAACAGGGATTAAAACCGTAAATTTGCCCATAATTATAACATTCGGCCTCCATACACTGCCTAAATATTTGATCTTCCAGGAAAGCTGTCGTATAGCTTTCATCAAAGAAAATAATACTGCTTAAGTTTTATGATAGGCAAACTCAACCACAAAATAAGTGCATGGTCACAGATTGACTTACCCGAGCGCCCATAAGGGATGAGAAAATAACATTTGCCTCTGCTGCATCCTCAACCATGAGTTGCTTCAGCAGCCTTTGCTCTGGGTTCATTGTTGTTTCCCATAGTTGTGCAGGCATCATCTCTCCCAAGCCTGCAATGCATCAAAGGAAGATCTTTCCGTGGTAAGTACCTTCATCATACCATCCCTTATAAGCAAGTTCGTATGAGCTAAATAACAGCATTACTTTCAAAGTTCGACAAGATTGTCCTCAATAGTCGAGCAAATATGTAAGAGTCATCTCTTCATCAGACATAAAATGGAGCACCAGAGTAATTGTTAATGATTCTCAAGGGTTCATTTGACAGAATTGTGGGAAAGAAGAAACCAAGTTGTTCCTACTAAACGGCAAAATCCAGCTACTGATCCGCAAGGTACCCAAAGTGATTCTGATTGCAAATTGAGATGACAGTAAAATTTGTTTTGAGAAATCAGTTTCTACTTTCAATGTCTAATTTGGTGAGACAATGATGGAGACATAGAGCACGCTCAAGCATTTTGAACCAGTGTTAGGAATGTAAACCATTCACAAAAACTGACATTCTCTTTCCTTTTTTTGTCAAAATGAAGGATAAATTTGGTTTCAGTTCCAAGGTCGAAAATAATCAGGGAATAAATGTCAAATTTATCCAACGGTAAAATTCGGCATAAATCAAGAACACGTGTTCCGACCTAGTCACTTGATCCCTACAACTATTAACAAACAGGAAGAAGGATTCGGACTTTCACCTTTGAATCTCTGTATGTGGTATGATGCATTTTGTGGGAAGGAAGACTGCAGCTTTTTAAGATCTGCATCGTCATAGCAATAGTATACCTGTTTTCCTCTCTCAACCTGGAAATTTCAGCAGAGAATGAATAAAAGGTAAATTAAGGGCTGATAATTAGAATAAATACTATCTGACACCATCATTACTATAAACAGACCTTGTAAAGGGGTGGAACACCAACGTAAATGCAACCCTCATCAAATAAGGCTCTCTGCAAACATGAACTACCATGTCAATTTAAAAATTATATGTGTTTTACTGAGCACTTGAAAGCAGGTATTTGAGATAATAAAAGCCATAAAATTGGGAATAATTTACCATCACCTCCTCTATAAGTAAAAGAAAAAAATCCTTTGCCTACCTGATATCTGAAGAAAAATGTCAATAGCAGAGTTCTGATGTGAGCACCATCAACATCGGCATCTGTTAATATGATAATTTTATGATAACGTAGATTTTCCTTTTTAAAATCCTCCCCCTGAAATGAAGGGAATTCAGCACATGAAGTTATTAGCAAAAAGGGAATCAGAAACCATTAAAATGAGATTACCTTTACTCCAAGTCCAAGAGCAAGAATAAGATTTTGAATTTCTTCGTTCTTGTACATTGCTGTCTCATCCTTCCTCTCAACATTCAAAATTTTACCCCTCAGCGGGAGAATAGCCTGCATCCACTCACAGCAGTTATACTCTGTAGGGATAGAAATCCAACTACAACTCTATCAAGTTCACATAAATATAATTTCAATCATGAAGTTGATCTCATGCAAAACATACTATGTATCCAAAACAGTAGGAAGACCAATTGTCAGAATAAGCCAAATGTCAATAAAACAACCACACTGGAAGAGACTTGATTGTAAGTTGTAAATAAAATTTGTGGATCAAGAAAAGAAAAAAAGGCCAAGACATTGGCAACGAGGTTACTCCATTGATCACAAGATTATTTCATTGCACTTTTCTTCCAAACCTGACTACGGACTTAGTCTTCAGCAATTCCTTTTGGAAGGTGAAAGTTCCCTCCAAAGTTAAACTCTTTCTTGAGGTTGTACTTTGTATGGTGATATTTGGTTGATTAACAAAATATATGTTACAAGCACACAGTTGTATAGGGCTCTATCTACTGACATTTTTGGAATGTGCAATCAAAGTTCTCATTCTAGCAGTCATTCATTTCTGCACCCTGATGTGGCATGTCAAACCTAGAATACAACTTTGTTGGTTGAGAGTCTTGGGTGGTCGAGCATTTTCAATTTTATCCATTTTTGCAAGAGTGAAAAGGGAGCAAAGAGCACAGGGCCTTGTGGAAACAGATCTTTCTGCTGGTCTTGGGTTCTGTGGTTGGAACATGGAGCTTAATGCAAGGACCTTCGCTCAATTTTCTCTTATGCTTTTTATTATGCTTTCTAGGATTGTACCTCATCGTCCCTCCTTGTATTATATATATTTTGGATAAATTTTAGTCTTTTGTTTAAAGTAAAAGATTACTTCATGGTATATTTGCCTGAAAAAATCGACCAGGATGTGCATTGTCTTTTTAAACAAAATGCTTATGTCAAAAGGGAATCTAAAAAAAGAAACAAGTGTGCCAGATACACATTAAAGTCAGTCAGGGCTTGCAATATGACAGAAAAATAGGATAAAAGGTTCAGCGAAAACATTCAAAGAGCTCAAAACTTAAAAATATAAAATTAAGTTCACCAAGAAATCTTTTACTAACAACAGATTTCAAGAAAGAAAAACTTGCTACCATTCTGTAAAATTCAATAACAGATTCAGCAAACCCACCAGAAGCTAACAATTTACCTGAAAGCGCCTATCACGCCCTTGTTTTGCACTTCCTCCAGCAGAATCTCCTTCAACTATAAAAATTTCTGAATATGTTGAAAAGAAGAAATTAAAGATAGGTGATAATGATAAAATGTTCACTGTTTGCATCCAAATAAACACAACTTATCATAGTTAAATTATAAAGTAAACTGTACTAGGTAATCCAAAAAGTCATCAGATAGGTATCTTACTTTCATATTTCAAAAAACTCTACCATGTCTAGAAGATCTTTTTGAAATAATTAACTTGGTTTGAAGAGTTAGTGCATTATTGGCACATTAGAACATTTCTTGGACCCAATCTAGAGACATATCTCTTTTTTTCTTTTGAGGAAAATCTGGGGACAAATCTTGGTCAATAGAAAGAGGTTCTTTGTTTTGACAACAAATCATGATCAGTGTAATTATCTCTTCAAACCCTTTTCCCCCAAAAGAACAGATAAGAGTTACTATCTCTCTTGGAGAAAATCACATTTATACCCCAATGTAATATAACAATAAATCGGAAGACCCTTTGGGTTTAAGAAATTAGATCCCTTCACAAAACAAAAAGACTTTCTACAATAGGAATAGACGCAAACAAAAAAGTTTTGTTCTCAAAAAGTATCTTTTGAAATGGGGTAAAAGAAACTAAAGAAAAGCAGGGGTAGAAAATCTTCAAAACATTACCTTGTTTTGACCATAAATAAAGCATAATCCATCCAAAACAAAATGCAACAGATTACACTAGATTACGTTCTCTAGTTGTCTTGTTCAAGTCAATCCATAAACAATGTTCTCAAACATGCATCCAAAATAGTCAGGATACTGATTAAATTCATTCCAGCATAATTTGAATGATAAAATCTAAATAGAGTTATGAAGATAGGTAAACAAATATGAATCATTCTTAAATTATCATGTAAAACCTCAGGATCCTGAATCTTTTATACTTATGTTTCTTCATAAAAAATAATTGATTTTTCATAGAACGGAGAGCAAAATATACCAGATTCCTCAGGATTCGTTGATGAACAATCAGCCAATTTGCCAGGAAGTGATGACGATTTTAACACACTCTTTGATCTAACCAACTCCCTTGCTCTCTTTGCTGCAGGAGCTGCCTAAATATATAACCAAAATCCATTCGGGAAAAATTTTAATTAGCTCATCTTAACCACAGACATTTGCTCCTCGAAAAAATTCACCTTACAAAGCATAAAGAATATTGAACAAACAGAAGATGGATATGCATGTGAACAGAATACCTTGAAGGCATTCAGAGACTTTGAAAGGATTGAATCAAGTACATCTGGATGTAACTCCAAGTACTCAGTAAGATACTCCTGAACTGATTGATCAACCATTCTTCTTACCTCCGGATTGCCCAATCTTGTCTTTGATGAAAACAGAAAAGCCACCCATGAAAAATATTAGAAACCAAGTAAGAAGCATGTTAGGAGAAATCCTTACAGATCAAGAGTATTATTATCCATGAAAATTTAGGCTTGAAGGAAAAATACCTTTGTTTGCCCTTCAAACTCGGGATTTGGAACTTTGACAGAAACAATGCATGTCAATCCCTCCCGTACATGCTCACCACTTAAATTGATCTCTTTATCCTGGATGGATAGAAATAATAAGTTATGATTATGAAAGCAACACCATAGTTGCTCGATGCGAGTTCAAAGAACCCACCTGAACCTTTCTTAATTCTGACAATCCATGTAAATAAAATCACTCCAAAGCTGACACTATATAAAAACTAGTTCCATATGGAAGAAACCTGAAACCTATTCAAGCTTTAACTTCTACTCGGATATGCCAGAAGAGAGTACAGCAGTAACACAATGCTTTAATGTCCTCTAGTTAAGATAAAAGTAATCCTGATTTCATTGTCAAACAGCCAAGCATCTAGCAATAAAACATTACTCCTATTGTACTCAATTTGAACCTCCAGAGTTGATCAGCAGATTGATGAGATAAAGTGTTACACAATAGCACAAACACTCAAAAATCACTAATACCTCACTCCTTACCAACCAAAAAAAACAGAGAAAAAGAAAACTGAGATGAATGACTGGAAAAGAAAATCATCGAGAGTAGCTTCAATAGACACACCTTGATAACTTTCGATTTCTTTCCAAGGCTATTCAGAGTTCTGGTTAATGAGGCCTTTACACCGTCTATGTGTGTGCCGCCATCAACAGTACGAATACTATTAGCATATCCAAGCATTGTGTCTGAATATGCATCCGAGCACCTAGTTATTAACCGGACAAGGCAACTTAAATAGTATCAATCAAGCACGAATATATTTAATAGATATCTCAATTCTGGATGTTAACATTCTCTTTGAAATAAAAGATGCAAAGGTGCACTTATGTTGATGCTAAATTATATGAAATATAGTGAACAATTTGATTGAGCTTCGGTCCTTGCACGAGTACCAGCTGAAGCAAAACAACTTTTACAAGGCATAGTTTTTTATAGAAGTTCTTGTGTTTAGTAAAAAACAATTTTAAAACTAACTGGATATAAATTTAGAAAGAAATCAACTTTCTTTTGAGACAGAATATTATCTAAACAACCTTCTTTTGTTCCCTCAAATCCCTTATCCTCTACAAAATTCTAATGTAAACATTTGAGTCTTTTTTAAGTTGAGCTTTTGGAATGCCATGAAAAGCCACTGAAAAAGTGGAATAAAAAGCTAAATTCAACAGACGAGTAAAAAGTGTCTTAAGAGGGCCATAACAAAAATAAAAAACATCTTCAGATAGAACCATGAAGTAGCTTTCAGCAAGTAGACCACAAACAAGATTTCCTTCTAGTTGGAAAAAGGAGACCAATACTATTCATCAATGCATATAGACAGATAAAGTTACTTACCATTGAAGAGCTACATCGAGTAGGATTCCATTTACTTCCTTTCTGAAACTCAGGACATCATGTAGTGGTTTCTGAATCAAAGAATTTCAAGTCACCACTCATGCAAATATCACCCAAATGTCAAATTCAAAGACTAAAATAAGAATGTGTTTTTTATCTCTTTATTTTAACTTTACTTGTGTGTTCGTGATATTCTTTTCTGTGTTTATTTAAGGAGGCGATCACATTATCTAGCAATCCTTTTTGGAACTCTTGGCTCATAACCTTTCATAGAATTTGTTTTTTTTTTTTGAGATAAAAATGAGTAGTAATATTAAAAAGAGCACCGAGAGGGCGAACCCATGTACAAAAGATACTATTTACAGATCAGTAAGTATATCCACAATGTGACCAAGATCATCAAAAGAGTTGAAGTTGCGACCAAGGATGATGGAGCCAAAAAAAAATGAAGCCATCTATCCTTAATAATAACAAAATTTGTTTCTTTGCCCTCAAAAATTCTACAATTTCTTTCTTTCCAAATAATCCATAGTATTATTAAAGGAATGACCCTATACCACCTTTTACCGGAAGTGAATCATTCCCAAGCTAACAATTCACCTTTTACCGAACTGGCCATAACCCAAGAGACACCAAGCAGCTTATATATCATTATCCATAGTTCATAGGATGTTGGGCACAAAAGAAGAAGATGGTTACAAGATTCCATATTCTGCTTGCATAAAACACACCAGTTAGCCAACATAAAACCTCTTCTCATAAGGTTGTCAAGTGTGAGAATAGAATCCATAACTGCTTCCCAAGCAAACACCGAAATTCTGGGTAGAATGGAACTATTCCATATGATTTTGTAAGGAAAAACAGCAGCAATGTGATTTTTATCCATCAAGTTTCTGTATAGAGATCTGACAGTAAAAGAACCATTTTTGCTTAAATTCCATCTTAATTTATAAGTTTCAGTAACAATTTTGACATTTGTAAGGATTGGGAGAAGATATTCATATTCTTCAATCTCCCAGTCTTTCAAATTCCTGGTGACAGCCACATTCCAAGACAGAGGATAGCTGATTCCATAAACATTTTCCAGAATAATATCTTTGTTTCTTGCGATAGCAAAAACGTGAGGAAATTGGCCTTGGAGACTCATTTGACCACACCAAGTATCTTGCCAAAACCGAATTTTGTCACCTTCTCCAACAATCCATTTGGAATTATTTAGAATCATTTTACTAGAATTCCAAATACTCTTTCATAGGCTGAGGCCAAACGTGTTCTTCTCCAAAACAGCAGGGTCATACACATTGCTTACAAACCATTTGCATATGATGACTTTCTTCCAAAGACTGTTATTTTCATTCCAAAACCTCCAAATCCACTTACTATGTAAAGCTTTGTTGAGGCCAGAGATGGATTTAATGCTTAACCCGCCATCTTTCTTTGATTTCTTCAGTTGCTCCCATTTAACTAGGTGGATCTTTCTGTTAGAGTCATCATCGCCCCAAAGAAAACGACATTGAATGGCCTCAAGTTGCTTAACAACTTTCTTGGGTATAGTGAGCACCAAGAGATAGTAGATAGGAAGGTTAGATAGGGTGCTATTGATTAAAGTAAGCCTCCCATCTTTGGAAATATATTTACTTTTCCAGCATGCCAATTTATTTTGAAAAGCGTCAATGACTGGCTTTCAACTTTTGTTGTCTTTATGTTTGGCGCCAAGAGGAACACCCAAATATTTTATAGGGAATTGGGCAGATTTACATCTGAGTGCTTTGGCAAGGATACCATCAGAATTCATCCCAAGCATTATCAATACAGATTTTTCCATGTTGATTTTGAGGCCGGAGACTACTTGGAAACAAAGAAGAATGCATCTAAGATGAAGGATATTCTTTACATCCGTCTGCCAGAAAAACAGACTGTCATCCGCAAAAAATAAGTGAGAAAATTTAAGTTGATGGTCATTTTTTCCCACAAAGAGACCTCTCAACAGCCCCGAGTCTCTAGCTTGCATTACAAGTGTGTTGAGTGCTTCTATAACAATAATAAATAATAAGGGGGCAAGGGGATCACCTTGCCTTAAGCCCCTAGAAGTTTTAAATAATTTCGACAGGCCACCATTAACCAAAATAGCAAACATATGGTTGTAATACATTCCTTGATCCAGCATCTCCATTTGAACCCAAAACCAAGGTTCTCAAGCATATGATCAATAAAATCCCAAGAGACGTGGTCAAAAACTTTTTCCACGTCTAATTTATATAAAACCCCTCTTTTTTTATTTCTAATAACATCATCAACCACCTCATTTGCCATAAGGATAGCATCCGTAATTTGGTGCCCATAGACAAAAGCTTGTTGGTTTTCCCCGATGATCAAACCGATGACTTTAGACAATCTACTTGCCAGCATTTTTGAGAGTAGCTTGTAAACACAACCAACCAAACTAATAGGGCGAAAATCTTTAATGTTGGATGCTTTTTTTTTTTTCGGAATCAAGACCATAAAAGTGGAATTAATTGATTTGACAAATGCAGAACTTTAATGAAAGTCATTGAAAAATGACTTTTTATTCATAGAATTTGGTTTTGATTACATGTTTTTGGAAGGTGAAAGTTTCCTCAAAAGTCAAAGCCTTTATCTGGAGTTCAATACCTAACAGGACTAACATTAATTATTTGCTACAGATGTAACAACCATATAGAGGCCCTTCCTCATTTGACATGCTCTCAAACTTCGGAGAAAAATAGAATTTACATTTTGAGTTGTGAGGTGGCATTCTAGCTCTAACATTTTTTCTGGTCTTTGTGAAGTGTTGGATTTTTCCTCACACTGTAAGGATGTTGTTTATTTCCTATTTGATGGATTCTATGAAGAGTAAGGAACATAAATCTTTGCAGAGAGTGCCCTTTATGCTAAGGAGTTAGGTTTTGAGGACGGAACATAATGCTAGGATCTCTAACCAGCAATTCGTCCTCCATGTACTGTTTGGGATAGAATGATCTTTATACACTCTTTTTGGGAGATGTATTGTACATTTTCAGGGTTGCCTATGTCAATATGCAAAAGCGTGGTGACGCTATTTTATATTAATGTTTTCCCCTTTTCCTTGTTTTGTACCTTGTTTGCCTTTCCTTGGTAGGAGGATGCTTATCGCCCTCTCTTTTTCTTCTTTTCTTATCACCAAAAAAGATCATAGACATGATAGAGACAGAATGGCAGTGATGACTATGATTGTCAAGATAGGATGGTGATTGCCAAGACAGGATGGTGGTGAAGATACAGGTCTTAACAAGGTACACCAAAGATGGGTGAGGCAATGGCTTTATTGTGGAATGTTAATGAGATGTCAAAATTGGTAATACAATGTACTATCAAAAAGTAAGACAAAAATATGCTATTGAATCACCAAAAGATAAAGTTAAAAGATAGATGTTGAAAAACTTTCAGCATTATGCTAGTGTTAGTAAGATTATCAAAAGAATTCTTTTATAGAAAGTGCCAGATTTTGAATGTCCCACCCAAATGTTCTAACATCATTAAGTCCTCAAATTGCAGTTTCCAACAACCAATGATTAATACACCTCAAGTGCAAGCCTTGTTGAGGGTGCTTTTATGGATACTATTCATTTAATCACTACCATCACCTAATCCTTCATTCTCCAATGTGCAAGGTTAACTAGT
>NW_019014687.1:1356213-1388532 GCF_000150535.2 Carica papaya
TATTCTGGCCAAAACCTAACAAATTTCCTTGACGATCCATTGATTCAAATGGAAGTACATGACATGTTAGTGCAGTTATAGGCTTCCCACGAGAATATTTTAGCTGAAACTCCATGCCATCCCGCCATACAGTAATTTCCAGTGCTTACAAAGCAACACATAACCAAGTTATTAAATATGCACTCGATACAGTGGTTACATCCGTCAAACCCAGAGTAGAGATAAAGAGATGTATAATGAGAAATTTCCTGAACTGAAGCTATAAACTTCTGCAATATTTAAACATCGTTAAGATGGAAAACATCAATTCGCAATAATGTGACACGCCCTATGTTTTAGAAAATTCTCTGACTGCAGATTAGCAGAGGAATAATCATAGAGAGAAGATTTGTGCAGATTTAAATAGAAAGATTCACAGAGAGAAGATTCACTCAGGTCAAATAGAAAGATTTCTAGAGAGTAATTAATTTGGTTTTCAAGATCAATAATTAATCTTCCTCCATCTCTTAGGACGATCATCCCTTGCTCTTTTTCACCCCAAACGAGTATCCTCTCCAGCTTTTGGTCACCTTATTACGTGAAAAAGAAATATTTTAAAACCAGAAAATTTTTATTTTTCTACTTTGGATTCAGTTTAAATCCAAGTTCGACCTAGCTCAGACCCAATAGCACTATAATTGGTTGAAATGTAAAATTCAACTTGATTCATGTATTTTGCAACAGATCCATGCGATTATCATTCTTGTCAATACACAGGTATTTCAAATGACCAACAAAATCTGAATTGTTTATGTTTACTAGTCAAAATTTACAATTCCAATAACAGTTATAATAACTGATATTAACCGGAAAAACAAGAAGAATAGAAATATATTAAGAAATTAATATGACCCACAGCCTAGAGGAACTCAAAGGACCACAAACACTGAAACAATGAAAGAAGTACAAAGAAATTTCAAGATTATGACAGAAGAATATATTCACACCTCAGACAAAGCATTAACAACTGACAAACCCACACCATGCAATCCACCAGAGACACTGTAACCACTGTTAGAACCACCAAATTTTCCACCTGCATGTAGGACCTGCACGATTGGCACTTTAATGAATTGATCAGTCTCTTTAAAACATAATAGAGCTTGAAATCTATTCTATAACATCATATCAATGAAATTCCATCAAGATCATATTATTGCAGCTGGTTCCAGCTGAAATTTTAAATGAAATTAACTTCCAGTCACTTGAAAATCCTCCATCATGAACCTTAAGTTTTCACAATTTTATAAGTGAAGATAGCATCCAGTGGCATTAGTCACTCAATCCTTTAAACATTTCCATATTTGTGCAGAACTTTTGCATAAGTTAACAGGTAAAAATTTGCTCTGTCACATTCAAAGGAAAGCCATTAAATCACCCAGGTCATAAAAGAGGCCAAGGGCTACATGTTCGACAAGAATGCCCCAGCATTATTTAAGAAATAGGTACAGAAAAAGAATACAAAAATGCTCATACTTTCACATGAAAAGTAGAAAGCTGAACCAGACTAGAGTTACATGTAATGCGAGGCGAACTGACTTCTTAGGTGGATTCAATTTGCAAATTCACATAGGTAATGATTGAGGATACAAAAATATGATGAAGAACAAAGAATGGAGCATTGTATGATTAGAAACAAAGACATGGATCTCCAGTAGTATACCAATTATCCCAAAAAGCTGAAGCTTGAAAGAAAAAGGCCTACTTATTCTGTTTTAATTCAAAACGGACAAGTGATTAAAAATCATAAGACATTTATATAATATCAATTTTTGACGATACACTCAATACTGCATTTATAGTATATAACGTTGACTATGGAAGATACAGCAAGGACACGGACAATTAAACAAGAACTCGTAGTAAATTGCTCAACGTGAAGTAGATTCCAATTCTACTGCCAATAAAGTAAATTGTAAAAGGATCAAATGCAATGGTACCGTCAACACTGTCTCCAAGGCAGATTTCTTTGTCACGGGATGCAAGTCAGTAGGAATCTGCAACGTGCAAGTGAGACATGTGAATAAAGATTGTAGCAAAAGTACACTACATGTTATTGTACCGGTGATGAGTAAAAGGAACGATAAGATTGTACGCATATCAGAAGTAGTCATGTTCTACCATTTTGTAACAAATAAGGAGATCAAATATCGTTTTGTTGGAATCATATGAGATAAACAAGGCACATACCCCACGTCCATTGTCAGTAATGCTCACAGAATCATCGGAAAGTAAGACAACATCTATTTTTGTAGCATATCCAGCTTGAGCCTCATCCACTGCATTATCCAGTATTTCGTAAACCTACGAGGAATAAGGACAACTTTAGATCCTTTCTACGATATAGCTGGGATGAACTCAGCTATTACTAGATGGAAAGAGAAAAGCACAAGAATTTACCAAATGATGCAAACCACGAGGTCCAGTGCTTCCAATATACATTCCAGGCCTTTTCCTAACAGGATCTAGGCCTTCCAATACCTAATCATAATAGACCCACTAATGGTCAGCATGAGAACTTAAGGTTGTTTCTTCTTTTGTCAGGAAACAACCAAAAGAATTCTTTTTTTCTCTTCATATAAATATTGCTTTGGGATTAAAAAACAAAAATTACCTACATAAAAGTCATCAATATAGATTGTCAAGGAGCAATGATTTTCAGAAAGAAAGCTAAAAACTGCAACTATGCATACAAAGCAAACTTCCAATATTACTTAACTAAGTGAATCCAGCTCCAACAAATATAACTTACTGTCATTTCCATATTCTTCTTCTAAAGGGAAAACTAAGGGGTTGGGGTAACATACATGGCATACTAAAACATGGAAACAATAAGGGCTTGTAGTTTGGTTATTTTTTATAACATAGGTGAATAGAAGGAGCATGTTGATGATTACTTGAATTTGATCAGGGCCATAAGCCTTGGAGGTAGTGCTCCCTTGAAAGGCTTCGGTAGCAACATTTGAGAACATGAACGCCCTCAGTGGAATCCAGTTTTCTTTAAAACGCGGTGCAGGAAGGGTTATCCTGAAACCAACAACAAACAGAAATGTTTCAGAACTTCAGTCAGCATTTCATACTCGTAGTTTTCCAGTTCACATTTCACTATTTGTAACCAAAGAAGTAAGAAATAATGGAAACGAACTTTAAAAAAACGAACAAAGAGTCATTCCATTTCAAACATTTCAAAACTTTAGTAAACGTTCACTTATTTTGAAGTTCTCTAGGCACCAAAAATGAGCGTAAACTTGTTTCCAAGGAAACCACTTTACTCCATTTTCTTGGAAGCCAAACAGGAAATAAACCAAGAAAATGGAAAAGAGAAGCAAGCAAAAGAGCGAAGAAAGAGGATAAACCTTGTCTTGCTAAAGAGGAGAGAGGGGCGAGAGAGAGAATAGAGAGAGGAGGAAGGAGGAGAGCGAGATAGAAATCGAGAACGAGAGGCCATGAAGCGTATTTGGAGATGGAGATAAGATGGAGTTCTACGAAGAAGCGCCATTGAGGGAAGAAAAAGAGGGATGCTTGGCTTTGAATTTCTGAGGATGAAGGTCTGCCATCGTTGTTTTCTGGTTAACAAAATTAAACCCTTATTTTTTACCCGGCGAAGTCTAAACCCTTCACAAATAAAGCCTTTTTTAGGTTATGTTTGGATGAAATGATGCTAATTTCTTAAATTTATTTAGAGATTTATATTTATTTTAACAATAAAAATATGATAAATTTTTTAAAAAATTATTTTAAATAAAATTTAGAATAAATAATTAAATCAATAAATTTTAAAATTCACTAGATCTTATATAATATAATTAAATATATATAATATTTAAAATTTTAAGATTATTTATTAAATATAAGTTGAATAAGTTTCTTTAAATCATTTATTATTAACTGACAAAAATGATGGTTTAATCCTCAGTATTATTAGTTTTTGTTCACATTAATCTTAAATTTAATTTTTGACCAAATTAATTCTCATATTTAAAAAAAAAAAAAATTAAATTTTCATTAATTATATATGTGACAAAACAAGGTAAAGCAATAAATCATTAAATTTATACACATTTCGCACCTATTTTAAATTTATAATTTTTTATTTATACTCACTGTATTTCATTAATTATAAATCTTTATTTTTTCTTTCAAAAGTAAATTAAAACAAATTAGCAGATCCCCTAATTTAATGTGCTGTTCTCAAAAGTAGTAGTTCACCAGACAAATAATAATATGATATGACTAGTAATCACTTTCTCCAATCAAATGTTGTTATGGTCAGTAAATTATAATTTCATCTTTTACAGTAAGAAAAAGAAAAAGACCAATTGCAAGTGAAGAAAGCAAATGTGACCAAGCTGTTCTGTTGATTTCTGGTATACAAATCAAAGCCTGTAAACCTATAATATCACATATTTCATTTTCAGATTTGCTTCCTTGAATCTAACAAACATCATACATAACAACCAAGTTATTGGCCACTGCTACCCATTTTACAACATAAATTTTCCTTTATGCTAAACAACATAACAACCACATACATAATACAACACCTAATATTTATCTAGATCCTACAATTGTAGATCACAACCCAAAAACACGGCAAGATGGAACCCGTCGAACCATCATATTCCAACCTCCAAATGGACTTCAACCTTTACAATGAGCTCGTAATCCTACACTTCAATTATTGATCAGCCAGCGAGAACTATAGCTTAACATTGAACTCAGAGAGACAGAGAAAGAGGATGTTTTGCTTTTCACTCCCGCGGTCGAGCAAGCCAGAGAGAGCTGAGAGCTCGAAGCCTGGAGAAATAGTCATTTATGGCGAGAAGGGCTCGAGCAGATTGTCTAGTTGTCAATATGCGATGCATTTGTTGTAGTGTTTGTTGACGCAAATTATCAGCCTAGTAATGGCAGGACAGAAGGAACAAGTAAACAAAAGTTTGACAAAGCCCCTGTATACAGGCTTTTCAAGAGCCAATTACAGGACGTGTGTGTCTATTTGTTTTCCGCGTAATATGCAGTAAAATGTTGTGGATCAGCCATCATCCAGGACATTCTTGTCATCACGCTTGAACCAATTAAGACATACCTAATTTTTTCTTAAAAAATAATATATAATAAAATTACCTGGCGAAGGAACCCCTCCAATGTCCCTAGCTTGCCCATGGCCATGGCCATTTGACCCATATAGTTCGCGACGTTGCCAGATGACCCTGATGGCCCAGGTGAGCCATTAGCTAACGTCTCAGCCAAAGACTGCTGCAATGCCTCCATCCCTTGCGACAGCGCATCTTCAGCCTGCTGAGATGATTGCTGCAAGTTGTAGATGCTCACTAATTGCTGCTCTGTCAGGGGCTCCAATTGATTTAGAAGAAGCTGAATTGACATCAAAAATCGACTCAAATTAGAAAACACTAACGAAATGGCAAGTAACTATCCATGGAACTTTATAAACTCTTTAGCTGTCACAAATTTCTCCTTTGTATTACCGGCTTCAACAAATACTGGCAAGTCACACCAACAGAACCATGAAGAGAAAACTGGGCTTACCTTAAGTAGCTCAGATGATCGGAAGCCACCAATCCACATGAAGCAACGCTCAGCTGGTGTCTTCCACATTCCTGACAAGATGTGGAAAACATCAGCTTTTGCTGCAATGCCTTTCAATCTAAAAATGTCATCAAACTGTGCTGTAACATTGTCAACGATAGTGCGAAGCTCTGTGTCTCCAGCATGTGAATTAACTGCAGCTCTCAGCTCGTTGATCAGCCTGTTATGCTCTTCCAGCCACCGTGCATATTCCACGTCAAATGCCAAGGCACCTTTTGAACAATTCAGACAAGCACATCAAAATCAATCTCATCAAACAATCAAGAAAATGAAATAAGAAAGCACATGCTACTAAATAAAATGCTATCTCATTAAAGAAGCTCCAAATATCCAAAGAATAAAGACAATCAGAAGTAATATAAAATTATAATATAAGCATAACATCTATGAAACTGGGAACAAATAAGACTTTCAGATCCCAACCCAAGCTGGTCATTTTTAATGCTAACTGTCATTTCTAAGGAATTACTAGTGCTGGACCAGGTTCTATATCCTATATCCGATACAGAGCATGAAGATCAGGATATAGAAGAAAAAAAGTCCTTTAAGCTGTTCCTTTTTCACCCAAAACAAAAAAAAAAAGAATCAAAGTAGGGATGTAAAAACTGCTTGCAATAACTGTTCAAAATGTACGTTAATATCAGCACGGGATGGTTGAAGCTCCAACCAAGGGATTTACATTGGAAGAAATACAAATAGGCGAGGAGATTTTCTGATTATCAAAGATAAGCAATCGGGTTCTTGGCATAGCATGTAGAAAATTTACAAACCACTTAAGGAAAGAAAAAAGTCTATAAGATCAATAAAATCAATCCCTTCACTAAGATGTTCACCCTTAAATAAAATACTAAGGCTTATATGCATAGCATCTTAGCAAAGCATACTTCAATTTATTAAAAAAAGATATATATATATATATATATATATATCCCCTTAAAAGTTCATTATAGATTCTAGTATTCACTTCTACTAGCACTTGAAAAACATTTACTACGACCACCAGGAAAGAGTTTTGATTTTAATCATTATTATCAATAATCTCACACACATTACCACCATAATCAATTTTCTTACAGCCACACAAATTATTGAAAAAAAATAAGTTATAATACCATTGCCACTCATGGAATGGGACTGATCCCCTGAGCTTGAAATGAATATGCCCTGCATTGAAAATTAAGGAACGTAAGGAAAAAAGAAAATCGAAGAGTAATGGAAAAGGATTAAGGAGACAGACATATTAGAGAAGTAAAATAAAAGAAACCTGCTGACGAGCTCGCTGGAGCTCCTGCTCAAGTTGAGTCAACTTCAGCCGGCTACTCTCTAGCTGCTGTACATATGCCTGATGAAAGAAACATGGAGAAACATTAAACTAGAAATGTCTAAAGACATCGTCTATACTAACTTTGACAGAACATAAGCTAAAACAATCCTGTAGTATATGCATTACAGGTTCATAAGAGCATCTGAAGTACCACTTAGAGAAGCTGGAGGGGGAAAGCAAATATCATAGATAATTACCTTTTTCCTTAATCGACTTTTCCTTGCAGCTTCACGATTTTGAGCAAGCCTGCGTAATGTCTGCCAAAATAATCATTGCAACACAATAATTAATATATAATTGATACCATATAGAAATACTGAAATTAATTGGTGTTAAAAAGACAACCTTCTGATCTGCTGTTTTATCTTTTGATCTATCACTGGAATCAGAGGCCATAAGAGCTGCAGGTTGCTCCCTTTCAAGCTGCATGAAGAAACCACCAAGTTAGAATCCAATCTACACTAACCAGGGCTGAAGCTTTCAACAACAATTTGTATATTTTCATATACAAAGAAAAAAAAAACATATTAAATATATATATATATAGAGAGAGAGAGAGAGAGAGAGAGAAAACAAAGATATAAAGAGAATATACATCAGCAAAATACTCCCAAAATGCTGGAAAAAAGAAAAAGCTTAAAGACTAAACTATGAGGCATCACCCTTTGATTCTTATCATCTGTGTCATCTGTTGAAGTATCAGTTCTAGGACTAGCATCCGCCATACTGGTTTCTGCCCAATTCTCCCTGTGACCAACTGATACAGATACCAGATTCGGCTGTGGTTCTTTATGTAATAATGTTTGGGATACCACAATTGCAGCAGGCAAATTTGTCTCAGTGGTTGCAAGTGCCTAAATTCCACACGTACATAGAGTTAAGAGTAATTATTAAAGAATAAAGGATAACTTCAAATATATTAGTACTCTAAGAATAAACTTGGTATGGAAAGGTCAATGTTCACCTTATTTAAGGCATTAAATTGGATATCAGCACCTACTGCCTGACCACTTGGCTTTAGTTGGTTGAAGATAGAATCTAAAAAAATTGTTTAATCTGTCATTAACTGAAAGGAAAACATGCCCCAAAGTAGTATATATACGAGCATCTTGCTCCCAAATCAACTTTTACTTCTCGAGAAAATGCAGAAACAAAAAAGATAAGAAAATACGAGTCACATAGCTTTGCCGCTACAAAATCAAACAGACATCATAAGTTGGGTCAACCAACTCTTAAGTGACATTTCTTATGTGAGAGAAGAATTAAGTACATGCTATGGCATCAGAAGAAGTGGCAAAAAAGGTTCTTCCATGTTATTCATCCTAATCCCATGGCATCAAGCAATATGGAAGTAGAAGTTGGGAACAAGGATTTTAGTCGAGAGAAACCAGAAAAAAGCAAATGCGAAACAGAATCTGAATAGATACACCAAATTAACAATCTACTATACTCATAAGTTTCGGTCTTGAAAAAAAAAAAACACTTAATGCACATAATATAACCAGATGAATAATTTCCAAAACCAAAAGAACAAACAAATAAGTGGAATGGGGACAATAGTTGAAAAAACATTAATAGCAAAAGTCACAGACATATGCCTAATCCAGATACTTACTTCTGCTAAGATCAATGGCATCCTCTATTCGATATCCAAGGGACTGCTCAAATGTTCCAAACTCTGTGATTCGTGAAGTATGAATAGTGTTCCCTTCTGAACCACTGAAAGCCAGAAGTCAAATAGAAGCATAAGTACTCAAAAAGCAAATTGAATTCAGAATGCTGAATATAATTTTAATTAATATATCCTAGCAAGGAAGGACAAGCTATATCAATAAACACAAACCATAATAAATTATGTGAAAGTTAGCCATCCGTTTACCAGCCTTCCATATTTATGAAACAATTTGACAAAGTTACTATTCAAAAAGCCAAATGTATGTTCAGTTCATATATCCTAGAAAGGAAGTACAAGATATAGATAAACTCATAAAGTATAACAAATATTATGGAATGGTTAGCCAACCATATTCATGAAACAATTTTATCAAGTTCCTAAACAAATTTAGGAAAAGTATTACCATTTTGGAAATAAATAACATAAAAAGAAAAGAATCAGGATAACAACAACTTAGTAAATTCATATGAAAATGGAAATTGCCAGTAAGTTCCGTCCCTCAAAAGAAAAAAATATAAATATTTCATCTGATTGGAATACTTGCATATGCAAGTTGTAAAGACGATTAAAAAATAGCCAATTATAAACCATCTATATTATTCCCTTTTTTCATCAAATAAAGCATTCACTACCGTGTGAGAGACAGCCTTAGTTTTATCATGATAGCTTCATTAAATCGCATGTCAAATAACAACAAAACAACTAGATTAAAACATCATATCAAAAACAATAAAAACTTCACTAGACCACCGTGGCCCCATCGTTTTTCAAGACACCACCAATCATCAGTTCTTCAACCTTATAAACCATAAACAAAAAGAATATGTTCGTATATTTTATAGAAAACCTCGACATAGATAAACAAATTACAAGCAAAACTAATATACAATCAGTCCTTATCAGTAAGAGCTACATCGGGCATCAGAAAATTAAAGGGAAAAAACATGATCATCAATAGAAACACTAACTACTGAATAAGCAAATTGAATTCCGAAAGCCAAGTAGAAGTTCAATCCAAATATCCTACCAAAGACGGGCAAGTTATATGGGTAAATTCATCAACATAACAAACATGCTAAGTTTGCTGTTCATATCTCGGCCTGCCATATCCGAGAAATATCTTGATAATGCTCCTGTCGAATTTATAGAAAATAACTCTATTTCGGAAATAACCACCATAAAAAGAATAATATCTGGAAATTGACAATCTAGTAAATTAGAACACGAAAACATGGAATTGCTAGCAAGTCCTTTAAAAGAAATAATACCAGATGATTAGTACTTAACTACTTACAGACTTAAGCTAAAAGAAGATTCAAATATAAGCTATTACAAATCAGCTACTATGATTGTAAGGTTTCATTCCCTGATATATCAAAACTGCTTGACTACACCACTATATCAAGAAGTAACAAGCAATTTTGACAGCTTGTGTACAACATCATATTCATATCAAACAGTACAAGCAATTTGTTACACCACCATGTCGCCATTGTTCTTCAAAAGACCACTCACCATGAGTTCTTCAACGCTAAGAGGCACTAACCTCTAAGTAATAAGAAGACCTTCCTATATTGTTGTATAGAAAAACCAAAGCAGAGCAACAAAGCACTTAGAGAAGTAACTACAAGCAAAATGATTATACACCTTAACAAGAGTCAGAACAGGCAACAACAGAGTGAAGGGCTAAATCATGATCATTCAAAACTCTATATTTCTCAAACAGCTCATGATCCGCCAAAAAAGTATTTGATTGTCGACAGCATTGCCAAAATTTTGAAATACTTACTCAACATTTATATCCATAAAATGGAAAGTACTTCATACAATCAAATAGAAAAAGCAATCAACTAAAGCAAGGACTAAAGTCTAAAGAAAAGAAGAGTATCATTACGACCAAAAAAGGATCAACAAGCTGCATAATGAAAACCAAGCTAAGGTAACGCAATCAAGGGCGCTCAGATAGAGAATTTTACATTTGGTTGGACGTGGGCAGTGAAGGAATGTAACTCGGCATCCCGGTCACAGCTTTATCATTTTTTGCACCAATATTCACTGTTCTACTACCCATCAATCACCATCATCACCGCAGCCCAATTTTCACAACCAAATTCCTAAAAGGCCCTTAAACTCTCTTACAAAGCCAAGTAAACCAGAACACCGAGTTCAAAGTTTCCACTTTTATCTCCTCCGCCGAGTTTACAACGAAAATGTTAGAATTCCCAAATCCAAAATCCAAAATCCAAATCCAAACTCAACCCAAGCAACAAAAATACAACTTCCTCAGCCCAGAAAATCACCAAACCATCATAATCTTCCGTATACTCACAATCAGCAAAATTGCTAGACCCTTCAAAACCTCGAGTCTTCGCAGCTTCTAACCCACCTTTTTGTCTGCACCGTACAAAAAAGAGCACTAATTCAGCATAAATACGCGAAAAGGGTTAGAAAACCTGCCCCTTGAGCAATCGATTTCTTCAAAAACAGAGCAACACCCAGGACCTGAAACTAGGGAAAAAGTCTGAGAAAACCCTAACCAGTGAGGTTTCGTTGGAGATAAATACTGAATCTTTTTGACTTTTATCACCCTACTAAATAAAAAAAAGGAGTTGGTGCACATATATATGAAGTTGTAGCGATACTACTTCCAATACTCTTTTTTTAATATCCGATATTGAATGAATTTCTCTCTCCTCTCCACTTCTCCATCTATCTGTATATCAATACAGAAGAGTAGACCATAAGCAAAAGGGAAATTCAACAGAGACCTTGAATTTAGAGCTTTTGAAGTTATTTTGTCTTTCTTTCTGCAAAGGGTAAGAGAGAGAGAGAGAGAGAGAGAGACAAGAGACGTTGAGATCATTCCAATTACCAATTTTATTTTTTATTTTTTAAAATTTCTTTTTTCATTTTTGAAAGCCACCAACTTTCCTTTAAAAAAACACATTTCTTTCTTTCTCTGCCTCCAAGTACATATTTTTCCTTAAATTTATAGAAATTTTTTTATTTTACAAACTAAATTTTGGCAAATTATTTTAGAATATAGAATAAATTTTGATTTTATGTTTATTTTTTTTTTAGTTATAAATAAATTTTTGAACTTTGGGATTGACTTTCTTTTATAAAAAATAATTGAAATATCAACTTAAAATATTAATAAATGAATAGAATAGTTCTTTTGTCTAAAAGCTATAATTGAGGTGATGTTGTTAGAGTCAGTTTTTATAAATATATATATATATACTATTGATACAACTTAAACTATCTCATAAATTGAAAAAAATAAATAAATTTTTAATATATATCACAAATTTTCATGTTAATATTTACCCTAAAATAGATCATCCATTATAATCTTTTGGAAAAAAAAAAAGCAATAATTTTTTCAAACTATTATTCTCAAAATTTTCTTTTCTGAAAAAAAGTTTTATCATGAAAATGTTGAAAGCGTATTTAAAATTTACAAATTTCCTTCTCGTCCTGTTTTTCAAAATGAAAAGTCTTTTGCTTACGAAAATAGTTGTAAATACACACAAACACATATATATATATATAATTTATAGATTCTGATTATTAAAATAAAAAAAAGCCGTCATACGGTGCAATTTATACTACCCTTCCTTTTCAATCTGAATTATGAAAATGTAAGGGTAAAATGGTAATTTGACGTTTCAACTTTAGGAAAGTGGAGTCAACTTCCCAGGGATTCGGTAAGAAGTTAAAAACTTCGAATGAAATGTTATAATTACACATTTCACCCATTAATATGCTTTAATTACATAACAAGTTCATTTCTATTTTCCACACTGAAATAATGAAAGGGTTTCGATATTCTTCTCGATACCCCCTGTTTTGCTTAAATTCATATCATACCCCTCACGAACTATCTATATGATGTCAAATAACTTTTTAATTATATTAAGACTATTGTTAAAATTAATCGTCACTTAAAATATTTATAAATTAAGTTTCAAAAAATCAAGTTGAGAGTTATAAATCCGATAATAAACCTTCAAATTTGATACATTATAGCATATGAAATAGTAGAACCTATGATTCACGAAAATTATTAGTACAATGCTCCAACCAAAGTTGTCTAATCAATTAATAACTAACAATGAAATAAAACTATCTTCTACAACGAAATTTAATATGAAAATATGATTCACTTGTTATAATTTTTTAAATTACACAGAGTAAAAATTAATAGTTCAAAATATAATATAAAATGAGATTGTCATAACTTTCGCACCTAATATAAGTCTTATATTTAACTATTTTATTTTAAATTTCCTCCATCTATTAATAAAATAAAAATATATAAAGATAGTTTTAGAAGTCTGTCGGATAATGGGATATTATTATAATAATAAAGTATTTTACTTATATTTAAAAAAATATATATAGTTTGTAGAAGATACAATTTTAGACAATATATTCAAATCCTCTAATGTAAATAAATAAACATAAATAAGATATACTTAAAAATCTCTTAATGACTTATTTGTTTATTAAAAGTCTAATAGATTTATACATGTTTATAAACAAAACTTAAATTATATTTGATATAAACTAATTTCATATAAGTACGAAATTTAAATGCAACTATAAATCAATAAAATCTTCAAGTTCTATATAAATTCAGTATGTCAAATATAATTTCACTATATATATTGACATGTCTTTAAATGTGTTTCATTTAACTTTTGATTGCTATAGTGAAATTTTCATACTCATCTCGAGGAAGCAAGATCATTATTTTTGGTATGAAGTTTATTGATGTAATAATTGAAACTGATGTTTTAAATCTATAATATAAATAATAAATCATAAATAGATATAATCATTTGAAATTATAAGTTATTTTTTAAAGACATAAAAGGTACGTGAATCATTTTTCACTTATTGTAGTTCAATTTCATGTATTGAAATCATAACTCCGTTGCACATAGCATTATAAACAACAATTTATATTAACAGTATTATATATTGAATAAGTGAAATTCTTAATGATGTAACCTTGCCATTATTGGCTAAATTGTTTTTAACTTTTTGAAAAATGAAATTCTAGAATATTATGCTAAATTTAAAATGTAACATCCTGAGCCTAGAATTTAAGCTTGGGATGACATAAATTAATTTTAAAAATAGTAGTAATAATATTTAATTTTAATTTTTTTAAATTTTTCTGTAGATATATGCATTTTGGATGTATTTGAAAATAATTTTAAAGGAATGGGTTAAACTAGAAATAAGGGAGGACCCATTTGAAAAGTATAATTGAAAGCAGGGGCCAAATTGCAAAAAAGGATAAAAATGGCCATGTAGGACAGACATGTCAGCAGCATGGCCAATCATCGTGCGTCGCGTGGCGCAAAAACCAGTACGCATTCCACGCAGGAAGCCATGCAGGTAATCCGCATGCCGAGCGATCCAACGACCCGTGTTCACTCTTGCACATATGAATGACCTAGATCTATTCCCTCATTAAGTGTGATCGGACGGCTGAGAAGACACCACGTGAACCCGAATGGACAGCCCAGATCGAGAGAAGGTGAGTATTTAAACTCCTATTCCATCGAAACCCTAATCTTAGCCACATACATGTTTATCGGAGAAGAAGAAGAAGGGCAGCTGGAGGAGAAGTTTGCCACCGTCGCCATCGCATTAGAGACCCAAATCAATACGATAAGTGCGATTTTCTCTTGTTCATCCCATTTTTCCAATCTAAGCCACCCAAAATACTTCTTGATGTAGGAAAAATCGGGGAAAAGCTGTAAACGGAGGACAGAACTCGGCTGAGCCGCTGCCCCAGAAACCAGAAAAGACTCCGATGAACCCAAAGTTCTTTCCTGTTTTAATATTCGGGACCAAAACTTGGCATGAGATTAATTTTTACATTCAAAAATGTATAAAAATCTATTTTTTAAAAATTAATAAATTTTAATTTAATGTAAAATTACGAAAAAAATAGGTTATTGATGAAATTTAAAATAATTTTGGAAAAAAAAGGTGAAAATTTGGGTTTAGATTGTGTTTTTGAAAGAAAAATTAGAAATTAGGGGGTTAGAACGGACTTTTAGAAAATTGTGTTGCGTAGGAAATTTGGGTGTCAGCAGCCTCAACTAACTGGAGCGTGCTGCGTGGCAAGGCACGCTGACTTAGTGCCATGCGGGAGGCCATGCTGATTATTCGCGTGCTCCGATCGGACAGCCCAGATGTCTTTCTGCCAGCATAGACGGTCCGAATATGTTCCCTCCTCAGGCGTGATCGGATGGTCGCGATCAAATGCGATGAACGGTTTAGATTTATTTCATCTTTAGACGTAATCGGATGGTCTAGATCAAACGCGATGAATGACCCAGATTCGTTTTCTCCTTAGTTGCGATCAAACAGTCGAGATTAAACGCGATGAACAGTCTAAATTAATACAGGATGAGTATAAATAATTCGCTTCACACAGAATCCAAACCCTAGCCGCCAGCCCCCTCTTGGATAAGAAGAACCAGCTGCTGGAGAAGGGAGCCAACCGATGCCTGCCACTGCACCAAAGCCACCTCCAACTGCCAAAAAAGGTAAAAACTCTCTCACCCGCTCAAAATTTGATTATGAGCACCTTTGTTGCCATATTGGAGCAAAACAAACGGTAGATGAGCCAAAAACCGTGGGCAAAACTCGATGGCGCTGTCGCAAGTAAAACTCGCAATCACCTCTGATAAGCCCCATACCGATTCCCATTTTGTGTGATTTTTTCACCGCTCTATTTTCTACAGGTTGACCGAAGAAAAACGCCCAGCTGTGAAGGTGAGCCGACGGAGCCGCCGCAACAGAAAATCCCACTGCTAGTAGATTTTTATTTTTTTATTTTTTTGGGCCAACCAAGTCTCACTAACGTGTTGTCTCGCAAGGATGGGTATAAAACTGGCCAAAACCAGCTGAAAACAGCCAGACTGAGGCAAACTGCCGCTGCGGGTGGCGAGACTGTGGCCAAAGCACGGCGGTGCCGCCATGTCGGAACTCCAAAATTGGTCGAAAAAGGATTTTTAACGCCAATTTTGGGTTTTTGGGTATTTTTAGGTACATAAAATGTGTTTTAGTCTCTATGAAAAAATTTAGCAAACTTGAGGATCGCCAATAAGCGCAGTAGAAGTTTTGTATTTCGGACACCGATTCAGATAAGAATCTCTCACCTTATTCCTTATTATGGAATTGAAGTTTAATTATTAATAATACAGTATTTTGCGTAATTTAGAAAACTTCAAGAATTAATTACAAGTTACTAATAGAGTCGGAACCGATTATTTATTACTGTTTGTCCTGCTTTAACTGATTGGTTGATTTTACAGTTTTAAATACATGATAGTACGTTGAAATTGGTAAGATGATTCAGTTTTGTTTCTTTGATGCATGTATTACTTGTTTTGCGAGATTCACGGTTAAATTGTGAAATTAAAAATTAAAATATAAACAGAAAATTTATTGGTTAAGTGAATGAGTGAATTGTTGTCTTACTAGATATCCTGAGAGATGGTGAACGGACCGGGTACATAGAGAACCTTACCGTGAACGTTGCTTCATACAGGATGGGGTATCAATGAATGGTATTTTTTGCGCTCATATCGGACGGGGTATGGGGACAGATCGATTCACCCTCATACCGGACGGGGTATTGAGAGATTGTACTTTTAGTGTTCATACTAGACGGAGTATGAGGACGGCCCGATTCACCCTCATACCGGACGGGGTATTGAGAAATTATACTTTTGACGCTCATACCAGACGGGGTATGGGGACGACCAGTTAGTTGACAAGGTTTGATATAGGTTCACGCATGGTGGAACATCCCTATGGACCCCAAAGAATACCAGTAAGCAAATAAAAAGGAAAAGTTGTTGTTCTGATCACTTGAATATGAGATTATGATGTCATTTATATTATTGGCTCTATAGGTCAGTTTTGAAAATCTCGCAATAGTAAGTATGCAATAAATGATTTTATTTATAATAAATGAATTTATTTAATTTAAAAGCTTCATTGGTTGTTTTTATGATTTTTACCAATCTTCATTTTTGTATTGGTGAGCAGTGTGATATTCTTACTTGGCTAATGTACCTCACCCTTTTATTAATTATTTTACATCAAGAGGACCAAGATCCAGATCCCGATCCACAAAGGGGTTGTGAATAGTTCACCACCCGAACTCCTTTCAAAAGCTAGTGAATGTCATCCTATATGCCCAGTTATTTACTTTTTATTTCTTTCTTTGATTTTTCGCTTGTTCTTTTAGAATGGTCATTCTCGTAACCCTATTGGGTATTCTGAATTATTGTATAAGGAATGTAAATCCTAACTCTATTATTTCGCTTCCGCATTCAATTTATGATTTATTTTTTTTAAGTTCCTGGCCTTTACACTCGTTCCTTTCATTTCTCTATCCTAGGCCATCTAACATGTTTTTCGGTGCAGGGTATGTAATAACCAACTGGGTACAAAAGAATGAATATATATATATATATATTAATTAATTAAAAAAAAGAACATAGAGAGAATGAGAACAAACCAAGTGGCTAAAAAATTATATATATGTGTATATATATATAATGAAATAACAAAAGAAAAAAAAAGAGAAAAATGAAAGAGAGGAAGAGAGTTAAGTTCAAGAGGGTGAGAGATGAGGTCGAGTTGAATGAGGATCGGGGCTGAGAGAGCAGAGTGAGGGGAGCAGCCTTAGCCGCGTGAGGAAAAGGAGTGAGTGGCAGTCGCGAAGGTGAGACGCAGTGGAAGGGGAGACGTCGCAAAAAGGGGGGAGAGAGAGAGAGAGAGAAGAAGAAGAAGAAGTAAGAAGAATAAGTAAAAAAAGAAGAAGAATGAGAAGAAGAGAGAGAGAGAGAGAGAGAAGAAGAAGAAGAAGAAGAAGAGAATAAGAAAAGAAAAAAAAACAAAGGAAGAAAAAAAAAAAGGAAGCTACGGAAAAGGAGGAATAATAAGAAGGAAGGAAAAGAGAAGAGGAAAAAAAAAAAAAAAGAGAAAAAATTAATTAAATTAAGGAAGAAAAATGGAATTATGGCAACCAATATGATATTGGTGCGCCATATGCGATAACGCGCGCTGACATTTTCGGTGACACGAGTATGATGGCGCGTTGTGACATTCGCGACCATGACCGCATGTCCCAAGATAAAATCCGCTCCTCATTTCACGTAATATAGTTTCCAAAATTATTCAAAATTTAATATATGTATTTTCTATTATAAACAAGAAAAATTATCTAAACGGTATTCGAATTTTTGATAGGATTGTAGACCAAGCTAGAAATGATTCCCAAAGCTTTCCTGATCACACCATAGGTAAGAATTGTGTGCATTCTGTACAGAGACATGAATTATATGTTAATGTAAATGTGTATATATATAGTGCAAAATGTGTGAATGTTTAAATGTATGTGTAATATAATATAAATATAATTAGTCTGTCTAATTTGTATTTGTTTGTATTCATGTAGTGTATTTATTTATTGTTATGTGCATGTGTGTATATATATAAAAGTATATGATAAATGAGATATGAATTGATAAGACCAAAATTAATAAGAACAGAACTGATAAGAGCAAATACGTGAATAAATATGTATATGATATATTGTGTGTGATTATGTGTACGTATTTAAGTATGAACGTGTGTATATATATCGGTAGAGATTGTGTGTGTGTGAATATAAATATATATTCTATTTGAGACATGTAATGAAAATACATGTATGTACTATAATATATGTGTGTGGGTTACTATGTGTGTACACATGTTATGTGTGTGAAATGTATAACGAGTGTGTGTACGTGTGAAATTTGAGTATACTGCACTTATTGCGTGATCTGGTGCAGATATATGACGCACTGTACTTGATGTGTGATCTAATATAGTTACGCGAGGAATCTTAGGATCCTGTGCTTGCTGTGTGATCCGGTACATGATAATTCAAAAAGTGATTTGAAACTTATGATCCTCATGTACGTGATGATATCGTGTATTTTGTGTGTATGTCTTTTCATTTAATTATGCATAAAAATTAAAATCTTAGGTAGGAAATAAATGAATTAGAAATTAGAGAGATTTGGAAAGAGTATAAAGTGTAAGGACCCTAAATACCTACTCGTTTAGTCTATATCGAGGATGGGAGGGTATGTGTGTGGCTGAAGTTCAACAAGTATGGTGAACTTGCACATGGATAGAATTTAAAACCTAATCCAGACATGGATAGGTGTTTGTGAGTGGGTCATCTAGTAAACGTAACTGTTTTAGCCAATATGAGATTTTGTGTGTGTGTTATCCATGCGATGGGGGATCCATTTCACCTCCCCTCGATAACAATATAAACGATATTGCGCGATAAAACCTTAGATGTTATATTCCGAGCGTATTGTAACATTTCGTGTTATGTGTGATATCCGAAAGGATATGTGATATTCGAGTAGATAAATATTACGAATAAAGAATGTGAATCCATAAATGTGATTTGAAATAAGAATAAGAAATATATCAGAAGAATGAGGATTAGAATATGTTTCGTGATATGATTTTTTTTGTTTTATATTTTAATTGTGGTGCTTTGTTTTGATATTTTCTTGATAGTAAATGTTATTACATTTTATATATTGTGTGAATGGATGTATGTAAGTCTCTGTTATATAATTTTTTTTCTTACTGAGCTCATGAAGCTCACTCCAATTCACCCCCATTTAGGTCAGATGAGAAGAGAAACAAAACCAAGATTAATGGAAGATAATGATGAAAACTTTATTAGTATTTATTTCAATATTGTAAATTAATTTAGATATCTTAATTATTATAAACACATAACTATTCTGTCAGAAGGGATGTGTATTAAAGTATAGTTCCGCTGCCTATTTAATATGTATTTGTTCTACTAGAATAAAAATGTTGTGCTAACGTCCGTACCTAACGACATTGGGGTTTGGGTTGTTATAAGGTAGTCAAAGGAAAGCTGCAACCACGAGGAAGAAACGACAGAGCATGGCGGAGCACAGCATAGCCACCAAACTGAAAAAGCCAGAACCATCGATAAGCTTCGGTTTTCTTCCTTTTTCCACCGACATACACCGCCTAACCCAAAAATGAACAGGTTTACATCTAGAACCGGCCCAAACTGGCCTAACCAAGAGGAGGAATCGGTGGCGAAGCATGACAACGGAGCACGACAGTGGTGGAGCAAGTAACCGATCAGTCTATACCTGAAATCTTATTTAATCTATGGTCCTTTAATTAATTAAGTACAAGTGGCTAATGGAGCAAGTAACCGATCAGTCTATACCTATTTTGAGTTTTAATTGCAGTATTTATTTCTTCAGTCATTTATTTTGTTTATCTATTTGCTATTCTACTTACTGTAATTTACTCGCTTTAAATATGTGGTTAAATGTGGTAGCATTCCTCAATCTATGTGTCTAGTCACTCTATTATGTGTATAACATGTTTATATCAGTTTGATGCATTCTTAATTCATGTACCTATCTTAAAAATGTGTACTCGTATGTTTGTGATATAGATGTACAGGCCCCTTATGGTGAAATAATAGATGACAGAGAGCATATGCATGAATAAATTACGTCAAATAAACAGGATTTATCGAGTGTCTAGAGAAAGAGTGTACGAACTTGGTGCATAAGGTAAACCCTACCGTGGACGTTACCATCAATTGAACGGAGCTGAGAAGTCCCGTACCGGAAGGAGTTGAGAATTATTTTGATTACACTTATACCGGGCAAGGTATTGAGGTAGTTGTATGTTTGGTGCCTATTACCATATAGAGTATGGGGATGACCATTTAATTAATAGAATGATTTTTGGTCCACGTGTAGTGGGGGAACGTATGGAACCCCAGCGTCATCGGTAGGTAAGTGAAAATAATAAAGATTAATTGTTGTTGATCTTTTAGAATATATAGTGTGGATTACTATTCTAATTCATATATTCATAAATGGCATTTAGGAACTTACAAGTGAGTTAAGAAAATCAATATTTATAGATAACGAGTTTGTTTAAAAATGAGGTACATTGGTTGTTTTACAATTTCTACAAACATTTGATTTTCTGTATTAGTGGTAAGAAGTTAATATTCTTACTGAGTTAGTATAACTCACTCATTTATTATTAACCATTTCAGATCAGAACGACCAAGACCCGAATCCTGGACAGCAAGAAAATTAGCTAGAAGGTTACCTCTCCGTTTCCCCAATTTTGAACGAAGGTTTATCACATTTGTTTTTCCTGTTATACTTTTTTATTTATGTTCTTTAAGGACATTCTCGCAGCCTTATTATTCATTTTAATCAAACTATACAAGGAATATAATCCTAAACTCTAAGTTGCTTCTGCTAATTAATAAATTTCAATATTATCTTATTTTCCTAATTTTGGACTTTTACAGTTGGTATCAGAGCTACTTTCCTCAGAACCATTCCTTGCACATAGGGTTAGAGTAATTCAATGCAACTCAAATCACAAACCTTTGTTATGAAATATAGGTATAAGAACATGAGGAGAGGAAGACCCCTGCTAAGTAGAGCAGTCCGGGAGAATCGCTTCTGGAGGATGTTGATCGGCTCTTCGAGATAATTGAGAGACTCATTTATGCCAAGCAAGCCAGGGAGGAGAGAAGAGAATTGTCTGATCCTCCTCTACCACTGTCACAGTATGAGTCACCTCCACACCGAGAGGATTCAGTACCATTACGGTACAACCATGCTCCTCTATAGTATCATCCGACACCACCATAGTACAATTTGGTGCCTCCACCATTCAATCAAGTGCCGCCACAGAGCCATCTGGTTCCTCCCCAACATAATCCAATTCCCCTTCAACAGGACCCAGCTCTATTCATGATAGACCCAGGCTACATTAAGAGGTACAAGAGACTCAATCCATCCACTGTTGTAGGGATATCCACTTTTGAAGAAGCTAAATACTGGTTAGTAGAGACAGAGAAGGTCTTTGTGACCCTTAGAGTAGTACCCAAACAAAAAGTTATTCTTGCCACTTACGTGCTCATAGGTGAGGTTGGACGTTGGTGGCAACTGAAACAGGCTACTCTACCCACTATAATCATCTGGAAACAGTTTCTGACAGCCTTCAATGCTGAGTACCTTCCAGAACACCTCCGACATCTAAAGGAGATGGAGTTTGCACACTAGTTCATGAAGATTTGTCAGTATCAAAATATGCTTGGAAATTCTTAAAGTTAGGTTGGTACTCTCCTGAGAGCATGATCGAAGAAGGTAGAAAGGCAAGAAGGTTCGAGTGAAGTCTCCATCCTGAGATTAGATAACAGTTATATGTCTTTGACCTTAGTACTTATTTAGCAGTCTTGGCAAAGACACAATTGATAAAGAGGAACCTCCATATTTTTCCCCCAGCAGTGGGGAATTATAGGCTCTCAGTTCCGTATCGCATGCCAACACCTATTGCACTGAACCAGCAGAACAAGAGACTAAGGCCCGTAACTCAAGCTCATTCCCAGGCCCTGGTAACAAGACGTAACAAGGTTTTCCAGTACTATGACAAAGATCATGGAGACTGACCTTGTTATTGTCTCAACAATACCTGCCACATATGCAGGAGTGCCCAACACTACACGAAAAAGTATCTGCAGAATCAGAATCAGGCTAGACCCGTAGTCTAGGGCAGAGTCTATACACTCACCCAATAGGATGATAAAGCCAACTCAGATATAATACATGGTACATATACTATCTACAACAATGTTACATATGTTTTAATTGATACTAGTGCTTCACATTCTTTTGTTTCACATGTTTTTACTTAAAATTTAAATGTTTTACTTGAAAGCTTTGATTCTTTACTATTTGTGTCCACACATGAAAATGGAACATTACAAGGGAATGTTATATACAAAACTTATATCATAAAAATAGCAGGTAGGGAATTGAGTGTAGATCTGATAACACTTGACGCGAGAGATTTTGATGTAATTTTAGAAATGGACTGATTAGCGGCGTACCATGCTACCGTGGACTGTTTTCATAACAAATTTGTATTCAACATTCGTAACGAAAAGTCTTTCACGAATTAATAAAAATTTTAGATATTGTTTATATGTGATAACTGCATTGTTTATTAAATACCTTTAACCCAATTATTCTTTTCACATTAAGCAAACCAAAGAAAGAAATTTATATTCAAGATATTCTTGTTGTCTGAGATTTTCCAAACGTATTCTTTGATAAACTACCAGCATTGTCAGTAGATCGAGAAGTTGAATTTGTCATAGATCTTCAATTTGACACCCAACCCATCTTGGTTGTCCCATGTCGAGTCGTGTCGAGATAGAAGAACTGAGGAAACAGATCAAGGAGTTATAAGATAATGGGTTCATCTGTCATAGCATATCCCCTTGGGATGCTAGAGTCATATTTGCAAGAAAAAGTAATGGGTCTTTAAGGTTATGTATTGACTCTAGAGAACTGAATTTGGTCACAATTAAGAACAAGTACCCTCTCCCTAGGATTGATGATCTTTTCGACCAATTACAGGGTGCCTAGATTTTCTCAAAGATCGACCTGCGTTTGGCATACTATCAGGTGAAGATCAAGGGAGAAGACATCCCGTATGATGGCCCTTCAGACCCGGGTATTTGCATTATGAGTTCCTGGTCATGTTGTTCAGATTAACTAATGCACCTGCAATTTTTATGGATTTGATGGACAGGGTGGTCTTCAAGCTGTTCTTGGATCAGTTTATCATAGTATTCATTATCAATATCCTGATCTACTCTTAGAGCAAAGAGTTGGACGCTTAGCATCTGACTCAGGTCTTATAGGTTCTCGAAAAAAAATTGAGTAAGTTTGGCTTTTGGCTCGAACAGACTAATTTTCTAGAGCACAAAAATATTAAAAGATAGAGTGTTAGTAAATCCCGACAAGATTAATCTAGTGATGGGTTAGAAACAGGTGACTTCGATCAAAGAAGTTCAAAGGTTCTTGGATATGACAGGTTATTACCATAGATTTGTAGAAGGATTCTCAAGTATAGCCACCGCCCCCTTACAAGACTTACGAAAAAAAATGATTGACTACAACACCAGTCTTGGCTCTGCTGAATGAAACAGGTAGGTATACAATATATAGTGATCCGTCCTACCAAGGACTAGGTTGTGTTCTGATGCAGCATGGGAATGTCATAACTTATGGGTTCAGATAGTTGAAAACTCATAAAAAGAATTATTTCACCCACGACTTGGAGCTTGTCACTATTATCCATGCCTTGAAGACCTAATGTCATTACTTATACGGGAAAACATTTGAAATCTATACATATCATAAGAACTTAAAGCACATATTCACCCAGAAAGACCTCAACATGCGTCAGAGCCATTGAATAGAACTCCTTAAGGATTACGATTATAAAATCCTATACCACCTGGTCAAGGAAGTTCGAAGCTTCTTGGATATGACAAGTTATTACTATAGGTTTGTAGAAGAATTCTCAAGTATAACCACTTTCTTTACACGACTTACGAAGAAAAATATCAAGTTTGAGTGGAATGAGAAATGTGAAAAGAGCTTTATAGAACTTAAGGAACGATTGACTACCGCACTAGTCTTGGTTTTGCTGAATGGAACGGGTGGGCATACAGTATACAATGATTCGTCGACTGAGTTGTGTTCTGATGCAGCATGGGAAGGTCATAGCTTATGGGTCCAGACAGTTGAAAACTCATGAAAAGAATTACCCCACCCACACTTGGAGCTTGTCACCATTATCCATGCCTTAAAGACTTGGCGTCATTACTTATATGGGGAAACATTTGAAATTTATAAGGACCATAAGAGCTTAAAGAACATATTCACCTAGAAAGACCTCAACATGCGTCAGAGGTATTGGATAAAACTCCTTAAGAATTATGATTGTAAGATCTTGTTATGTGTCTTTAAGGGTAATGTGGTAGCCGACGCCCTCAACAGGATGAATGTAGGTATGTTAGCTCATATAATGGTCTCTAAGTGCAGGATGATAAAGGCCACATAGCATATACAACTCCAAGACTTGAAAAAGGGCCACATGTTTAGCCCATTTATCAGTCTAACTTGAGTTAATCCAGAGAATAAGGGAGGCTCAACTGACCGATCTTACTCCAGCAACTCTCAAAAAGGACACATAACAGGGTTTGAATTAAGAATTTTGAGTCTCTGATGATGGGTTGCTCAGATTCCAGGATAGATTGTGAGTTCCTAGTGATAGTGAGTTGAAGAAAGATGTCATGATAGAGGCTCACAATTCGAAGTTCACCATAAATCCGGAAAGTATTAAGATATACCAAAACATGTGACCCCAATTCTGGTGGAGCAGGATGAAAAGGAAAATTTTTTATTTCGTCTCCAAGTGACTCGTATGCCAACAGGTCTAAGCAGAGTATCAACATTCAGGCAGACTACGCCAACTGTTACCAATTCTAGAGTGAAAATAGAAACATATCACCGTAGACTTTATAACTAGATTGCCTAAGGCATGATCGGGACACTGGCTGATTGTTGACCGACTCACCAAGTCCTCCCATTTTATAGCCATCAGAATGACAGATACCCTGGATAAGCTAGTTAGAATCTATATTCAGGAGATAGTCAAACTACATGGAGTTCTAGTGATAGTGATATCGGACAGGGATCCCAGGTTCATCTCTCAATTTTGGATAAGTATTAAACAAGTAATGGGGACGAAATTATCTCTTAGCACAACATTTCACCCGTATACAGATAGACAATAAGAGCGAACTATTCACACACACAAAAGTATTCTCAAAGCATGTGTTCTAGATTTCGGAGGGCACTGGGATGACCACCTACCCCTTGTAAAATTCGTATACAATAACAGTTATTAGACAAGTATTGGTATGGCTCCATATGAGGCATTGCATGGCCGACCTTGTAGGTCATCGATATGTTAGGAAGAGGTGGACGATAGGAAATTGATTGGTGCAGATCTTATATATGAGACCACAATGAAGATTGTCAAGATCAGGAAAAACATTCAGACGACACAGAGTAGACAGAAAAGTTATGTGGACACTTGAAGAAGATATTTTAAATTTTAAAAAGATGATCGAGTGTTCCTTAAGATCAGCCTCTTTAAGGGCATCAGCAGGTTTGGAAAGAGGAAAAAGTTGAACCCCTAGTTCATCAGACCATTTGAAATTTGGGACAGAATTGGGATATCCGCTTACAGACTAGCACTACCTCCAGAATAATCTAAAGTCCATAACGTCTTCTATGTGTCGATACTACATAAGTATAACCCTGACCCCTCACATGTTTTGTCCTACAAATCACTTCCACTTCAGGAGAATTTATTTTATGAGGAGGTACCAGCTAGTATTTTGGACCGGAAGAGGAAAATACTTCGCAATCAAGCAATCCCTTTTATCAAAGTACTATGGCAAAATCACTCGTAGGACGAGACCACCTGGGAGTTGGGCCTGAAATTTAGGTCATGGATAATCAAATTACAATAATAAATAATTTTGAAATTTTTAATTTTTAATTTTTAATTGAAAATTTGAAGAAATATATGTTTTGAATGTATTTGAAAAATATTTTCAAAAGTCATGGTCAAAGTAGAAATAAGAATAGACCTATTTAAAAAGAAATATGAAAAATTAGAGAAAAAATGAAAATGACATAAAAGTGGCCACGTGGACTGCCACATCATTAGCGCGGCCGGTTGTTGTGCGCCGCATGGCAGACACGCAGACACCCATCCACGTGGGAAGCCACACTGGTGATCCGCGTGCCAACAGATCCAACGACCCATATCTGCTCCCACGTGTACGAACGATCCAGATTCGTTTTTCCTTCAAACGCAATTGAACGACCATGATTTCATCTAATTATGTGGTCTAGAGATTCATTCCCCAGATAGGATTGATCCAACGGTTGAGAATTAGTCACGTCTGCTCAAATGGACAGCTCTGATTTAATGAAAATGAGTATTTAAACTCTTTTTCCACAAGAAATCCTAACTCTAGTCGCCAGAGGAAATCGGAGAAGAAGAAGAGGAGCGGCCAGAAAATGAACCAGTTGTCAGAGAAGAAGACTGGTGGCCATCACCACCATACCGGAGCAACCACGACGCTGTGGAATTGAGTTTTTTTCCCCTTTTGCTTTGCAATTTAGTTCTCAGCCTCCCCACACCCATATTAAACCCGAAAAACAAAAATGAAAGTTAAAAACCGAGGGTGAAGCTCGGCTAAGCTGCCGCACCCATGACCCAAAACTCCTCTGGTGAGCCCAATTCCCTTTCTCGTTTCCTTCCATTTTCTGACCGTTTGATTCCTAAAACTTTTCTAGTGCAGGACGACTGAAGAAAACTCCTGGCCGCAAGGGAGGAATGGCAGAGCCGCCGCAATGAAAAATTCCCCATAGGTGAGCTTTGGTTTTTCACTTTTTCCAGTAAATAGAGGCCACCTAACCTCGAATTATGTAGGTTTTTGAACAGGAACGACTGAAACTAGCCAAAGTAAGAGGAGACACCACCATAGGCGGCGGAGCCGGTGTCGCCGTGCTAGAACCTTAAACTAGCTGAAAAACCTTTATTTTTGCCTTTTTTTGGTATTACGAGATATGTGATGTGTGTTTTCAGTTTTTGCATAAAAAATTCCAAGAAATCCGAAAACTGTCCAAAAGTGCAGTGAAAGAGGTGGTGTTTTAAACACTGACCCGGAGTAAGAATTCCTCACAATTTCTCCCATTACAATTAATTAAAGTTTAAATAATAATAAATGGTGAAATTTGTGAATATTGGCAACCTTTTATTAACGAAATACAGGTCACCGATGGAGCTAATAACTGGTCAGTGTATAGTTTATTTGTGCTGTCTATTTGTTTCTATGTTACTTAAATTGCTTACTGTTACATCAAATACTTTAATTTATTGATTTTAATTATTTTTTCGTTCATTAGCTTACTTAACCATTTTATCCATATCTGTTGATTGGTTTGAAATAAATGCTCTAACAATGTTTTTTTAGTGATTAAAGTACCAAATTATATTATCGTTTAATTACCGTTATAATTTCCTGAAATTATGAAACAAGATTTTTGTATGTAATTTATGATTAGTTGATGATGAGGATATGTATGTGGAAGGCTTACTGGATGTCATTGGAAATGGTGTACAGACCTGGTACATAGGGTTAACTCTACCGTGGATATTACTTCAGTCAAACAGAATTGAGAAGTCTCATACCGGAAGGAGTTGGAAAGTATTTGTTTACTCTTATATCAAACGGAGTATTAAGGCGGTGGTATGTTTGGCGCCCATTACCAGATGGGATGTAGGAATGGCCGATTATTTAATAGATTAGATATTAAGTCTATGTGTAAGAGGAACCCCTATGCACCCCAGAGATACCGATAAGAAAGTGAAAAGGTAAAGTTTGATTATTATTGTTTCTTAGAATATCGAATAAATTACTATCTTGATTATTACCTTCACAAGTCATATTTAAGAACATAAAAGGTGACTGTGAACTATGTTTTTAAAATTAAATGAATTTACCTATAAAAAAAATAACTTCATTGGTTGTTTTATGATTTTTACCAACCTTTGTTTTTTTGTATCGGTTATTAAGTATTGATATTCTTACTGTGTTAATGTACCTCATTCCATTTATTTAACCATTTTAAATCAGGACGACCAAGATCCAGATCTTAAATAGTAAGAAAGTAAGCGACTAAATGTTGTCTCCCATTTCCCATCATAGTTGCACTGCAAAGGCCGACCCTATAGTTTTCTAGTTGTATTTCTATTTATGTTATTTTAATCTCTTTTAAGAGGCATTCCTGTAGCCCCATTGGACACTCTGATTTAACTGTGCAAGGAATATAAACACTAAATTCTCAATTATTTCCGCTTACATTTCATTAATTCAATATTTCCATTCAATTAAATTTTGGACATTTACAGTTGGTATCAGAGTCATATTCCTCGGAACCATTCCTTGCACAAAAGATTAGAACCATTTAATATAACCCAACTCTATTCTTCATTGTGAAATGCAGATACAAGGACATGAGGAGAGGAAGGCTCCCACTGAACAGAGCAGCTTGAGATTGGTCGCTTCGAGAGGATGTCGATTGGCTCTTTGAGAGCTACCTGATCCTCCTCCAACAATGCCACAGTATGAGTCACCCCCACAAAAGAGGATCTTGTGCCACCTCGATACAACAATGTTTCTCTACCGTATCATCCAGCACCACCACAGTACAATTCGATTCCCCTATTATATAATCAGGTGCCGTCACAAGGCCCCACGACCCCTCCCCAGCATAATCCAGTTTCTCTTCTGCAGGATCCAGCTCCACCCGTGATGGACCCACGCTATATTGAGAGGTACAAAAGACTTAACTCATCTACTTTTGCAGGGGTATCTACTTTTGAAGTGGAGCACTGGTTAGTAGAGATAGAGAATGCTTTCACAACTCTTAGATTGGTTCCCGAACAGAAGGTCGTTCTTGCCACTTACATGCATGTGGGTGAGGCAGGGCATTGGTGAAAATTGAAGCAGGAAACCTTACCCATCCCAGTCACCTGGTAATAGTTTCTGATAGCTTTCAATGTAGAGTGCCTTTCAAAACACCTTCGTCATTTAAAGGAGATGGAGTTTGCACATTTTGTTCAGGGGGATATGACAGTGTTAGAGTATGCCCAGAAATTCCTGGAGTTGGGCCGATACTCTCCTAAGAGAATGATGGATTAAGGCAAAAAGACAATGAAGTTTTAATGGGGCCTCTGTCTTGAAATTCAACAGCAACTATATGCATTCAAGCTCAGCACTTACTAAGTAGTTTTTGCTAAGACACAGCTGATAGAAAGGAACCTCCACATCTTTCCTCCAGCAGTAGGCAACCCCAGGCCCCCGGTTCCACTTTGCATGCCAGCACCTACTGCACCAAAAGAACAGAACAAGAGACATAGGCTCGCGACACAAGCTCCTCCTAGGACTCCGGCAACAGGATGCAGTAGGACTTGCAGGCACTGTGGCAAGGACAATGGGGACCAACCCTGCTATCGCCTCAACAACACCTACTGCATAAATAAAAGTATCCAGCACTACGCGAGAGAGTGCCCGCATAATCAAAATCAGGCTGGACCTCCAGTCCACGATAGAGTCTATACCCTCACTTAGCAGGATGTTGAAGTAAACCCATACGTGATACATGGTACGTTTTCTTTTTGTAATCAACTTACAGATGTTTTAACTGATACTGGTGTTTTATATTCTTTTGTTTCACATGTTTTTACAAAAAAAATTAAATGTGTTACCTAAAAACCTTGATTCTATGTTGTTTATATATGCATTTGAGAATGGGACACTATTAAAAAATGTCATATACAAAGCTTGTATCATGGAAATAGCAGGTAAGAAACTGATTTTAGATTTGATAACATTAGACATGGTGTATTTCGATATAATTTTGAGAATGAACTAGTTAGCAGCGTATTACACCACAATAAATTATTTTCATAAGAAGCTTGTGTTCAACATTCCTTGAAGATTCCTTCACAAATTAATAAAAGTTTTAGATACTATTCACTCATGGTAACTGCATTATTTATCATATGCCTTAACTGAACTGTTCTTTTCTACATTAGGCAAGTCTAAGAAAGAAATTTGCATTCAAGAGATTTCTATGATCCAAGATTTTCTAGACGTGTTGCATGATGAACTAGTAGGACTGCCAATAGATAAATGAGTCGTGTTGACGATTGTCCCATATCGAATGAGTCGTGTTGAGATGGAAGAACTGAGAAAATGGATCAAAGAATTATAGGATAATGGGTTCATCCGACACAGTATATCTCCCTAGGGTGCTGGAGTCACGTTCGCATAGAAAAGTATTGGATCTTTGAGGTTGTGTATTGAGTATAAGAAATTGAACAATGTCACAATCAAGAACAAGTACACCCTCCCCAGGATTGATGATATTTTCGATCAGTTGCAGGGTACTCAAATTTTTTCCAAGATTGACTTACGTTCGGGTTTCCATTAGGTAAAGATAAAGGTAGAATACATCCCTAAAATAACTTTCAGAACCCTATATGGGCACTATGAGTTCTTGGTCATACCACTCGAGTTAACCAATGCACCTGCCGTCTTTATAAACTTGATAAACAGGGTCTTCAGGCTATTCTTGGATCAGTTCGTCATAATATTTATTGATATCCTGATATATTCAAAAAGCAAAGAGGAACACGCTTAACATCTGACTCAGTCTTATAGGTTCTCAGGAAAAAGAAACTACATGCAAAGTTAAGTAAGTGTGAGTTTTGGCTTGAGCAGACTTCCTTTCTAAAGCACATAATATTAAAGGATAGGGTATCAGTGAATCTCAAGAAGGTTGATGCAGTGATGGGTTGGAAGCAGTTGACTTCGATTAAAGAAGTTCGAAACTTGTTGTGTATTGTAGGTTATTATTGCAGGTTTGTAGAAGGGTTTTCAAACCTAGTCATCTTGACCTGACTTACGATGAAAAATGTCAACTTTGAGTGGAATGATGAATGTGAAAGGAGTTTTACAAAACTAAAGAAACGATTGACTATCGTGCCAGTTTTGGCTCTGCTGAGTGGAACAGGTGGATATACAATATATAGCGATACGTTATATCAAGGACTATGTTGTGTTCTGATGTAGCATGTAAAGGTATGGCCTATGGCCAGATAGTTGAAAACTCATGAAAAGAATTATCTTATCCACGACTTGGAACTTGCTGCCATTATTCACGTCTTGAAGATCTGGTCCCACTACTTATATGGGGAAGCATTTGAAATTTATACAGACAATAAAAGCTTAAAGTATATATTTACCCAGAAAGATCTCAACATGCGTTAGAGGTGTTGGATAAAGCTCATCAACGACTACAATTGTAAGATCTTATATCACCCAGGTAAGGATAATGTGGTAGTCGACACTCTCAGCAAGAAGAGTGCTGGTATGTTGGCTCGCATAATAGTTTCAAAATGTAGGATAATAAAGGCTGCACAACATATACAACTCCGGGATTTAAAAAGAGCTACATGTCTGGCTCATCTAACAGTCCAACTCGAATTGATTAAAAGAATAAAGGAAGCTCAACTGATTGATCCCACTATAACAGATCTCATAAAAGACACAGAACATGGTTTAAATTCAGAATTTTGAGTCTTTGCTAATGGATTACTCAGATTCCAAGACAGGGTCTGTGTTCCAAATGATAGTGAATTGAAAAGAGATATAATGTCAGAGACTCACAGTTCAAAGTTCACCATACATCCTGAAAGTATTAAGATGTATCAAAATATGTGATCTCGATTCGTGTGGAACATGATAAAAAGGAAAATTATCGATTTCATCTCTAAGTGTCTTGTATGTCAAGAGGTCAAAGTAGAACATCAACGTCCAAGCGGACTACTTGAGTCATTACCAATCTTAGAGTGAAAATGGGAACATATCACTATGAATTTTATAACAGGATTGCATAGGGCACACTCAGGGCATGATATAATCTGGGTAATTATTGACCGCCTTACTATGTCCTCTCATTTCTTGGATATCAGAATGACTAATCCCTTGGAAAAGCTAGCTACAATATGTATTCAGGAGATA
>NW_019014687.1:1417795-1457235 GCF_000150535.2 Carica papaya
ATTACTTATCATGTATCAACTCATAATCTGGAAAATGTGCATGTACTGGGTGTTTTTGTAGAGCACCCGGATAGCTAATTAATATTATATGTGTATGTGCGTTAGAAGTAAGAAATTAATTAGTGGTTCAAATTTGATTAAGGTCATAAAGATATTTGGTTTACCAAAATATCTGAATTGGTTAATTACATAATAACGTTTAATTAGTAATTAATTAATTAATAGTAGGATAAGAATTAAGCAATTAGAAAGCGTTGGAATTGTTTAATTAATGAAAGGATATGAAATTACTTAACCCACATATATTTACAAATTCTTTACAGCTTGTCAGTTTCAAACATAATTAATTTAAATGTATGTAGAGCTATACATATATGGGTACTTAATCATAGTATTGTAGGCTACTTGTTTATGTACATATTGTTTTCATCAGTAAATGCCAAGAAAACATTTCCACTACTTAGGAAAATCTACGTTCCTATATTCTGTGCATTAACATGAAAATTATTAATTATTTTTATGTATGAGCATAGATAATTAAAATATCTTAGAACTATAATTGGTTTATTTTAAATTCGATTTCTCTAATTTTTAATAAAAATTTTAAATTCATCTGCATTCCTAAATCACCTCAAGTTATATTTATTATATATACTTCCCATACATGGATTTACTTACACGGACATGCGCATTTTACTGTGTGTTTTCATGCATGCAGCTTGTTGCTATTATATTATAATATTTCTCGACCATTGATTGTTTATTTTAATTTTCAATAGCTTATTTTTTTCAATAAAAACCCAAAAAACTAATTGAAAATTTTCGAATATTTAATTTTCACACAAGGAAGTCCAACTCTCTCTCTCCCTCTCTCTCTCTCTCTCTCTCTCTATATATATATATATATATATATATAGATGATAACGTAAAAGATCATATGTCTGAATGTTAGTTACCCTGGTGCATGCCCATTAACATTCATAATAACACATAGGTAATGTAATAGATAAAGGTATATATGTATGTATATATATATATTTGTTAAATGCATAATGATGGTATGTAACTTAACCATTAAATATAAGTTTCATATAAGATGAGAATGTGACCCTATATTTACATGTATGTACATACGCATGTGTTTGCATCATCTACATATCAGATCATGTGAGTGAGTGGGGACTAGAGAATCCTATTAGATACACTCACTACGATATCAATTCTATGTATAATTTGATAATAGCAATTAATTAATGGTCTCTACGAACTAAAATAAACATTTATTTATCTTAAACACATGCATACATATATATATATATATACACACATATATGTATATCAGTTAGTTTTATCAATTACATTTAACTTAAATAACATAGCATTTTTTTTAGTGAAACTGATAATACACTTCCATCAAATCTTACTTCTAAAAAGATATATATTTTGATCATTATAATAATAAAATTATATTTGTAAGAACTTGACTTTATCTTTTTTATTATTATGATGATGATATTTGTATTTTTTTAATCAAAATAAATAAAATCATTAGACTACAAGTCAAATGCAATATGGTCAAATTGATAGCATTTGATGTGTACAAGGAAAGGATAAGTTATGTTATGTGCTATAAATTGAGTGTTAGTCAAATATTTAGATAATTTATATTAACGTTTTAGAAATTATATACTAGCTTAAATCATACTTCATATTACAGGAGAGTTATAAATATAAATTCGATATCTACTAAGTCCTCGTCCTAATCAAGCCAAATATTTATATTTTAGCTTTAATCAACAAGGCATTTTTGGAAAATGCTACATAAATAAAACCTGTGATTGGGTTACATACAAGAATAGTGTTTAATATTATATCAATACAATATCATATGTTACTTTAAGTTTAAGTATCTAATATTACTATAACATCACCCTTGGGTCATTAAAGTTTTCAATTGGACTCAATTGTGTTTGTCTCTCGAGATTTGTATAATTTCTTATTTTACTTCAGTTAAAACTTATTCTTAATTTTAATCAGTATATGAAAATATTTAAATCTTTAATTATCATTTAACTTAATAATTAGTATGTTATTTTCTTTCTAAAAAATTATTTTGAGTTATGTTGTAATTACATACATATCATTATTTAAAAGTAGATTTTATTATATTTTAATTAATATATATCTTTTACCTTGCTAATAAATATACAAATTTACTAAAAAAAATATCCGAACCACTTCACACACTAATAAATATTGCTTTCAATTACTTACTACATAATTGACCACAACCAATATTTAAACTTGTTGATTAAATAAATATGTCGAGTTGTGTATCAAATATATATATATATATATATAAACTTGAATTTTTCTTCTACAGCAAGTTGCAAGAAAAGGACAGAAATCAACATAGTAACCCATTTAATAGGTCACAAGAAGCTCGATGGAGCTAGCTACCTCAGTCCTTTTGTTGTGTGTACATTATTTGCCGACAAACTTTTTATAAACTTTAGTTTATCCGAAGAAAGAATGATCATCAAGAAATTTTTCTAAACTTGTTTATATTTTTTAAATACTTAATTAATAGATACAGATGTAAGAGCGAATGATTTACTAATTCGTTTCGACTTACTTCAAATAAAATGAATGAATATGTATAATTAACGGAATATTGAACGAAGATTGATAAAGAGTTATGAATCTTAAACGAATATAAAATAGATATAGAATCAATACTTGATTCTATAAATATAATTAATAAATTTTTAACTTCATTTTTAATTTTATTCAAAATTCTTAGATTTTGATTAATAAATACTTGATATTATATATTTGTTATCAAGTATTATATGTAAATATTATTTTAAATAATATTTTACTCAAACTAATACTTAATTTTTAATTAAAATTATTGAAATATTCTATTGAGATTTTTTAAAATTCAAAAAATGAATAAATAAGATGAGTAACGGATAAACGGTTCTAATCGTGGCAGTTAAAAAGTTTTTTACTTATTTTAATATAAAGTAAATATGAATACATATTTTTATTAGTAGAGAGATTAACATATCCGTCCTTAATATTCACAGTAAATTATATGAGGTGAAAAGTATAATTTTTTACCGTACTAAATAGTTTTTAGGTAGTGTATGGGTATATATATATATGTGTGTGTATATATATATATATATATATATATATATTAGAAGAAAATCATATAACATGGTGATTGGAGGGGTACAACTTTTTAAGACAGAATCCATCAGAGATTGGGACCATTCATCTTTCAATAAAATTTAAAGCTTTAAGTTAATCACATTCTCTTCTTCTTTTGCAACCAAGTCGCCTCCTTTGACTTCAACCCAGTCACTGGCTGCTGCTTATGTTTTTCTCTCTTCATTTTGGTCAATTTTCAAACCTTACATAGTAAATAATTTTAACATAATAAGGGAATTCAATGTTTTAATATTTCATATCTATCCAAAATATATATTCTTTAAAATTTTGTTCATAATTATTATGTAATCAGTACATACGATTATTAAAGAAATAAAAATTTATGAGTCAATATTACTTACTCATTATCAGAATTCAAAAATTTTGAAAGTGAGAGTTGTTTTATATAAAGGGTCTTCAAAGAAAATTAGAGAAGAGAAATTGCCAACATGAATTGTGTATATATATGTATATGTATATATATATATATATATATTTAAATTTAATTATATTGAAAATACTTGAGCTTTAATTTTAAAATGGTTGGCAATTAGGGGTGTGGAGCAATGTAGGCCTGCAAAGAAGCATTAAATGATATAATTGGTTGTTAGTTTTTGTGACCGTATTGGCTCCAGTGCAGGTACAATTGGTACTCCATTGAAATTGAAAATGGCCTTACAGAAAAAAGATCTTCTTCCAATGCCAAAGGCTTAGGTCTGTACATTTATATCTTTCCATTACCGTCTTTTTAATCTCTAATAAAATGCTTATACACCTTAAATTTAAATTTTTGTCATGTAGGGCTTAAAAAAATTGATAAATTTATACTAACAATTAAATTAATTAATTTAAATATACTTTAAAAAAAGGAGTCAAGCTCCCATTGGGTACATTATTATATACATATATATCTATCTGATTAATCCCTACAAGCATCTGTCTTCATTAATAATTACGCCATTTGTGAATCCAGTTGGTTTAAGCTGAAGCCTGGTGACCATCTCCACAGTGGTTGTCACAATCAATGCCTGTAAAATGTTGCAATTGCTGTTGTGGGATTGTTGCCCACATGGGAAAAAAAGGTTAAATTGAAGTCTTTAAAAAAAAAGTTATTCTAGGTTAGGCTCTCAACTTATTGTAATGTATTCTTATGCCCTAATATATTTTTTCATGTACAGGTTCTTTTCTTCCCTTCCAAACAACCTGTCAATACATCTGTCTCGGAGAGAAAAAGAGAGAGCTACCACTTGATGGATAATTGAAAACATAATTGAAATTTTTTTTCTCTATTTTCCTTGATGAATTCAAACAGTTAACAAGAGAAATTTGGAATAAAGCAACTTAGCTAAAAGAAGAACCCGGAAACTTCAGATAACGACAGCTCCATCTTAAAAGAGCACAAACATTCCCCTATACCTAAAGTGAGTCCTAATCCTCAAATGAAAAAGGAAAAGTGAAAAAGCCATTAAAAGCAGCTTGAGATTGGTGCCTGCTTATAAAAGCACATAGGGGAACTAATCATGCTCATCTGGGGATGAAGTATTGTTCTCTTCCTTTTCATTGCTTACCATTTGTTCCGCATGCCACTTTGAGAATCCATCCTCAAGGGCCTCTCGCATCCATGGATGTCTGCAGCACTCAACAGCTTCAGGTATGGTTAGCCAACTTCTCTGGCGTGTGCTCTGCTCAGGCCATGAGTCAAGCTCTTCTTTCACGAGCAAAGCAAACATCGCGGCTTTGCACAAACCTTCTGGACTAAACTCATCTTGTAGGGTCTTGCTCTTAAATAGATAGTATCCCAGAAATTGCTGAAACACAAGGCACTTACATTTTTAAGTTTACAAGGTTCCACAGGTCAGCATCCAAATAATAAAACAAAATAGGAGACCATGTTCGGAAATCAACCCAACAGATAAGGTGCAAGACCATTATGTCTCCTCTTCTTTGAAGCAAAGGAAATGGCTAAGCCACAGAATGATATCTCAAGGCAATGGAATGTGGCCAGTTCGTGTTACAGAATTTCCGTACTATGTTGGTGATAGCATCGTTTCGCATTAAGGGACCTAATCATTTGTTTTTTTCCATTATCTTTAAAGATCAAAAATAACAATGAACCCTAAAGGGATTCCACGTACTCTAAGTAGACAATTATCTGCCATTTCAGATTTTGGATTTCACCAGTATAGCTCTATGGAAACATACCTTTTTTATCTAACAGACATGAAACAAACAAAATAAACACAGAAGGGTGCTACATTGATGGATTCATGTGAAAATTTTGGACTACTTTATGTTTATGAACAGTTAGTTCAAGTTCCCACCAGAAGTAGCTGACGTCCAATGAAAGTTATCTACTGCTAGGTCTTCAACTGATATCAAGCTTCCCTTGATTTTTCCTCATACATTCCTCATACAATTTACACTTCCACTTGCTTCTAGCGCTTCGATTTTCTTTTTCTCGAGGAACATAGAGCTTAGATATTTGATACTTTAAATCACCACAAAAGAAGGAAGACAAGAAAAAGGTTACAAATGATTTCCTCTTCCAAGGTAAATGGGTCTCTCTTCAAAGTTCAGATATTTGATATTTTGAATAGATGAGGAACAATGAATTGTAAAGAATAAAAAAACATCCACTAGTAGACTGTTCCAAATGAAAAACTACATAAGAACGAGAAGCATTGCAACCATGTCAAAGTAAATGGGTCCTGCTAAATGAGAAATCCATATCAGTAGAAAAGGATGAGACTAGTACATCCAGTTGTTAATAATTTTAGGCAAGGGTTCTTCATAGTCATTGCCAAACCAATTCAGTATATGGCAGATAATGATTGTGGATGTTATTCATCGAGTAAGAATGGTGCGTGACCATATAGTACATCAACACTTCAGAACTACCTTCTACTTTTTTCTGCTGATAATATGTCAATCTACATGAGGGCATAAACGCCTAATTAGTTAATTTCACAGTTCTTGGGCTAGGATCTTGACCCCTAAAGATCATCGTAAACTCTGTAGAAACAATTTATATTCAACTTGTCTACTGCTATGCATCTATCATATCCATTTTGCATCAAAATTATTTTAGCCTTGTGAATATTTTGGTCTCCGTGGTAACATATTAGCAACTGCTGAGGAGACTAAAACGTTGAATGTGGAAAAATGCCTCAACCAGATTCCAAAGCCTCCTATATCCCATCACAATCTTTTATGAAGCCCACTAGAAGTCAACTAGACAATTACAAAAAAGTAAAAAGTAGAAAAATGCCACTCTGGTACCAAATCTACACCCCATCACGACCTTTGATTAGTGAAGCCTCAAACTAGAAGAGCTTAGTCAGAATTGAAGTATTCTCTATGATAGGATATGAGCAACTGTCGAGGATATTGTAAGAGAGTAACCGTAGAATTCGCTTACCCAGTTTCCTATTCTATTCTCGGCACATTTCTCTCCCAAATCCAGCTATATCAACCTACTTTTGTCGACCCTCTTTCCCTCCTTTTTTTTCTCTTCTATCTACATGCTCTTTCCAAACAACCCCGTTTTTCTCTCCTAAACCATGTCTTAGAATTTACTAACAAAATTCTTCATACTATCCACATGGAAGGGAGATATGTCAATAGCAGACACCTAACCACAAATCCACCGTTTCCAATATTAAGCAGTTATCTTAAGGATTCAGATATGGTTGAATCATGTTTATATACATATAAGAAAAACTCTGCTCCAGTCTATAAAATGACCTAAAATAGATATTATATATGATTGGAATTCTTTTTTTGATCAATTTTTCAGAAGATATTGCCATATTCTATTATCGTCCTGCTCTAAATGTCACTCAACTCTTACCTGCTAACTCAAAAGTTAGAGTTCATGTGCAAATCAAAGAGAAAAAAGTAAGCAATTCAAGGATATAAACACAGAGATATTTCCTTTTTACATGTAGGATGAAGAGAGAATATAGAAAAACAAGCAATGCCACATTATAAGCAAGAACCAATATGCTCACAAGTTTTTCATTACGATTAGGTCAGAAAAAAAAAATCAGTACCAGCAGTCATGTTCGCTGAAAGGAAGTTATACGTAATCACTCTTGCAAGTGAGTACGTTAACATAGTATATATACTCTCAGAACTTAAAATATTGAGGTGATTAATTGAATATTCTGAAGTATTAATGAGAAAAGAAACCCTTAAATATACCACCACGATCCACTTATTAGCATTTTATGAGTGTCCACATTATACACATATTTCCATGTACGTAGACATAATAAACTTTATATATCTTTTAGACTTCTTAAATGCCACAAATCTGATGAGTGAGATAAAATGTCTGAAAAACCACCTGTGCATAGAAGAAAAGAACAGAAGACAGTCCATTACCATTAAATCACCTCGGACGCCAGCCTCTTCTACAGCTTCACGAATTGCTGCCTCCTCAACAGTCTCATCATTTTCCCAGCCACCCTAAACAAAAAAGAGGGTGAAGTCCTAGCTATCATTTCTTTTCTTTTTCCCGTCTTAATCTATTTATAGGAAAGAATTAGATATTGATGCCAACATGAAATTTAAAACAATCTTTAAATAAAGCAAAAGAATGTATACTAAAGCAATGTACATAGCATCAATTTTATGTTGCAAGCGAAATTCTGAAAACTGTAATAGCAAATAGATTGCAAAACAAGGTTACTTTACACTGACAGTTATTTATTTTTGTCTGTGGAACATAGTATCTGAATTTTTGTTTTTATATTTCCGGTGCTTTCCTAGTGCTTTAGAAAGCGGTGAGATCTCTTATCAGATTGGTAGCTTTAAAAGGTCCATTTGCAGAATTCAAAGACATCGATGTTTGCGTATTCGTTTTGGGTCTGTCATATAAGAGGGATGTTAAACTTCTAAGCTGCCACTGTTACTTAATAGGAACTTTTGTAGAGCCTTTATTCCAGGTGTTGGCACTGGAATTTGGGAAAAGGCATGGATTTCCTCATATCAGGAGCTGTTTCAGTTTTTATTATGAAGAAATATAACTAGCATAGTAATCATCAAAGAGAAAAAAAAAAGAAAGTTTCTAGGTTAATTATACAATGAATCGACATGATTGCATGACATAAATGGATGCTAAAATGCATGAAGTAAATAAGCATGAGAACATAAACTGAGAAAGCAAGCCATTAAAATAAGAATGTGCAATAGATCATACTTGAAGGACTAGGATTAGGGTTGTTAACATTAAAAGGATACAAATAATCAACATTCCCAACCCTCCTTACCGTTAAAAAGAACTTCTTTTCACGCATCAAGCAAATAGACAAAACACAAAATAGAAAATAACGAAATGAATTATGAGGAATACATACCTTAGGAAACAGAAGCCCAGGTCCACTGGTTGAATTGATCATCAATACCTCAACAACCTTTTCAGATGCACCTTCATCATTTTCAATAGAACTTCTGTACTTGAAAGGAATACACCTGCTAATAATTATGTCACTATATATGACTCCAACTCATGCATGATTAAATCCATATAGTCACAGGTTTACGCTGAACCACATATATAGGTGCATGGAGCCTATATATACAGCTGAACACGTTACTTCTACTGTAATTTTAAAGCGTCAAATCCACCAAGTAAGCAAACTGGAAACCAGGTAATAAAAAACTCTCAAGACGAACCTCATATTTCAGTGCACCAGGTAGTTGGCGAAATTCTAAATCGAAACAATTTGAGTTCAATCTGAAACCTTACTATTTAACCTCTTAATATGGAACAATTCACATTCTATCTTTTTGCTTTCTTTTCAAAAAAGATAAAATTGAACTGTAGAGCTTTTAAACATAATGTTAACAAATGACTACAAGATTGAACCTGTCATCATATTCCAACAGATTTGACAGCAAAAAGACCATTTTCAAGAATGAAGGCTGGATGAAAGCAAAACAAAGTCATCGAGCCACCAATTCAGACATTTGGTTGGTGGTTTTTGAAATCTTGATGTCATTTTCAGCAAAAGCTTGAACCAATCATAATATTTTCCCATAGAAAACTTCATCAGTTTTTTTTTTTTTTTTTTTTTTTTTTTTTTTTTTGCAAATTCTCTCCTTATCTACACCAAATTGAAGAAACAAAGGGGTGAGTTTAAACCTCGCATTAAGATCACTTTTCAAATAAAAAGATTACAAAGTTCGTTCCTCAAGAAAAAAAATAAAAGTTGACAAGAGCATGATATGATAATATTATCCCAGGAAACCAATCAAGAGAAACTATGGTAAGATTGATTACAGCATTAATTACTAGAACAATGCATATCAATTCCTAAATGCCCCTCTCTTATTTCCTCCCAAACAAATGCAAAAGAAAAGAGAATGAAAAAGAAAATAAAAAGGATCACAGAGAGACGTGCTGATCACTAATCAAACAAAAAATAAAATAAAACCTAAATGTATTAAACTGATTGGATAGTTTGAAAACGACCATGCATGACATAAACGAGAGAAATCACACCCACCCACATACAATATATAAAATACATAGATGCACACATATGCATATGCACATATAGATATACAAGTATATTTGCAATGAGGAATAAAGATATGAAATGGGTATTCAAAAAAATAGAGAAAAATACCCGGCGACGAGGCGGCAACCATCTTGATAGCGCTGCTGATGGCGACCGGTGCGAGCCACCAATTCGGACATTTGGTTGGTTGGGTTTTTTTTTTTTCCTCTCTTTGTGGGTTAAAAAATTTATATTAATGGAGGGCCTTAATTAGTACTAAAAGAAGCAAGCACGCAATTGATTTCTGCAATCACCAAAAACAATTCTCGATTTCTACCATAATATTCCCGAATCGAATCCCCAAACCCGAGAACACCCTTCTTATACATAACGCGCCAGGCCGACCCAATAAAGGATTCTCTTTAAGCACGGCGCTTATTCCCATTGCTGCATGCACCGCCGATGCAACCGACTAAGCCAGTAGGCGGTCACGCCACCCCCGCCCACCTCACAACCCCTGCCCTTCTATGTCTCTCTGCAATCTTCTCAAATGGGTTTCAAATTCTGGGCTCTGGGTCCCAAGAAAAGATACTTGCTTGGTTCTAGAGAAAAAAAAAAGGTCTTCTTTTTAGCTTTGTCTTGCTTTTGGTTTTGGTTTTTGCTGGTTTCTTTTTCTCTGGGTGTATGGTAAAGAAGCGAAGAGCATAAAAAGGTCAAAAGAGAAGCAGCTTTTTGTTAATTTTTTTTTCTTTTTCTGGAAAAAATTATAAAAGTAAACTTTTTTGTTATTTATTTGTTTATTACCCCTGAAAAATCGATTCAGAAATTTGAATTTTTGGCCATAAACCACCCTACAAATATTTCCCACCATAAAAACTTAAAAAAAGAAAGAATTTTTTTTTTTCTTTTCTTATTTTTGTTCTTCAGTGAAATTTTGTTAATAATTATTTAAAAATTTATCCTTATTTTCAGAATTTATAAGTGCAAAAATTACATAATTCTTTAGACTTGCAGGTAAAAAAAAATATATTTTTTCCACTTAAAAACAATAAAACTCCATATTTTGGCTGGGTTTTTCAAATAGTAAAATTTTAAATTTATATTGTAATAATGTTATTATATACTATATAAATATTAATAAGTATAAATTCGAGCAAACATTATTCTATTGTAAATACGTAAAAATTACATACATTAATTATTAATAATTAAGTATATTATAGTTGAATTTTATTAATATTCAATAAATTATTATTCATTTCATTAGTTTTGTTAATTATAAAATTGATCAATAACCATGTAATTCAAACTAGATCAGATAAATCCAAATTGATTCTAGTGATAAATTTTAATATGATTTTCAGTTTGAAATTAAATTATCAAAAAATTTCAATAGAATCTGATTCAATTCCACATAATATAAAAGCAGACAATAAAATAGCATACTACATATAATCTTGATTATCATTCAAAGATAACCGGCGTCTTCTCTCTTAATCTGACTTTGAAGGGTTGATTTAAGAAAACTATCCTATATTTTACTTTCTGCATTTTCATATATTATACCATTAAACTTTCAACATATTCATTATCTTATCATCCTTCAATTCAACAATCATCTTTTAAGATGTACATATACATGCATCTTATATAAGTTCGTTCTTCTCAATTCAGTAAATTCCTTATAATTTGTTTCCTCCAATATGCTTCTGCATTTTTCTGCAATAAAAATGATAGCTATAACATAAACCGTTTTTGTTATTTGTAGCTTTATGTGAAGCTGTAAAAAAGAAAAGAAACTAAATTTCTAGCTTTCAATCCATGAGCCGCTATAATTTTTCTCATTGTTTTAAGGCCATAACAATGGAGAAACTGGTTTTTATCTGCCAATCCATGAGTTTCTGCAAAGAGAAGAGACTAAGTTCTACCTTCCTATCCATGATTCTCTATAAAATTTTCTCTTTATTTTTAAGGTCTTAACAATATAATGGAAAAATTGTCTTCAGTACTTCTTAACAATCTCTGTCAAGGAAGAATAGGTTCCCAGGAATGCACAAGCAACGCCGAAAGCAACAACTAAGCCACTCAAAACAATCTGATAACAAAAGAAAACTGTGTTAAGTAGAGAGAATCATGAAAACGACAATGAAGAAATATATGGCATGTCGGAAGCATGAGATACGAGATTACTACCAATTATTGCAATATACCAGACTTACTTTAACGATAAACTATAATTTTACCCCTGTATTTTTCTTCTTGGGATTCAATCTCTATGAACTGTTTTTGCAATACTGTTGGTTTTGTCTTTCATTTTACAAAAAATCATTAATTTTTTAAGAAGAAGGCATTATGCCGCAGAGGCAGCATATCAGCACCCTTCTCTACAATGGCAAATATCTGGATTCCTTTTTGAAGGTTCAGTTACCGTTTTCCTTGAGAGAAATAAGCACTCGCATGATCATGAGGCAATTGCAAAAACAAAAGGGATCTAACAGTAAGCTTTCAAAAGTTTGGACCAACTGAAGTTTACAGTGAATCCCTTTAATCAACTTCATTTCATTTTAGAAGCTCCCTAGGGTGAAAGAAGGCATATGAAATTAAAAACCAAATGACAGTAACAATGTTAAAATCAAACCTGTGTTCTTGTAGCATTTTTCCCCACGATTTTTATGAAACAAACTGCGGGCATTATTACTGCCTGTATCAGAGATAGAACCACATTTTCAGTTCCTATAATTAGGAGCTAAAGTAGCTCAAACATAAAAACGATGCGTATTATGAAAATTATACGAGAAATTAACTAGAAATAGAATGAAAAACTGAATTAAAAGCCATCATAACTTTCATGCTTGAACCACCCACATCCCCAACTGAAATTTCTTGAATGTAGATTGCCAGTTCCTACTTTGAAAAATAGTTGATTTAAGCATGAAAACATGATTCAATTCAATCTATCAAAATTAATATAGCAACTAAATGTGCAGGGTATGCACAAGTGTATAATTATTTGCATAAAAAATAATTATATCAAACTACATATAATTAATAATGAAACATAAAACTAAAACTTAATATATCAAATTTTATACTTTTAGAAATTTATGGATTACTATTTTCAAATATGATATTATTATAAATTATATTCTCTGTTTGTGTACGTGAATAATGAAACATACAAATAAAGAGCACGACAGATATATTTGGTTCAATCATCGTCTATAACAGCTTAGTTGGCGTCAACTACTCCTCGCGAGAGATGAGGATTAAAAATTATTATGATAATTGGAGTTTACAATTATCAACGTATCACTGTTATAATCAAACCATATCCGTAATAAACTTTCCACAGTTTAGTGAACCTCGGAACAAAGCAAAAAAATTTCACATTGTTCTCTAATTGACAGACTATATATACACTGAACATAAATGAGCTTACCACCAGTATACAGAGGACAGAACCCATTAAAGCCATCACAAGACCTGCAATCAAGACCAAAGGTAGTGGATGGAGTGAGCTCAATTCTATCAGCACTAGAATTTAGTGCAGTTCTTTTTCTTTTGTTTAATAGAAATGTATACATTTCCATAATATAATATTTAAATAAACGACAATTATATATCCAAGTTTTATCTTCTCCAACAATCAAAAGGCAAAAATATTTGAAATTTTAGTTGTATGATAAACAAATTACCTGCCTCCAGAGTTTTTCATATCTGCTCTTGGAGTAACCTAATTATTACACCTTGCTCGCTTTTAATTTGCAACCTAAACCCTCGGTACATTTTTTACTCATACTTTTACTATGCATGAGGCACTCAAACATGACATTTGCAAATAGCTAAGTATTATAACCTTGTTGCTGATTTAGTGGCTAGATAATTGTTTATCCTCAAGGTTCAGAGACCAAAGTTTGATGATGAAGCGGCAGGGTAGAAATAAATGAAATACATAACAAAATGGGATACAAAAAAGTCTGTAATTAATAGAACTTGGCAGAATAATTTGTCTGCACATTTCAATCTTCAACATTTTCTGCTAAAGATTTAAATAAAATAATAATAATTACTGCAAGATCCAAGAAAAAAATTTCATACGCAGAAACATACGGTTTGACAAATTAGACTTTGGCAATTTTTCTTGCTTTATGTGAATAAGCTAGTAAGTAGCTATTTTCTAGATTAAAGTGCAAAAAAATGAGGCATGAAAAATGAAATAACATTTTAGAAAATTTACCAAATAAGGGAAGAAGGAAAGCAGCACAAACGGTAGACACCACAAGTGCTGTTCTCAGAAGACCATAGCACCACAAACCACTCGAAATTCTGGCTGGTAATAGTTCCTCTATACTCCTAGCCAATGGGTTTATCATCAGTGCATATTTAGTGAACGGGTTGATAACCTGGAAAACAGAAAGACTGGCTTAATAACCATTTGCCAATATTGATGTCACAGGTGTGCAGAGGAAACGGTCCCATACTTACTGTTGTCCAAACTGCAAGTTTTGAAGCAAAAGAGTGCTTTGGCATATTTAATGTTATCTGCGAAAGCGTGGCTTGCCCAAACATGAGAAATCCAATGACTGCAACACTTCCATAGAGTAAAATGCACAAAAGAAAACTGCACAAAAACATGTATAGAAGGCATTAGAAAGAAGGGCAAGTAAATCACCAATCATGATCGCTATTCTTAGACACGTTCACTTTTTTACCATATTATGAGTGCTTTCGTAAATTTGGTTTTGTCAGCCATTGATTGATATATATTCGGAAACACAGAATGCCCGGAGTTGCAAAACCCATAAACACCAATGGCAAATGGAATGCCACTCCAGTTCACCAGTGGACCAGTTTGATGAAAGCCAATGCCATCAGTAGTACCAACAAGTAATAAACAAAAAGCTACCAAAATTGTAGCTAAGACGCCACCAGCTGCAGAATAGATGATGAGAATTAAAAGGTAAACGAGTATTAGGATATTAAATGGCCATATACTCTACAATCAAATGCAATTAAGGCACTTGCATAGAAAGTTCACAAACCTGAAATGAATGAGATCACACGAAGGTCCCTCAGCCAAACAGTGGGCAGAATAATGAGAGCAGTTAAAATTCCAAACAAATGCACTGAGTCTAGGTGTAAACCAGACCAATCCAAGGATGCTCCTGGGAATAGCCTGGTCAAATTATCCCCTTCCAAAATAATGAATTCAACACAACATGACTGCAAAAGCGGAAAGGAAATTTTAATAACTGCAAAAATGATGTGATACAATATAACATTTATCAGGGTCAGTGCTTCACCTACATATAATTCTGAGTAAAGAATAATCTGCACCAATGTCCAAAAACACAGAAATATCAGAAAAAAAGAATACATAAATAGAACCTGAAGAAAAAGAGAAAAAAAAAAGTTTCCATACAGATCTCATAAGGTCTTTTGAGAATTATAAAGCGATTCGACATGAATGTCTACATGCAAAACCAAGACCAACTTGAAGGATACACTTACATATTCTTTTTCTACTTAGGTTTCTTATTTTTTTAAGTAAGATAAAATACTAATGCATGATGTGATGCAGGAAACATTTATAAAAAAAAGACTACTGCAAAGCTAGGACAACTCACAGATATGAAGATTCTTCCATATTTACCAAAAGCAGCTTCTCCAATGTCTGGGTATGTTATAATGCCTTCTCTGCTTTCAAAGCAGTATTGCATAAGAGCTGCAGTGTAGCAGCATACAACTGAAAAAATAAGTAGCACCACCAAACTTGCCCAGCCCGCTTGTGTCACTGTGTAAGGAGTAGAAAGCAGACCAACTCCAGCCATTACATTCATAGCTGTCCCAGAAAGAAACGGAATTAGTTCAAAGTCTCCATGTTCAACTGTTGGTTAAAGAAAGAAATTACTCATTTGTTTCTTGGATTCTAACGAAAATGAATCAGAAAATTAGTGAGAAATACAAATCCTCAAGGGTCAGAGGAGATTTTCACATGAGCATATAAAAAGCAAATGAGCTATACCTATTTTCAAATCATTTAAGTTGTGTGACAAATATCTTTTCCGGGAGATTTTCCCCTGCTAGTTAATAATAACCATTTCAGCAAACCTTTTAGGAACATAATTATCTCAAACAAACACAAGATGAGAGACTAAAGAGCAATGTAACATCACAAAATAACTATCATTACCATTAAAAATAGTTTGAGTCATGCTACATCCATGACCAATGGGAAGCTCTCCAGTTAGTTGCTTGTGGAATGAAGATTTCTGTAACCAAGATGACTGTGTTACCGAGATTCTATCCACATCTTCTTTTTGCTCAGGGAGTAAAGGGATCTTTGCATCCTGTTCCAAATTAGTTTTGCTGCTAGTTTCAAAGCTTGAATATATAAGATTTGGAGCTCGTCCGAGGGCTCCAAATATTGGCGAAGCAGTGATTGTGTAAGAATCCATTGTCTCCCTGCACAGCAAAAATTGTAGGCGCATTAATGCTTTCTTTCAATATGTGAAGTCTCTAAAATACTTGAATTTAGAAATTCATACTGGACCATAGCAAGCAAAAAGTTCACTTCCACAAAAAAAAAAGAATGTTGAATAGATAAGTTACCCACTTGAGATTAAAGCTCGTATCAAAAAGTCTTTTGAAGCTATTTATAAACTACAGCTAAAATTTATATTTCATGGGGAGTCACACATTAGAGATTGCCATTAGAACTAGAATTCTGATAAAAAGGGGGATTGAATTTGAACCCATAGGAATACTTGGTGACAATATGAGCCAGATGAATCTGGCGAACAGAGTTAACATATCTCAGAACCCTGGTTCTGTTTCAATGAAGAAGAACTTTTCTCAGAGCTATAACCTTATTCAAAGGCGACCTAGTTGTTATATGATACTCAATGAAACTTTTAAGTGATATCAAAACTTCCCTTTTTGTAATAAATAAAAAATAGATTCTCCCATGAAAAGATAAATACGAGCGAATTGTTAGAGGTGCATCTTCTGCTATTTTCTCTTATGGGGAAATAAGATAAACAATTTATATATACATGCAAACGCACACCCATATGCACATACATAGATACATACGTATAGATATGTACATATTTACATGAACGTATAGATGTGGTGGAAGAGCATTGCAATATATACCTGTAACTCTGAGGCCATTGCTGAGAACTAAAAACGAGCTCTCCCTCGTCTCCCTCAGATCGAATGCTATTACTTCTACTGCCGCCACTGCTACTGCCACTATCAGTCCTGTTGTCTTCTACATCGTCGTCTTGTTCTTCTTCCCCCTCCAAGAAAAACAAATCTTCTTTCTCGTTTTGCTCACTCATTAATGCAAACAGCCAATAAACAAACCCGAAAAGAAAGAAGAACAATAGAAAGAACCCAAATCAGAAGAGCCAGAAACCAGAAACCAGAGCTCAGCAGAAGAAGAAAATGAAGGAGGCTGCGCGAGTTGGTCTATTCTGTTTTTACGGGCGCGAATTTAACGAGGAGTTTGAGTGAGGAATGGCGAAAAAATACGTACAAACTGAATTTGTTGGATTTTTGTGCGGTGTGGATTGTTTTCGTTTGGAGAATTTGTGGTCCACCGGTTTTCCTTCCAATTTTGTTTGTTTTTTTTTTTTTTTTTTTTTCTGGGACTTTCAGTAGGGGCGTTAAAACGGGAACGAAGAATACCGACTCAGAGACTGAAAATTGGATCATCTTCTATATGATAAAAGTTTGAATGGGACTCAAATACAATGAGATTGACATGTACTGTTTTATCTATTTTATATTACATTTTTTCAGATAAAATATTCAATAAATTTAAAAAATTAATTGATTTGTAATAAGCAAAATTCGTATTTAAAAAATATTTCATAGTTTTTTAGCTTAAATTAATCATATATTAACAAAACAAAAAATTCATTTAATCAGTCTAAACCAAAATCAGACCTAAATGGGCCGTGATTAAATCAAAATAAATCATTATAGATTTATCTAATTCTTATGTTTTTAAAATTGTACAGATAGAGGGAATTTAATTTTAATTTCCGATTGCTAATTTAATATTACTTTTGGTAATTGCACTATCTTATATTTATACGTACTATTTTTATAATATTTTCCAAGCATTATAGATTCAATGTATTATTTGCACATATTTGCCTGAATGATGTGACATTAATTCTTGATTGATTGCCCTCTTAGTGCGATTAGATAGTTATCCATTTCATAAAAAAAATATATATATTATTAAATTAAATTAAAGTCGGGTAACTTTTGATTTAAGTATTTTGTCGCACAAATATCTTTTTTTATTATTTAAGTTGTTGATAGACCAAAATTTCTACTGATTTTTCATATATTAATGATAAAGTTGACCATGAAGATTAAAGTTAAATACCCTAAATATTTTCTAAGACTTATATTTAGAATAAATATATCATAAAATATATTAATTTTAATAAAATCTAATATATATTATTTCAATTTTTTATTATCTGAATAAATTAGTAACTTACTAAATTCGAACCGGCGTATCCTGTCTATTATTTATTTTAACATTTAATCGGATTCGGTTATAACTATTTAAATATATGGATGAACAGTGGATAGTGACAGCAGGATGTGATGTTTAATTGGGAATCCTCCAAAAAAAAGAGCAAAAGGCAGAAGAAACGCGTGGAGGAATGGATACGAGAAACTGTTGATGCGTAAGCAAAGCGTGGTGCACGCTTAGACGAAGCGCGTGACAGAGTGGTGATGCAAAATCCTTCATGTGAATCTATAAAGTGTTCGTGGATTTTGTCGAGTAGTCATTTATGATTAGGAAGTTACGTAGGGTTTTTGTTCACTGCCATCACGTGGCGCACAACTGTACGATGTCGTTCAATCGACTAAATTGGTTTTCTAATTTAGGCCCAGGAACACTGGGTGGTAGAATTCCATTACGATAGACTTGTAGATTTAAAGTCAATAATTTACTTTATTTAGAAAGCCCATTAAACTCCCATCTCCTAGCCCATGTGAAGCCCATTAAACTTTTTTCAATTAGGTGTTTTTAAGTAAATATATATATAATTTATATATACCAACAGACAATACAAATAATTTCTGGATAAATACATACATGAATGCACAGTTTGAGTCAGAATTACAAATTCTTATAATTTTTCTTTTTGCGCTAAAATTTAACGCTATGCATTGATTGATTAGTCTCTTTTTTATGGGAATAAATAAATGATTAAAAATAATGTCATAATTTGGCTGTATAGAAAATTATAAATTATTCCAATTCGCTTATCTAAAGAATCAAACACCCTCTTCATTAAGTATTCTCTCCCTTCCATTAAAACGTTAATATATATATCTTCTCTCCCAACAAGCCTTTACTTGTCCCATGGAAATACCTTGCTCTACAAAAATTGGAATTTTTTTCACTTAAAGAAAAGGAAAAGTATATATATATATCTGTGTGTGTGTGTGTGTGTGTATGTAGACACACACATATTTATATGGGTGTTTTATTTTGTTTTGTATAAGCAACTTCCCATTTGCAAAACCAGGAAAGGATTTATGGGCCAAACTCTGAAGACACTAGCTTCTGGTAATTCCCTCTTCTGCTAATTAATCTAAAAAAGTTATTGTTATATTCTAAAAAGAATTTACAAATTTTAAATTAAAAACTGAAATGTTTTTTAAAAAATAAATATTATAAAACCAATAATTTAAAATTTAAAATAATAATTTGTTCATTCTTTAATAACATAGTCTAAAGTGTGTATGCATATATAACGTTAGGGAATTAATTATTTGGATTTTGTTTTAGATTAAGTTGAATACTGTGTCCTTTATTATTGATAAAATTAATAGCTTGTATTCATTTTGATTATTATTGTCTTAACTAATATTTGATATTTTTAGGAAATGAGCAGGAAATAAAAACTAAAGCCATTTGTAATGCAATAGAAGAATTCTACAATTCTCATTTGGAGAATTCCGAGAAGGAGTGGACATTAACTGATTTTTATCGAGCAATATGTGAAGTTATTGAGTATGTGTTTTTCGATATTATATGCAAACAAATTTTATCTAATTTTACTTTGTTCATGCTTATAACGACTAAATAAATTTAATAAATATACATAATAAATTAGAAAAATAAAAAATATAATACCTAATTTAAAAATAAAATGTATGTATAGATACATATATTACTTTTATTAATTAAAATTTAAAATATAAATATGAAAAAATCAAAAGTTGATTAATTTAATTCAAAATAGTACTAGATATTTTATCTTGAACATCCTTAAAATAGGGATTAAGTTAACAAATAAATAAATTAATTCCCAGGGAAATCAACAGGAAGATTGGTAGCACACAATTTCGTGTCCCGCCTATTGAGACACTTGACCAAGCTTACAAGGTACATACACCATACATGTTTAATTTTAAATTACGTTAATTAAAACATGTTTAGTTAGTAATCTAAAATTGATAATTATGTTATTAATTAAAATTAGTACAGGCTCATAACTTAGGGGGAGAGAAGAAAACACTGACAAAGGATGAGTTTCTGAAGGTGCTTCAAGAGATGGTAATAGGAACGGGGTTCACCGGAGTTGGAGGAGCTAGAGATGTTCTGCTCTTTATTTTTGGAGTTCCTGTAACTGCTCTTTTTCTCAAACACAGAATAGCTCCCAACTCCTTACCTGATGATGTATTTATTCCGGCTGTCACTTCTGCCACTGTTTACCTTCTTGCCAAACTTAACAAGATTTGACCCAGTTTAATCTTCTCTCACCTTTCACTCATACCCTCTTCAATATATATATATATACATACATACATACATACATATTGACTTCTTTCTCTTACAGTAATTTTAATTATTTCTACTCTAAACTGATTACTGAGACAATTATTATTCTGATATTTATAATTTAATTCATATATCTTTTATGTGACATTTTTTTAATGAAAATTAATATATTTTATTGATATTAAGTAGAGTTTGCATATTAATTATATAACACAATTTTTTTGAAAAAAATATCAGACTCAAACTAAATTCCGAATTAAAAAGGAAAAAAATATAATTGAGAAAAAAAATTTATTGTTGGGTTAAAGAATAGTTAATAAAATATATAAAACTTGATTTTAAGTTGATAGTTGAATTCTATAAAACTAAATTTATCATGTAAATTTTGGAAATTAACTTGAATTTTTTACTCTCTTATTAAAAGAAAAAAAATAATTGAAAAATTTAGATCGACACGAACAAAAATATAACATTCTTATGAAATAATATGACTGTTTATTAGTTTGAGACTAATAAAAATATCCAGTTTTGACTAAATTCTTCTAATTATTTATTTAGGAACATGATTTTTTTTAAAAAAAAAAGAAATTAATTTCAGCAATTTTGTAGAAGTTAGTGATTGGAAACTCACCTCCTAAGAATAGCATATGTTCACTTGGATCTCGGATGTCCGTACAATTATGGAGGGTAATAGAGTTTGCAGGATATGAATTATACAGAACCGGTGTTTTTTTTCACAGAAGAAAAAGTCTCTCTTTTGACTATTTTTAATCACTAATCTATCACATAAGATAATTTATAGGAGATAATTATGCTTTCTTCTTAATTAATCATTAATTTGACCATAAAAATTTTAATGGTTTCATAATCAATTTTACTTGCGAACTCACTTCATGATCTACATTCTCGACAGAGTAAATTAACCTAAAAAAACTGAATCCTATTTTTTCCCCTCCGTTCTAGAATTTAGAAGAATTAATTCTTTTTTGGTTCTGTAAATTAATTTATTTGGGTTCGAGAAAATAGTCAAAGGCACCCTTTTCTTCGATCTTCATTTTCTTTCTCCTTGTCCGGAGAAACAGAGGGGGGGAAAATAACAGAGATTGATTAACAAACACAATGTGGTTAAATTTTTAGTATTTTTCTTCATCTGGGTTTCATGATTTATCACAAGAACTTGTAATTTGATCTTCTGATTCGTCTTTCTCCTCACCCATTTCGGGGAGCTTCACGGTAAATCAAAACGGAGCATGTAAAGAAACAGATAGATAGGTATTCCAAGTGTATATACATATATCACAGAATGAGTAAAGAACAGAGTGGCGTCGTCAAGGCATGGGAGGCAACGGTACGGCGAACCCAGGCGGCGAAGAAGCGAGCCAACAGCATCTTCGGCACCGTATCCATAGCGCCTCATGCAGATGAAGAGAGCGACGATGACGACGAGGAAAGCCGGATCAGCGTCGGAGACTTGTACCACGCCGAGCGAGTTCTCCCTAACGGGGATTACTACACGGGGCAATGGTACGACAACTTCCCTCACGGCCAAGGCAAGTATCTTTGGACCGACGGCTGCATGTACGTCGGCGAATGGTACAGAGGCAAGACAATGGGCAAAGGCCGGTTCAGCTGGCCGTCCGGCGCCACCTATGAAGGCGAGTTCAAAAGCGGGTACATGGACGGAACCGGCACTTACATCGGGTCAAACGGGGACACTTACAGAGGCCAATGGGTGATGAACTTGAAGCACGGACACGGCGTGAAGAGCTACGGTAATGGAGACTGGTATGACGGAGAATGGAGAAGAGGAATGCAAGAAGGGAACGGGAAGTACCAATGGCAAAACGGAAACCATTACATCGGGGAATGGAAAAACGGGGCGATTTCAGGCAAGGGCAGTCTGGTATGGGCAAACGGGAATAGATACGATGGGTACTGGGAAGACGGGCTGCCGAAAGGGAATGGTACCCTAAAATGGCCTAATGGGAGTTTCTACGTAGGACATTGGAGCAGAGAGGTGGATGAACAAAATGGGACGTATTACCCATCTGGTTCGTCGCCGGAGGAGACGATGGAATGGGATCCGCAGGCTGTTTATAACGATATAAATGAGAATTGTAAGGTTTGCAGCGGTGAGAGGGTATCGATTCTGCCGTCGCAGAAGAGATTGGCGGTGTGGAACTCGTCGAAGCGGGTGGAGAAACCGAAGAGAATGTCGGTGGATGGGCGGGTGAGCGTGGGAGTGGAGAGAGCTTTTGAGAAGATGAACATGTGGGAGTGTGATGGAGAAGGAAATTATGATGTGAGGAGAGATATGGATGGGGATTTATTGGGCCTTAGTGGGGAAGATGGGAATTTTCCAAGGTCTGTTCCTATGAGATTGCCAAGAGCCGGGAAAAAACAGGGACAGACTATTTCTAAAGGCCACAAGAATTATGAGCTTATGCTCAATCTACAGCTCGGAATCAGGTACTACTTATACTATATTATACTTACATATACTATTATATATATATATATTTATATACATGTATTCACGAACAGGCATTCAGTGGCAAGACCAGCACCAGCAGCCTCTCTTGATCTCAAGGCTTCAGCTTTTGATCCAAAGGAGAAAGTTTGGACAAGATTCCCTCCGGAAGGAACCAAATATACCCCACCCCACCAGTCTTGTGAATTCAAATGGAAGGACTACTGCCCATTAGTTTTCAGGTCACAGGAACCAAATACATCTATATATCATATCCCGCATACACATATATGTGTGTATAACAAGTGAATTTGAGTTTGCAGGAGTTTGAGGAAGTTATTCAAGGTAGATCCAGCTGATTACATGATATCAATTTGTGGGAATGATGCTCTCCGTGAGCTATCTTCTCCTGGTAAAAGTGGTAGCTTCTTTTACTTGACCAACGATGATCGTTACATGATCAAAACAATGAAGAAATCAGAAGTCAAGGTGAGTTTTTCCCACATACATACATATATATTTGACTATACACATATATATGTATGTACATATCATTGGTTGCACGTGACATGCAGGTTCTCTTAAGGATGCTTTCAGCATATTATAACCATGTCCGAGCCTTTGAGAACACTTTGGTCATCAAATTCTACGGCCTGCACTGTGTAAAGTTGACAGGTCCTATCCAAAAGAAGGTTAACCTTTTTCTCCAATTTCATATATTTATATAAATATATATACGATTAGACAAGGTGGATATAGAGTATTATTACCTTATATAAATTTGTACGGTATAATATGTAACATTACCTGTTTTGTTGATGCAGGTGCGGTTCATTATTATGGGGAATCTTTTCTGTTCTGAATACACAATACACAGACGCTTCGATTTGAAAGGATCTTCACTTGGCCGCACAACAGATAAGCCCGAATCGGAGATTGACGAAAACACCATCCTCAAAGATCTCGATCTCAATTTCTTATTCAGACTGCAAAAGGCTTGGTACCAAGAGTTTTGCAGGTCGCAATTTCATAAATTTTCCTTCATTTTCTCGCCAATCAAACATTTTATTGAGCTAAGCTTTTGAGGGAATTTCAACTTGCAGGCAAGTAGACCGCGATTGCGAGTTTTTAGAGCAAGAGAGAATTATGGATTACAGTCTTCTGGTTGGTCTTCACTTCAGAGAAGCATCGGTTGCTGGAGAGCTAATTCCTTCCGGCGCTCGAACTCCAACTGGTTAATTTTCCTTTCTTCCTTTCTTCTGGACGCCATTGTTGCTCAGCTTGAAACAAACAGAGAGAGAGAGAGAGGGAGTTGAATCTTGTTTTTGTTTTTGCAGGAGAATCTGAAAATGATTCAGGGCCTCGTCTTTCTAGAGCAGATGTTGATCAGCTCTTTATTGACCCCAAGAGGTATACTCTCTTCATTTATTCAAAATTTATTTTATTTTATTTTATTTTATTTTTCTCCTTAATTATTAGATTAACTTTATATAATTATTAAACTAATCTTAATTAATAAAGTTATGCTTTAATTGTTTTCAATTTCTGCTTAGAATAAAACATAAATTTAATGAAAATTTATCTTAATTTTTTAAAATTTTGAATATTTTTTAAATTTGAATCGAGTATTGTAGGTGGGCGAGTATTAGACTAGGAATTAACATGCCAGCAAGAGTTGAGAGAACAATGAGAAGAAGCGATTGCGAGTTTCAACTCATTGGAGAACCAACCGGAGACTGCTACGAAGTGATAATGTTTTTTGGAATCATAGACATTCTTCAAGACTACGACATTAGCAAGAAACTCGAGCATGCTTACAAGTCAATCCATTATGATCCGACCTCTATTTCTGCAGTTGATCCGAGACAATACTCAAAACGTTTTCGTGATTTTATATTCAAAATTTTCACAGAAGATAATTGAAGTTCTTAATTTATCAACCCCATAATTTTTAGGTTTCAATATGTGCAGCTGACTCGTGTTGCAAATTAGGATTTACATGTGAAGTCTAATCATTCTTTCGGTTATGTATAAACTCGGTACAGAATATATTATACAATGTATGTTCTGATTAAAGGCATAGGAAAAAGGAGTAGGGAAGTGAAAGCCTACTCCAGTTGTAACAAAGTGTTTAGAAACTTATTTTTACTTTGTCACTGTTTTGTCTCAGGGGATCAAAGGAAACTAATGCCTGAGATTTGTTGTGTTAATTTTTTGTTTTTTGAATTCAATTGTATTTAAGTACTTGAAATTGAATTGAATTTCTTTGTTTTCTTATGGTTTTGAATGTATGATATGAGATTTATTATTGAATGTATGGGATAAAATTGTAGGTTGAAGTTGAATTATACATTTTAATATATTATTAACAAGAGATTATGTTATAATTTATATATATATAATTGTAAAATATATAATAATAATTTTTATCTTATATTATATTTTTAAGTAATTCATAAAATAAAATTTTTATTTTTTACTTGCTTAAATTTAAATGTGAAATCGTCTTATTTATAAGTATAGTATATTAATAATTTAAATTATTAAATTGATCATATTTATTGTAAAAATAATTTTTTTATGTTAAATATAATTTAAGTAAGATGCATAAAAAAGTTTTCAAATTTTTATTTTCTAAATACATGTGTATGTTTTTATTTATACAAATATGTAAGGCTTTATTTGTATAATAATCGAAACATAAATTAAATATACACATTATGTTTGCGTATAACAAGAAGTATTTATATTACATTGTATTGGGAAAATATAAACTAAATATTTGCATACAAATAAAACTTTTTAAAAGTTAAAGAATGTTTTTATATATTAAATGAACTTTTTTATTTCGATACCCAGTCCCAAGCATTTCACGGAACAGGTGACAGTTCAATAAGACAAAAAAAGTCGACGCAGAAAGTCACATAACCCAGAGCAGCCCATCTTAAAAAAGCGTGCAACTGGCCCCGAGAGTTCGAGCTGTTCGGACCTTGCCATTCGCTAACGGAAATATAGACTTGGCTTTTGAGATGTTGTAGAAGGCCATTTATGTGGAGCCACAAATCTCAATTCTCGCACCATTCTTTTCTATTATTTTTTATTCTTCAAATTCTCTATTTTATCCAAACCGCACAAAAGAGTCTCCAGTTTTTTTTTTTTTTTTAAATTATATTTTTAACTTATTATAATTACTATAACTAACAAAATTTAATCTTCATATATTATTTTTTAATTTAAAAAATATAATAAATTTATTAAAATTTAATTTAATTTAATTATTATAATGTCATTAATATATTAATAAATTAAATTTTATTATAAATTTTTTAATCTTTATCAAACGATAAATATAAAATATATGAGAGTTGGTTAGTAGTACAAAAGCCCACTATACATTTAATGTGGTCATATTTATTTCTTTTGTTTTGTTTTTTAATATATAGCCCTACATTTATAAAGCTTTTAAATTAATTTAAAAGTACTTAAGTTTTATTACAAAAAGTACTTAAGTTTTACATGGGATAAATAATTATAACTCTTTATTGGTATGAAGCCAACAATTTTTTATACGCTATCATAGTTATTGATTTATTAAATTTATACGGGTAATATAATAATAAGTTAACACATGCTGTACAAAATAATTTATCTCAAAATAAGTGAACACTTCTTTCATACTATATAATGTGCAAGACAACAAAAATTACATTAGTGTGAGTTAGTTATAAAACAATCAAATTTATTATATTGGACAAATATATATAAAATTAATAATAAAATTAAAATAATACAAAATTAGATAGACAATACCTATAACTATAATTTAAATTATTTCACGTCACTAATTTATAATACTTATTTTTCGTTTTATCATAGGCCTTTAATTATCAGTTATTTTATAATACACATCATTATTTAGAATTTTAATATTTTATTATTAGATTGTCAATAATTATCAATTATTTAATTTTATAATAATTATAAATTTTTTAGACAATTAAGAGTCATGTAATAAATAAAAAGAAAGAAAGATATTGTAAATTAATTACAAGGGATTATCCGTGTAATTTTTGTTTTTTTCTCCCTCTTTCTTCTCAAATTTTGTAGTAACAAAAGCAAAGAGAGAGAAAAAAGAAAGGAATTTTGCGTGTATATCCAATCTCTTCCCGATTATCCGTTGTTAATCGCATATCCAAAACCAGTTAAAAATTGAAGCCGTGTGATTCGCAAAATATCTACCATGATATTTATAGAATTAGCTTGCTGTAAAAATCAGCTATTTATTTATGTTATAATCAACACCACGTGATTCCGAAGTTGCTAATGTGGTATTTTTTTTTTTAAACAAAAATATTTTATATTTAAATAATATAATATTTTTTATTCAACATATTATGAATTTAGTAACACTATTTAGTATATTATAATATTAATAAAAATATGAATTTTAAATATTAAATAATAAAAACCATTGTTAACCTCATCTTATTTGACCTGGAGGATAATTTGAAAATTTAATTTTTATTAGAAAATAATAGTAATTTAATGTTGAAAATTAATTTTTTTGAAGATCCATGTGACGCAGAAGTATAAAGGGAAAATAAAAAATGAAGCGCGGCCAACATTGTTGGAAATAGTAACAGCCTAAGTAGAGATTTACTGCACGTGTCAATAATTGGCGGAGAGACCATTAGAAGCGGTGGAACCGCACCGCAGGGAATCATATCCCTTTCAACAAAGACACTGAAAACGATACCATTATAAAACAGAAAAAGAAAAACGAAAGACGAAGCAGACGCCATAGAAGAGGCGGGTGGCTCCGGTCTTCTCTCCCATTTTTATTATCCTTTCTAAATCCACATCTTCTCTCCACTTCGCCACAAACACAAACACACACACAGACATACACTCTCTCTACTCTCGTTTGAGAGACCAGAGAGACTTCTCCCCGTTCTCTTCTTCTTTTCAATCTATGGCTCTGCAATCCGTCTCTCCCATTCCTCATCTTCTTTCGACGAAACCAAGCTCCGTCCTCTCATCCGAAAAAAGTTTCTTGTTCGTTGACTTTGTAGGTCTGTATTGTAAGTCAAAGAGAATCAGGCGGAGAATTGGACTTCCCGTTTCTCGATCGTGCTATTCGAGATTGGCAACTAAGAACTCATCGTCGCTCCAGGCGGTCCTTGATTTTGAGAGAACCAATGCCCCTGCCTCGGAAAAGCTATCTTCTGATTCCAAATACGAGGTCCGTCTTTCACAATTTTTTTCCGAGATTCAGAGCTCTGCTTCGTACCTAGAAATGTTGTATATTCTCGTTTCCTGGATTTTGAATTCCAATGTGCCTATACGGTGAATTTGATGATTGAAATGGAGATGATACTTCAAAAATAGCAATAGAAACATGATATAAATACGAAAAGACTGAGGAATCGTTTTGGTGTCTTGTAAATTGGTGCATGTGTTGGAAATAAAAATAATATTTGAAAAATAATGAACGTATAGCAAAATAACAAATATTATTAACGTTTATTCGAAACTGTTTTTGTTTAATAGTTCAGAAAATGAATGCAAGTTAGTCATTTCATTTCATTTTGAAAATTTCAATTATAGAGTAAGGCCAAACAAAAGTAGCTAGGATTTGTTCTTATTTAATTAATTTATTTATTTCGTGTGTGCAAAACCAACCATTGGAGGAAGGGGACTGCAATTGATTTAGCTGAACGAACCGAAATTTTTCTTTACGTTTTACGAATCGAATTATCAAGATACTGTTATTGAGTATAGTTTACGTTTTAGTTTTTGCATTGTTTAGGATGCTGTATTAAGTACGAATTGCTACTGGCTCCACAGTGAGATGAATATTTTGATATAACTTTTTGTATTTTTGAGTTGCCACTGGCATTTAGAGAGATTACTGTCCAAAAGCTTTAGATGAAGAGCCTCCAAGTGATTATGAATTATATTTTTGGCTTGGTCCAGTTATAATGTGTTCATCTGGATCCATATGGTACTTTTAGATCTAGGACGGTTTTTTTGGTATATACCAGGGAGTATTTTCGTAATTTAATTTTTGATTTCTTCTTAATGCTTTTTAATATACTATGGATGATAGGTTTGTTTGAAGCAATATTTGTGTGCTTTCTTCTGCTTTTGCAAGCTGAAATGTGTCTTTAGCAGGTTGCAAAATTGGATGACATAATATCAGAAAGAGGAGCATGTGGAGTTGGATTTATTGCCAATCTGGAAAATAAAGCATCACATGAAATTGTGAAGGATGCTCTTACAGCTCTTGGTTGCATGGAACATCGTGGGGGCTGTGGAGCGGATAATGATTCAGGTGATGGTTCAGGAGTGATGACTTCAATCCCATGGGACCTATTTGATGACTGGGCTGCAAAGCAAGGAATTGCTTCTTTTGATAAGTTGCACACTGGAGTTGGAATGGTCTTTCTTCCCAAAGATAGTGGTCTTGAGGAGGAAGCTAAAATAGGTAATTTTGGATGAAATGATTTGAGCTGACTTGATCATATCTTACGTGTTTTTACTGAGCTGGCCATTTGAATGCTTAAATTATTATATCTAGCCTTCGTTTGGTGTTTACATTAGGTATGCATTAAGTTTGAAAAGTTTATGTTTGAGTAGAGACAGTAGATTTCTCGTTTGGAGATTTGTTTTAATGGATGAAAAGATATTTAACCTGGTGCATCTTCAAAAAAAAAAAATACTTCAAATATTACATTGCATCTTTTGGTTGGCATATAAGCATTTTTGGTCCTATGTAGGTTGGGTGTTTAAGATTCAGGATCTAGGGAAGTTTTAAGCAGGGTTGTGGAAGTATGCAGTAGAGAATGATAGTTTATTTGTTGCTAATTTGTCTCAGTACGTTAAGTTTTAGTAAGCCTATTATTTTTGTGGGTGAAAGGAACATTCTAGGGTATATAGGTTCCTCTAGTTAGGGTAATAACAATGGCTAAAAACCGGACCTAGCCTTTCTTTCACAAAAAATAGTTGCCTTAATGGAGGAGTGCATGGCGTACTGATGGTTTTAGGTAACGGAAAAACATAGGAGTTGACGGAGTGGTTTCTCTTGGAATTGAATCTGGTATTATGTTTGTGCTTTTTGGGCGTGTTTTCTAAAATTAAGCATGAAAGAATTGAGAGGGTTTTGTTGTTTAGAAAATAAACTTAAGCTTTTGGGTGATTTTCACGGAGGTTTCTAATGGAATTTTCCACTAGATAGGGCCCTATGTGATCATAAAGAGTAAAAGCTGTTGAGATTAAGAATTGGATCTTGATGTTGACATTGTTTACAAGGTTTTGTTGGTTTCAGGAAGATATCATGTTGCTTTTATTGGTGCAACCTTGAAGTTGACACATGGTCGTCTAGTTTATTCATGAAAGAAGAGATAGGAGTATTATGTTCAGAAGAGAGTCTATAGAGAGGAGGGAAATGAGATACAAGAGAAGCTACTCCTGGCCAATGCTTGTCCTCTAAAAGAAAATTGGAAGCATTCAATTGGAGTAAATTATGAAAGCAAATATATTTTAGCCATTAATATTTCAAGCAAAACCCTAATAATCTCATTGTTAATATCTATTGCTCACAGAACGGTTGGGATACCAAAGTGGGTGTCTTCCATCTCTTAGAAGTCACTCAAAATCTAATACTCAAGTATATGACTCTTTTTGTCTTTTTCTTCAGGTAAGAGATGGGTCTTTCCTCGCCTTTTCTTTTTTCTGGGGAGACCATTGGGGGATGGAGGTTTACACCCTTTGCTTCTTGATTTAGGAGACACAATTCTCCCGTCGTGCCTTCTTGAATCATTGTGGTAGTCATATATCTTTGGATCTGCTTACTCTAAGTTTACATCCATTTGCTTCTTGATTTGGGAGGCACAATTTTTCCTACCGTCGTGTCTTCTTGACTGTTTTGGTAGTCATATATCTTTGAATCTGTTTCTTCTAAGGAATACAAATGACTAGGTTCATTAAAGTTGGTAAATTTTTATTGCTTTCTTGGAATATTTTTTTCCTACTGATTATAGCATGCAGTGTCTCAATTCTTAAGGGTGTTATATTTGTAGATCCTTTTATTTTGCAAGTTTTTGACTCATACTCCTGCCATTCACAAATTTGTACTATTAATCTAAATAGTTAATGCCAATGACTTACTTCAGACTTACAGATCTCAAAAGCTGTCTTCCCATTCTGTGCTTCATGTGCTTTCACCATAACTCAGAGTACAATTATCATTGTTTATGCAATATGGGATGGTTGGGAGGTTTTGAACTATATTATGCTCTTTGTACAGAGTGTTTGATTGTGGGCCCTAAAGCTTGGCGATTTTCATTTCTACTTCTTTATGTTTTTTTGGGCGGAGTAAGGAGCATTTGGTGCTTTATAAACGGGCCATTTTCATGAATTTATGGGTTCTTTGGTTGAAGGGAAGTGGGAGAAGCTCTAAGCAATGGTTCATTCAATAAATGATCCTTTGGAGAGATGGTGCACTTTGCCTGCCCGAAGCACATGGTTTATAGGGTTTCCTTAATCTATGCTACACGGGAATCACAATGTGATTTCGTATTGACACAAAATTGTACTCCTAGTTTCTGCTGATTTTCTGTCTCATTTTTCCTTTCTCTTTTTGAAGCATATCCTATCCTTATCTTTGGAGAGATTGCGTGCTTTGCCTTCCCAAAGCAGACAGGGAGGCAAAGCACAGTTTACAGGGGTCCCTTAGTTTATGCTACACAAGGATATTGATATGATTTTGTATTAACTCAACATTGTACTCCTCGTTTTTGCTGCTTCTGTCTAGTTTTCTCTTTCTCTTTTTGGAGCATATCTTATCCTCCTTTTGATCCTAATTTCTCCGTCTACTTCTAATGAACTTCTTCTCTCATAAGAGAAAAATATCATATTGATAATATTTATAAGAAGATAATCTCCCAGCGGTTACCTAAATTAAACTTTATTTTTGGCTGATTCCTCTCCTCACCAATTCTTCTGTTTTTGTAGCTACCCTTATCCGTGGTCCATGCATCTTGATATCTGCTGTTTGCAAACATGTGTAAATGGTGTTCCACTAATCTTCATGCCTGTTATCTGTGAGGTTTTGTATGCAGTGAAGCTGCTTTCATTATCTATCTATTTATTTGAGGTTACCTTGTCTATATAAGTACATAGATAAATGAGTAATCCTTTTTTTTTTTCGTTAATATATGGAGTATCTATTAGCCTCGTCCTCATGGATTGGTACATATTTACTTATGTTTCAAAATAATACATATGCACAATATACAAGCTTATACGATGGACAGGTAATCTAATATTTATGCATGCACCTCTATTTCATCTTATGATTCTAATTTTTGCCATTTCGTGAAAGACCATCTTATCTTTCTCAAATAAGGTTTCTATTGCTTTACATATTATATCACTGTTTTAGTGGGCTTCAAGTTGTGTTTATAATTTTTGTCATTTGACCAAAACTTTACGCTTCTGTAGTTATTATAAATAATTTTGAGAAAGAGGGTCTTGAGGTGCTTGGATGGAGGCCAGTACCTGTGAATATGTCTGTAGTTGGTCTCTATGCAAAAGAAACCATGCCCAACATACAGCAAGTGTTTGTTAGAGTTGTTAAAGAAGAGAACATTGATGACATTGAACGGGAACTATATATCTGCCGGAAATTGATTGAAAGGGAAGCAAACTTGCAAAGTTGGGCTGATGAACTCTACTTTTGCTCATTGTCCAATCAAACCATTGTTTACAAGGGGATGCTTCGTTCAGAAGTTCTTGGGTTATTTTATTATGATCTTCAGAATGATCTATATAGATCACCTTTTGCCATCTATCACCGGAGGTACAGCACAAATACTAGTCCCAGATGGCCTCTTGCACAACCAATGAGGTTTCTTGGTCATAATGGAGAGATCAATACCATACAGGTTATAATTTCTTTGGATTTCTATCTAGTCTCTTGTCTTACCATATACTACAAAGAGTAAAACATTTTTTCTCTTATACTGGCACTTAATTTTTCAGGGGAACTTAAATTGGATGCAATCTCGAGAAGCTTCTTTGAAATCCTCTGTTTGGCGTGGCCGTGAAAGTGAAATTCGTCCTTTCGGTAACTCAAAGGCATCGGACTCTGCAAATCTCGACAGTACTGCAGAAGTAAGAGTTACTAATGATTAGTCTTTGAAAATGCTTTTAGATTTTGCTGCGGTGGTTTTGTTAATGACACTCATTTGTGAAAGTAAAAAGAGAAAGGGTCACTGTAAAATGCTTTTGACGTGACCTCTCAATAAATTTTCATGCTACTTTAGTAATCACCATTTAAGGAAACAATCCTTTAAAAGGAACTCACATGAAAATTTTAAATAGGCTGTAGGTGCCTAAAGGAGCTTCTACAAATTGGAGCAGTAGTTGAAGCTTTAGAATTTCACACTTTTGTAATTAAAAAAACTAAGCAATGTACCCCAGGATGTTTTATGTGCTAGTGAAAGATTTAAGTAAATGCTCAACAAGAAATTGAGGGAAAAATTATTGAATGGTGTTCAGACATGAATTCTGCTGTATTTGGAAACATAAATACGTAAATTACTGAAAATGTGTGCCAAGCAGAGTAGACTAGTATCTGTTCCAGTTCAGAGATTTGACTGTTTGGATGGGTAGCCCGTTTTGTATACCAACAGCTTCTCAAGCAGCGGAAGAAGTAAGACCTTGGTCAATCAGTGCCTTTCCTGCCCTTGCTAATGGATGTGTAGGTTGAAAGATCATGCAAGCACTATTCTCTTCTTCCAATTAATATAGGTGAATAAAATCTTAGAGAAACAATTAGATAATCAGATGAAATTCCTAGAAATGTCACTTGAAACAGTTATGTATATCGAGTTTTTTCTAACCCTCTTATTACTTTAATCACAGTAGAAGCTTTAGTTTCTTGTTTTTGGTAGAAGATGTGTTATTTTAATTTTAAAGGTAAGCTTTTCATCAAACTTTCAAAACCTTTTTCCTCAACTATTTTATTCCAGTTTTGCAAATAGAAGTTCAAGTAATATATTACTAATATGCTGATTTCTCGATATATTATGTTGCTGCTGATGATAAAGTAATCATGTTCAACATAGTAAAGGTTTTAACAAAAGAAAGATACAGGAAAACTTCATATAAAGATCTCCTAGATGGATATTATCTTCTTCCGTAACCAATGATTAATCTTAGTCAAAAACAACACCTCACATAATTCTTCAATACAAATGCTGCAAGCTGTTAATGATATCACATTCAGACACAAGTCAGTTTAAATCTTTTTCCTTATACCACAGTTTGATTTATGATGTCTTGTAAACTTGCTTTGTTTGTTTACCAGTTGCTAATAAGAAGTGGCCGTACTCCTGATGAAGCTCTAATGATTCTTGTCCCAGAGGCATATAAGAATCATCCAACTTTGTCGATCAAATATCCTGAGGTATTTTTTGTTGATATGCTGTTCAGCTTATGTTGCTGTATGATTCTGATTTTGGAAAAAATCTTGTTCAGTACATTCCTTTTTTGATGTTATGCTGTTCAAGTTAGGTCCGATCTTATAAGTTACAAAGACTTGCAATTTGACTCTGGTGCAGTTGAATTTAGTCAGTTGATGACTAAACTGAATGAATCCTTCTTCTCAATTGGCTTCATGTTTTTTTCATGTTATCACTGCTTGAATCCACTCTCTTTGTGCTTTATCTTGATGATCTTGGCGAACTTAATTTCATTATGTTTTCTTACATATGGACAAGTCTGACTGGTACTTTTCCATAGGTTGTAGATTTTTATGACTACTACAAGGGTCAGATGGAGGCCTGGGATGGACCTGCCTTACTCTTATTCAGGTAAATCTTTTAAGGCTCACATCCTTCTTTAGGACATGCACTTAAGAAGGGACCATACAGGTTTAGGTTTAGGTTCTGTTTGGTTGTGCTAGGAGAAAAAACTTATGTTACAAACTTGATCATAATTTTATTGAGTGAAAAAATTGACCTGTAAACTGAGCACCCAGTTTGGATGATATCCATAGAGAAATTTAGCTGCTACCTCTTTCAGATTAGGTAGAGGTTTGGTTGCTAGGATTCAACCACAAATTTGATCAAGGTATTTGTTGAGTCCTAGCAGAAACTTGTGAATTTGTTTCTTCTTAATGATTTTCTTATACTTGGCTGCATTGGTCCGACAGTAGTATTGAATAGTTTCATACACATCTAATTGCTGCCAATACTTACACTGACAGATGAAATATAGGATGACTGAGAGGTTCTCTTGATGGAGTCCATGGAGGATACCTTCACTCTTGAATGCCCCCGCTGTATCTTCCTTATACGAGTAGGTCTCACACATGGTATCCTAGATTTCTTGGGCTGCTTTATAGACAATAAAATTCTCCCCAACATCTTTCGTCATGAAACTTAAGCTATGACGTGACTAAGTTATTTTTAGTTTTCCACGTCTTGTAGAGTGGGTCATCGGATTTTTGGTTTAGTGACTGCACCTGTAATATAGCTATGTTTTCCTTGACCACAAATGATCTTAATAACTGGATGCGACCATTGGAGATTGTTATGACCATTCAGTTTGTGTCCAGTAATGATAAAGGCGCTGGACTTAGATCCTCTATTAGAGTTTGGTAACAGATTGAGATGAAATAGTAGAGATGACTGTGGCCATTGGACGAAGAGGAAAAAGTTTCTGGTTTTTTAGAATTTCTTTAATACCAAGAAGGATGAAGATTATGCATTTTTTATTGGCTTCGATAATGATACAAGGATTGTATTTATAATACAAAGGTTGCCATATTCACACAAAAAAATCTTCTTAATTAATGAGAAGATTTTCTAAAATAAATGACAAATTAAATCAAAGAGATTTTTGATAAGAATCTTCCTGATTAGTGAGAAGATTTTCCAGAATAAATAGTAGATTAAATCAAAGAGATTTGTTCAACTTTGATGTCATATCTTCTAAATTGGAAAGTAAATATTTCTGATATAACCATTATAATTACTTGATTTTCAACGATTTTCAAACTTGGCACTCAATGGCAGCTAAGATATTTGAGAGGCAAAGATGACACGTCGCAGCCCAAGGCTTGTCCAGCTAAGCCTTCAAAACAAGAGAGTACCATTAACAAAAATAAGATGCATGACCTCCAGAATGTCCTCTGCTTTTGGACCACCAAACTCTAAAGCAAAAGCTGTCCTTGGCTCCTCAATAAGTCTTTTAAGACCATCCATAATAATAATGAAGAGAGGTACGTCAGATACCTGTGCCATGGTACTGACCTGTAAATGAAGAAGAAGAAGAAAAGGGAGAGAAGGGAGATTCGACAGAGAAGAAGAAGACTGAAAGAATAATTTTATTATTGATTTCTAATGTGTGCTCAATGCGTAGGATACATTATTTATAGGCAGACGTGACAGAGATTAGCGAAGTGGGTGGAATTGCTCGGATTTGGTGCCGTGACGATCACACGGCCATTTTAGCCCTAGTGGGGGCCACCACTGGTGACGGCAGATATGATGGTGGTAATAATATATAAAGACACCCTAACCTTAAATGTTTACACAAAAAGACTGAGTTGTTTTTTTATGATTTTTTCTTTTTTACCCCTAATATCCTAACAATACCCTCCCATCAAGTATCAACCTTATCCTCAAAGTTGAGTTGTGGAAATCTTTTCTTCTGAGTCCCTTTTGTAACAATTTCCTCTAAAGCCATTACTGTTTTACTTACGCAATGGTTTCCTAGAAAGTACCGGTCTCTATACTTGTAGCAAGTAGTTATGACTCTTCTAGGTTTCCATATTCCTTCTTACGGCTCGGAGAAGTTGGTCATAATTTCTAGTTTATGATCTTTATGAAAATTTGACAACTTGGCTAGTAAAATATGAATTTCGGGACATTTCTATCACAGATTGTTCTTGAAGTAAGACTTGCTCAAATGCTTGATTAAATGTGCGCTGCTTAAGTAGGCTTATCATTGGTTGTTTGTTTTGAGGTTACTGATAAAACTAGATATAAAGAATTTTTCTAAGAGTATGGGTTAATCTACATCCATGAGAGGGTGTTAGTGTTCAAATTGTTCTTGATAGTCGATAATAGTACCTGTTTGAGATAGTTTGTTGAACTTCTTTATGAAATTTTTTCGCGAGAGACCTCCGAATATACGACAGAATTCTTTCACAAAATACTCTTAGTCCATGACATCAAATTTGACCATACATCGGCAACTTCTCCCAAATACAGATATGCAGTCTCCACTTTTTCTTTGTCAGGAGGTTTGTGGATCATAAATTATTTTTTACACCTTATAACCCACCCACGGGGTTTACCTCTTCAAAAAGAGCAATTTTCACTTTAGGAAGTAAGAGAGGTCAGGTTGAACTGGTGCGAGGAAGCATGACAAGTGGGCTGGTTGGGTCCAGGGGATCGGAACTGGGTCGAGTCAAGTCATTCCTATCTAGACCGGATTGGATTGGGCCGCTTCGGTCTACTTTTTCCATGGATCCGACTCACTTTTCCTCAAATGGATCGCCCTTCATAAAGGGTGAAAACCTTAAGCCATTTGTGCCGCTCGGAATGGGAGGCAAACCTCCCTTTTCACATGTGTTCACTGGCTGTTTCAGCCGGTCTTCTGAGGATGTCTGAAACCCTAAACCATTCGCCTCGCTCGGGAGGGGAAGCCGGCCTCTCTCCTCACACGTATCTGCCGACGGCTTCAACCATTCTTCTAAGGGCGCCCCCTGAAGCTGCTCCATGATGGTGTTCAATTGTTGGCGAAATTCCTTCTTCATTTCGTACACCTCTTCCATGAAGGAGGTAAGTTTTTGATCGATGTCCTTCATAGTGAGTTCGAGGATTTCAGAATTCTTAGACTTGACCACTGTCACTGTCTTCCCTTTCGACCAAGTGTAGGTTGTGACTTTGGCAAAGGAATCGGCCAGTTCCTGCTTTAATACCAAATTTTTAAATACCTTTGCCATGATACTGACCTGTAAATGAAGAAGAAGAAGAAAAGGGAGAAAAGGGAGATTCGACAAAGAAGAAGACTAAAAGGATAACTTTATTATTGATTTCCAATGTGTTCTTAATGCGTAGGAGAATACATTATTTATAGGCAGACGTGACATAGATTGGCAAAATGGTGGGATTTGCCTGGATTTGGTGTGGCGACGATCACGCGATCATTTCAGCTTTGGCGGAGGTTGTGGCTGGTGACGGCAGATCTCGTGGTAATAATATATAAAGAAACGCTAACCCTAACTATTTACACAAAAAGATTAATTTGCCCATTTTTTGTAATTTTTTTAACCCTTAATATCATGATAGGGTGGAAGAGACTTCTCTTGTCCCAGACTTATGTTGCTTAGACTCTTTAATTTTAATGTCATGCTTGTGTTGGGCACAACACAACATTGCTGTGCGTGTGGAATTTGTGTGTCCGACACTTGATGGGGATGTCAAACATTTTGATGACCTAAAACTAGAGGGCATGATGCATGACGATATAAAGACAATGATGAAGACACTTGCACTAAAAGTTGAAATGGAAAACACATAAAGGGACATACTAGTTCTTGAGTGTTTAACTTTTTGACATTTTCTTTTATGTACTTAATCATTTAATAATGCTAATTAGTATTTTTTTTTTGTTGCGCTACAAATTTGAATATGCTTTAGTTTTTGTGCTGAAGACTGTTAATATGTATGTGGTATTGTCTTTAACTTTATAAAGGAGACAATTTTATTATGTATATGATATTGTCTTAGCTTTGCATAGGCTTATATTAGTTATTACTTTTCATATCAAACGAATCCAAGTACAATATTAAAATGTTGAACTTGTTAATAGAGTCCTCATTATCTTCGACTATAAAAATTATTGAGTTAAGCACATTCATGTTTTAATGGATACTTGCACCTGAGTCTGAGCAACATAGTCTAAGATCTCTTGAAGCCCAAAAAGAAATACAAAGGGACATCATTAATAAGAACTGCAAAAGAAATAACTTTATACATTAAAGGACACCATTTTCCCCAAAGCCAAGCCTACTTAGTATATAAAACAAAAACTCGCAAGACTGATTATCTCAAGCTTTGAAAATGAAATCTCTTGGTCCCTTTTTTCAATTGAGACCACAACCTCATTTGTTAGAGTGGCATGTTTGCCTATTCTCTAAAAAAGTATGTTGAAACTCGTTAGAATATTATAAAATATTCTCTATATATAATAATATGATTATTTTTCTAAATATGTAAGCGTAATTATGAAGAAATAATTAGATAATTTATGTTGGTTACCATATATGAATCTACTTATATGTATATATATCCGTACTTCTTATTTCATATACACAGAATATTCAGTATTTTTCTTT
>NW_019014687.1:1458549-1472874 GCF_000150535.2 Carica papaya
TTTTTCCTGATTATTGTGTTCTTCAAGATCTTATGACGAAACATATTATTGGTAAAAGAAATATGTCAGATGGTATTTACATTTTTGATATTTGGGTATCTCCATCAATTGCCTGCTTTAGTATTATCTCTCCATTTGAAGCACATTGTCAATTGGGACATCCATCTCTACTTGTGTTGAAAAAGTTATGTCATCAATTTCATGATGTATCATCACTGGATTGTGAGTCATGTCGGTTTGCAAAACATCACCGTAGTCTATTAGATTCAAGAGTCAATAGACGAACTTAATATACTTTTGAGTTAGTTCATTATGATGTTTGGGGGCCCTGCCCTGTTTCGTCCAAAACTGGATTCAAGTATTTCGTTAACTTTGTCGATGACTTTTCTCGCATGACTTGAATATATTTTATGAAAAATTGTTCGAAAGTATTTTTTCACTTTTGTATTTTCTGTGCTGAAATCAAGACATAATTCAATATTTCTGTGCATGTATGGAGGAGTGATAATGTTAAGAAATATATATCAGATTCATTTAGAACTACATGACTCAATACGGGATCCTTCACCAATTCTCGTGTGTTGATACACCATCTCAAAATAGGGTCGCTGAGAGAAAAAACAAACATTTACTTGAGACAACTTGATCTCTCATGTTCCAAACACAAGTTCCTAAGCAATTATGGGCTGATGCTGTTTATACAGCTTGTTTCTTGATTAATCGTATGCCATCTATAGTATTTAATAGGAATGTTCTTTACAGTTTCATTTTTCCGAACAAATCTTTATTTCCGGTGCAAATTAAAATATTTGGTAGTACCTGTTATGTTAGAGATGTGCAACCTACTGTGACAAAATTGGATCCAAAGGCCTTGAGATACGTATTTTTGGGGTATTCTCGCTTCCAAAAAGGATACAGGAGCTACTCTTCAGATCTTAATAGAAATTTGATATCAACTGATGTAGTTTTTTCAGAAAATATACCGTTCTTCTTATCGTCCAAGTCTACAAATCTGGAGACAGACAACTAGTTGCTCATTTATAGTTTCACACCAGATGCCTTTACTGAGCAAACAAATAAAAGTACTCATCCAAATCATGTGCCTCCAGCTCTACTCGAGCAAGTTGGTGATAGTGTTCATGTGTCTTTGACCCAAGTACCACCATCAATTATTCATATTTATCCAGAAGATAACAAACTGATGATATATGTCTTGCATCAGATTCATCATTATCTGATTCTGCCGCACAAAACGTTTATCTTCCCATTGGTCTTCTTAAAGGTAAACATCAATACACCATTCTTACACCAATTTATCCAATTGCTAATTTTATATCATATGACCATCTGTCTCCTTCGTCTAGTACTTTAATTGCTTATATAGATTCAATCTTTATAGTCAAGATAGTAAAGGAGGCTCTGAATCTCTCTGGTTGGTGTAATGCTATGCTCGAGGAGATAAATGCTCTTGATGATAATCATACTTGGGATCTGGTAGATTTACCCAAAGGAAAAAAGATTGTATAGTGCAAATGGGTATTTGCAATCAAAGTGAATTCAGATGCCTCTGTGACAAGACTTAAAGCTCGACTGGTAGCGAAGGGCTATGCTCAAACTTATGAGGTGGAATATTCTAATACATTCTCTCTAATGGCCAAATTTTAAAAATGCATTTCTTTATGGTGATCTCTTAGAAGAAGTATATATGAAGCAACCACTTGGGTTTATTGCTCAGGGGGAGTACAAGAAAGTTTGTTATTTTAACAAATCTTTGTATGGTCTAAAGCAGAGTTCTAGTGCATGGTTTGACAAGTTTAGTAAGGTAGTATGTGAGTTCGGATTAAAAAAAAGTAAGTGTGATCATTCAGTCTTCTGTAAACAATCAACATTTGATATTATACTTGTTGTTGTTTATGTTGATGATACCAAGTTCAATATCAAAGACTTGAGACAACTAAAATATTTTTTGGGAGTTGAAGTAATAAGAAGTAAGGAAGGGATTTTGTTATCTTAGAGAAAGTATATACTTGATCTACTTGCAGAAAGAGAAAAATTGAGAGTTAAGCCATGCAGTACACCAATAGTACCAAATGTATATCTTACTAAAGATGATGGTGATCCCCTTGATGACCCATGAAATACAGTTGACTTGATGGGAAATTGAATTACCTTATTGTGACTCGTCCAGATATTGCATACCCTGTCAGTATTGTTAGCCAGTTTATGTCGGTACCTACAGTCAAACATTAGGAGCCTTTGGAACATATTTTGTGTTATTTAAAAGGTGCCCCGGAACTCGACATAGTTTTCAGAAATCAAGAGCATACTCGCATTGAATATTGTACATATGTTGATTGGGCTGGATCTAAGATTGATAGGAGGTTTACTATGGATTATTGTATTTTTGTTGGTGGAAATTTCGTATCATGGAGAAGTAAGAAGCAAACAATTGTATATCGCTCAAATGCAGAGTTCAAATATAGAGTTATGCCCAGTTCACATGCGAAATCTTATGGATACATCATTTGTTAGATGAAATTGGTTTGAAACTCACATCTTCTGCAAAACTCTGGTGCGATAATTAGGCTGCGCTTCATATTGTTTCAAATTCTGTGTATTATGAGAGAACTAAACATATTGAGATTGATTATCACTTTATCCAAGAGAAAATTTAAGAAAATTTTATATTTACTGGTTATGTGAAAACAGAAGAACAACTTGGTGATGTATTTACAAAACTTCTGAATGGAACATGGATTGAATATTTTCGAAACAATCTGAACATGATTAATATCTATGCTTCAACTTGAGGGGGAGTGTTAAAACATTATACAATATTCTCTATATATAATAATATAATTATCTTTTTAAATATGTAAGCGTAATTAGGAAGAAAATAGTTAGGGTAATTTATGGTGCTTATTATATATGAATCCGTCTATATATATCTCTACTTCTCATTTCAATAATAATATAAGAATTATTCAGTATTTTTCTTTTATAACCCTTTACAAGACTCACCAACCACACTCCTGAAGACCCATTTGAGTTTGGAACTGAGCACCGTTGCAAGAAGTTTTCAGGTGCTACCAAATAAGTTAATAGGTTCAAAATCCTTGATGCTAGAGGCACCCTCAAGCTTGCATCTAATTGTTGTGGTTAATAGAAATTCACTAGTTGTCTTTCTTACTTTTTCTGAAAGCAAATTTTATAATTTTGGGAAAGTAGCTATATGGTTGCTTTCCCCACAGCAGCTAATATTTGTTTGTTTTTTTTAAATAAAAATAATTAATAAATACATAACCTACTGATTTTTCAAAAATGAGTAGGGTTAAAAAAAGCAACTTGAAAACAACTAAACAAAGCCTTAGTCAAGTGTGGATCTCTGGGTATTAAGTGAAAACTTTATCCGGAAAGAAAGTATTTGAATGGATTTTCTGTTTAATTAATAATTTTCTTTTTTTTCATATTATCTGATTATCCCCTAGGTTCCAAACATTTGTGACGAGGATGTTGCATTTTGTTGCGGGTGTTTGTCTGATGAAGTCCATGGTTTGTACTTTGTACAGACAAGAAAAAAAGTCTTATCGACCCTAGACAGTAACGAAAAGTGTTCTGGAAGTCGAACAATGGAATTAGTCTAAAAAAGGAGTAATGGAAATACCTTTTCATAGTACTAGTAACAATAATGTCTCTAGCATGCACGATCATGACAGACAATATTAATAGATCAGGTGAAATAAATTTAGTTCTTTTAAATCTTTTTTGTCTAAAAGAAATACAAATAAATAAGTAAAAATATTTTTACAGATTGTCACGTTTCGTCCAGTAGAATATGTGAAATCACTGTTTTTGGTTCTGATGGCATGAGCTAATGGTTCAGGTGTTTGACCTAAAGGCTGTTTTACCATTCTTCTGAAATAAATCTCTGTCTATGAACAGTTTTCTTTGCCGACTTTTCTTCCCTAATCCTTATTTTACTTTCTGATGCTTATTTTACTTCACGCGGGCACAGTGATGGAAAAACAGTTGGGGCTTGTCTTGATCGGAATGGACTGCGACCTGCAAGGTATTGGAGGACAAAAGATAATGTTGTGTATGTTGCCTCTGAGGTGAGTTTCATGTCTTTTATTTATTTTTTGCACCATCTCTATGAAACTCTACCTGACTATAGTCATATCTATCTTGCTCATACTTGGATCTTTAAGCTGGTTAGTATCTAGCGAAAGAGCTCTAAATCTCACATAGCAATGTGATAAATTTCATGTTTTTTTAAAGAGATATAATTAAATGAGCTTCTTATTAAGGTGACTCAGAAAATAGAACAAGTCATACCATTTATAAACCTTCCTGAAAACTGCTGTATTTGGGAGTTGGTGTCAAGAATTATTGTGTCGTATTTCCTATCTATACAAGTTCTTGGGACAAAATAAGGATAGTTACGGTTAACTATAAGAAGTGTATTTTACTTTAGTAACCTTTACTTTAGTTTAGCCCTGTTTATACATAAAGTGCATTCTATAACACTCCCTCTCAAGTTGGGATGTCCCCTTATGCAGTGATCTGTTTCTAAACCTATAGTTCTGATGTCATGTCAGGAATAATTGTGTTATATTCTCATTGAATAATACGTTCTTATATATACAAGTTTTAGGGATAAGAAAAAGGAAAAGTACAATTAATTGCAAAGGGTGTATTTTATTTTAATATCATTTGATCTAATTTAACCCTATTTATACATAAAGTACATTCTTTAACAGTTGGCATAGGGGAATTTGGATCCTTAAATTTGCAGGGGAAATTCCACTCATAAATTTAGATCTTCTATAATTATGTTGAAAATGGGCTATTTGGCTTTTGGAGAAAAGCAGATTCTCCCTTGGATTATAATTATTTTACTTTCTTCTTAATAATGTGTCTTCTTTTGTAAAGAAAATGATATGGCCTTAAACAAGTAGATGACTGCTTAGAACTTGATGAGATCCACCTAAGATCTTTGCTGTCTTAGATATTTGAAACTGTTGATTATATTTTGGGTCCCTCTAATAGGATATTAATCTTGCGTTATCATCTTATATAGGTTGGTGTTCTACCTGTGGACGAATCAAAAATTACCATGAAAGGCCGTCTAGGTCCCGGCATGATGATAACTGCTGATTTACTGAATGGGCAGGTTAGTGCAGTATTATCTGTTTTTTTTTTCTTGCTTTGCAATTTTTTTTTCCTGCTTTGTAATTTTTCTTTTTTAATAAAAGAAGAAAACATTATTGAGAAGAGAAGTATAGTAAAGGGAGAATAAGATATTCTTCAAAAAGAAAAGAGAAATTCATCAGTGAAATAATATCTTTTTACATAGTAGATAAAGGGCAGCCCTTAAAGGAAATCATCATCCTTAGCTAGAGAGAGGCTAGAGACATAATTCATTCCCATAAAAAATGAGGTGGTAGGGAATTGTTATTGAAAACGTTAGGATCTATTTCAACCACAAGATCTAAAGCCAATAATGATAACTCCTCTTTTAACAACTTATGCTCCTTAGTCCTCTCAAAGCCACTTGATTTTGAAGATTAAGAAAAATGAGTCGTTTAGGGACAGACTCAACAAGCATCCAGTGTATTAAAGAGTTTAGATTGGGTCTTCCAAGCTGCATCACAACAAAGAACAAATGACTGTTGGACCCAAAACTATGCAAAGACATCAAATGGATATGTAGGGATAAATGCTTGATGATGTTTGCACACTTGTAACATAACATTAATGTTAATATCATTGAGGACCACAATCGAAATGAACACTCTACTCTTAGAAGAAACTTTGACCTTCCAAAAAGAACCAGAGGACATTTTTTACTAATAGGATAGCTGATAAAAAATTCAAAATAGACTTTGCATGTATAGGTTCTTGAGGGATCTAAGGTTGAGACTACTATTTGACTTCGAAATCGTATTAAAAGAATTAAGTATACTAAACAAAGAAGTCAATTTCTACTATTTGTTATCTCTGTGTTTTTTTCTCTACCCGTTTTGCCTAATCTACCCATTCCATCTATTTCTTCACCTTTATCCTTGATTTGCCATAGTCTTTCTCATATTATTCTATTTTCTTATCTCTGTTTCTCTTATTTCTATACTATTTCTTGACAAGTTGGTCTCATTTTCAACTTGTCCCGCATCAATTGCAATTGGTATCAGAGCAAGCTCATTATCAAGTTATATATGGTCTAATGTGTCAAGTTTCGTCTAGTTATGGAAGCAAAGGAAAATATTATACTTTATTGGTGGTTGGCAAATTTGGATATCTTTGTTATTTCCAATTAGACGATTGAGGATGGCACAAAGGTCGGAAACAAAGGCCTGGTAGCAAGTTTTGGTTTGAGAAAGCTTATGACCTAGTAAATTGGGCTTTCTGGATATGTCTTGAAAGGGTTTTGGTCTTAGATGGAGAAACTGGATTTTGGGTTTCTTCTTTTCTGTTACTTGTGCTGTATGAGTTAATCAAGAAGCTAAGAAATTAGTCTTAAGGGCATCGTGGCTTGGGATAGGGTTAGCAAAAATAACCGTAACCTGTTACACCCAAACTGACTCACACGATCCATCTCAAGCTTTGTAAAAACTATCCCAAATTTGATCTATTATCATTCTTAATTGAGACAAAAGAGTATCCCCATTCTCCTTTTTTCTTCACCGTTGTTGTTGATGTTCTGCTCTCAAGAGGTTCTGATAGAGGCATGTTAGAGGGTTTTAAGATTTGGTCTGGATTGGTTGGAAATCTCCTATCGTCAGTTTGCAAATGATAAGATATTTTTTCTTTCTTATGATCATCTGAAATTCTATATGCTTACTATCTAGTACCTTTTTTACTCTATCTTAGACTTGCATATTAACCTCAAGAGGGTATTAGCATTGGTGCATAGTGCTTGAGGGAGTTCTGGCTAATTCTATTGATTATGGAATTCTATAGTGACCTTGCATTTATCTTGGTGTTCCTCTAGGGGTTAATCCTAGGGTCGTTTCCTTTTGGACCTTGTGGTGCATACAATCTTTAAGCATTCAGATTGTTGGAAGAGTTTGTTTTCTCCTTAGGGGTTAGTTTCACTCTTATTTATTCTTGTAGAGGAAAAAGAGAGAGATAGTATTAACAAAGCACCAAGTGATGCCACCAGTATACAAAAGAAGATTTATAGTTTGTAACAAGAAACCGAAGTATCTATAGGGTTCCCCAAGTTGTCCTCAAAGATAAAAAGTTTGGGTATTAGGAATCTAAAATTAAAGAACGTACCTTAACTGACTAAATGAGTATTAAGAATACAAAGCTGAGCTTAAGAGTGTCTCACGTGTTCCAATATGTGTTCATTTGGACCATGGTCTCAACCTGCTTTAACAATTTGTCTCAGGAACATAGACCGAATTGTGTGCATTCACTAAATCTATTTCGTCTCTCCATATGTTCGAGTTTCATAGTGATTTGTCTCTACATTGTGATGTGGTTTGCAGACTTTAGGTCTCAGGCACAAAATGGATTTCCTTCTCATTCTCTATAATGTTTTATTTTGTCTTCCATCAATGCCTTTGATACGAAGGAGATTGGACTGTTTATGGAGGAGGACTGCGTTTGCTCGATTATGACTGTTTTGATTGGCGAGAAATGTCATGATTTTTAAAAATTATCAACCAACACAATTGCTTTGGATGGATGACATTCCATCTTTTTGCATTAAGGAGCACGATCTTTTTACGGTGTCTCTTTCTATTTTACAAAGACATTTGGTGGCTTTATGTTTATTTGTTTTCATGTTTATGTGGATATGATCTTCCTTTTCTCCTCTCTTTCCAATCCCTCATCTTAAAAGGGAACATACCTAATCACGTAATCTCTCGAAGTCTTATTGACTCTGGACAACTTTTAATGTGTTGATTAATTATAACATATTTTATGTACTCTCTTTTTCTTTATGTAAGTTAATTATATGTATATTCAAAAAATATTTTAAGATAGCCGGCGATTAACACGTGGTACACACTCTCTTTCTCTAAAATTATCTCAACAATTCCATCTCTCATCTAGTTTCAAACCTTCACTCTTCCCACACTCATCTTTAGAACGATAATAGAGCGCTAGGGGAAACCCTCTACGACGTGGTCGGTCGTAAAGCCGATTGGAAACCTTTGTTTATCCAAATATGCTTTCGGTTAATGCTAGAAGATTCGTTCTTATCGGTAGAAAATCTTTTAATATCGTATGTGAAGGCAAAAAACTTGATGGACTAAGAATCAGTGAAAATCAAATGGAAAATAGAGTATCCATCACTCTGAACAAAGATGAAGTCGCTTGGATCGTACATATTCTGAGTGATTTTTACTGGAACAAGGGCGGAGAGACATGGGGGAAAACAAAAAAGGTTGACACCATCATCTTTTCTTGACTTTGGGCTGGAATAGAAGAGGCCGCTTCCTAGTGCTTTCGGAGGAAAGAGAAAAATCAATCAAAAGAATATTCTTCGCCGATGGCTTTGAGGCGGGAGGCTGGTGGCGCGTCATGAAGTCCATTTTCGAAATCGCTGAGGTTCTTGTTGTGAACCCTTTCAAGAAACTTGGTGATAATGTATGGATCGATCCTTGTTTCAAACCAGTTTAGGATAATTCCACAGTTTCCTCTGTTTTCCTATGCTGCCCGAAATGCAAACACAGCCTTCACGTTGTACTTGCGACGGCTGAAGGGAGGTCGTTCGCCGCGACTCTGAAAACTCCCAATACGGATCTAGTTTGGACAAAAAAGTGCTTACCTGACCCGGTTGACAGTATCTGGGTTTGAAATTCAACATTCGTCTTTCAACAGTGGGAAAGTCTCTACCAACCCTAATTGCGACCTGATCCGAAATGAGATCTCTTGGTCTGCTAACATTGGGTTAAAGCAACCGAATGAGTAAAAGCAAAAAGCCCAGATTCACTTGGGCTGAGAAAGGGAGGTAGACAAATCAAGCTGGGCCAAGTAAGGAAGTCAGGAGAACTATCAGTTCGAAAAAGAGAACTCCAAAAGTAAAATGGGTTTGGAGACAAAAGAAGAAATTCCAAAACTAGACTTCCTCTATCGGGCAGCATCCTGATGAATCCGAAGAAGTTGCTGCGAATAACTCTCATGAACCGATCACAAATCCTTTCAAAGGTTTCTGTCATGATATGGCAGCAACTCTGTTTTGCTCTAACAACTAGAACTCCAAGTTGTATGTTCCAGTTAGTCCAGTCGTGAATCTTGAAGCCGTCAAAGAGCATTTTCCTAGCTCGGGTCTGGAGATGGTGATGGTCCACCTAGAATCAGATCATCAATTCGAGTGGGTTACTCAATTTGGTAAGGAAAATGGTTTGCTTGAAGTAATTACTACACTAAGCTGAGTCCTAAAAGACAATCAAAACTATGATGTTCAATTCCACTCTGAGTGGATACTCCAAGACATCTGTTGTATCATTATGTACCTCAGAGCATCTTTCTCTGGTTATGAAAATGAAGCAAATTAACTGTTTGTGGAGCTGGAAAAGAGAATGGGTGACAAGAAAAGTAAAGAACTTTTATTGAACTCTGTGAAGAAAAGAAGAACCGGGGGGGATCAAGAGAACTAAAACGACTCCAATACTCTATCAATTATGAAGGGCATAAGAAGAAGAACAAGGGAAGGGGGGGTGAAGTTCAAGTATCTAAATTTTAGACAAAATTTTATCATGGAATGTCACAGGTATTAACGATCCAAGAAAAAGAAGTATTATTAGAGGTTGTCTCAACAGGTGGAAGCTGACCATCATTTGCTTTCAAGGGACGAAGTTGGAATCCATAAATGAGACAATCATAAAGAGCCTTTGGCGTATGGATGACATTGGTTGACATTTCTTTCCGGCTAAAGCCTCTGCCGGAGGCATTCTGCTCATGTGGAGAAAAGATTGGGTGCTTTGTCAAAATGTCATTTATGGTGAGATCATCCTATCTTGTCTCTTTTTTAATTTGATTAATGGCGATTCTTGACATTTTTTTGGTGTTTGCTGCAGAGGTAATAGTGTGGAACGGAATATGTTGGGTGAGAAATTATCGCATGTTAAATTCACTTGGGGGAATAGAGGTGTGGTTGAAGGCGATTTTAACATTATATTGAGAAGATCTGACAGATTGGGTAACTGTTTTTCTGACACTGGTATTGATGAATTCCATTCCTTAATTCATAATCTCGATCTCAATGATCTACCACTAAAAGGGGGGAGGTGGACACGGAGTAATAAATAAGAGGGACCAACCTTCTTTATCAAGAATTGACAGATTCCTCATACTTTTGATCTCCTGTTGGTCTTGCCGGGTATTAGCCAAAAAATCCTTTCTATACCAATTTCATATCATTTTTCTATTCTTCTAGTTTCGGATGGAATTTAGTGGGGACCTATCCCCTTCTGCCTTGATAACAAATGGTTCAGGCTTGAAAACTTGAAGCTTTGGTTGTGGATATTTGGAGTAACACGCATACAAATGGCTCCATCACTTACAGAATAGTTCACAAGCTCAAATGACTTAAACTTGATATAAAAAATGAGCTAAAGTCACCGGAAAAAAAGAGGAAGAGTGCATCAATGAAATCTTAGTTGAAATTGATGTGCTGGACAGAAAAGAAGAGGACAACTCCTTGTCTACTGCAGAAAAGGAAAAGAAGAACGCACTGAAGACTAATCTAGCACACTGCATTCAGATGGAAGCCATCTTTTGGAGGCAAAAATCCATAAAGAAATAGCTCAAAGATGATGACAAAAACAACAAATATTCTCACATGTTAGCAAACCATAGAAAATGAGTCAATTTTGTTGAGGAACTCATCATTGATGACAGTTGTATCTGGGGAAATGAGGCCTTGAGAGAAGAGGGAAGAAAGCATTTCCAGAAATTATACACTAAGGAGTTCAATTACGGGCCAAAGCTTGGCAATCGCTCTTTCAATAGTCTAAGTGAGAATGAAAGTACCCAAACTTGAAGAAAAGTTTACCGAAGAAGAAATTTATGATTGTCTTGGAGCTATGATGGGGATAGAGCCTTGGGGACGGATGGTGTTAACTTCAAGTTTCTACAATCCGGTTGGGAGGTCAAGGTGACATCATTGAATTCTTCAATGATTTCTATAATCATAATTCTTGTAAGATCACTTAACTCCACTTTTCTTGTAATAATTCCAAAAAGAGCTAGCCCTAAGAACGGAAACAACTTCCAACCCATTAGTCTTATTGGTTGTGTTTACAAGTTGCTCTTCAAAGTTTTGGCTAAACAACTGTCTAAAGTGTTTAATCTAATGATTGGTGAGTGTCATCAAGCTTTTGTTTTTGGAAGACAAATTTCTGATGCTATCTTGATCGCAAATGTGACCGTAGATGATGTTATCACAAATAATAAGAAAGATGTCTTATGCAAATTAGATATGGAAAAAGTCTTTGATCACGTTAATTGAAAATTTATTGATTATATGCTTGAAAAGGCTTGATTTTAGCTCGAAATAGAGAGACTGGATCAGAACCTGCATCACTTCCACCAGTTTTGCTGTCATTATAAATGGTGGACCCTCATTTTTTTACGGTTTCTAGGGGTCTGAGGCAAGAGGATACCCTTTCACTCTTATTGTTTATTATTGTGATAGAGCCTCTGAATAAATTAGTAGAAAAAGTCAAAGAATTGCATCTCTTGAAAGGCATTACTATTGGTAATAGAAAGAAACAAATTAAAAGTACTATTTCAAATCTTTCAATGTATTATTTATCCGTGCTTAATATCCCAACCCAAGTCGGAAAAAAACTGGAATTGATCCAATGCCACTTTTTATGGAGTGATGGTGACAATAATAAAAAGAAATATTACCTTGTTAGATGGGATGATGTCAAAAAGTCTCTAAAAGATGGTGGTTTGGGCTTGAGATCCCTTGGCTATTTGAATAAAACTCTCCTTTGGGAAATGGATTTGGAGATTTTGGAATGAAGACAACTGTCTCTAGAAAACGGTCACTGAATGCAAATGGTTCAGTGTGGACTTTCACGATCACTCCAGTATAATGAATCGCAGTTATGGTCTAAGTTTTTGGAAAAGTATTATGAATCTCAACACTTATATTCTTAATTGTTCAAAGTGGATTATTGGTAAAGGTAATAAGGTACATTTTTGGAAAGATACCTGGTGTGGCACTAAAAATTTCCAATCCATATTTCTACTTATTTTGCAATCGCAAGAGATAAAAATATTTTTGTTAATGAGACTGTTGGTGCTGATAGTCCTATGGATTGGAATGTAGTGGTTAACAGGAATCTACAAGATAAGGAAGTGGATGAATATGAGATGATGCTTCATACTTTGGCTAATATCCAACTCTCAAATGAAGATGATAAACTTAGTTGGAATCTAAGGATGGATGGTTTACTATAAATTTTTTTTACTGCCATCTGGATGGAATCAGAGCCGACATGCAGAGAAATTTTCCTTTTAAAATTATATGGAAAGTTGGTGCTCCTCCCCATATATCTTTTTGTGTGGGAGGCAACCAAAGGATGCACTCTAATTAATCTCATGAAAAAAGACTTTATCACCGTCAACAGATGTTTCTTTTGGAAAAACAACTTGGAATCATGCAATCATCTTCTTCTCGGGTGCTCTATTTCTTATCAGCTTTGGTCTATGGTTTTGGGTCTCTTGGGTATGTCCTGGGTCATGGCCGAATTGACTATCTCTGAGCTTCTTGCTTGGGAAGGAATTAGCAACATAAACAAATCGCTTAGACTCATTTCTCTAATTAATTTTTGGGTCATTTAGAAACAAAGAAATAATCGAACTTTTGAGGGAAGAGAAGTTTGATTTTGGCACCATCAAGGATAATTGATTTCACTATTTTGGCTCTATTGTTTTAGAGCATAACTTTGATAATATTGATGATTTTGGTTTCTTTATAGATAGACTAATTGACATGTAAATTTTGTACATGGGCGATGCTCCATTGACACATGTACTTAAATACAAATTTACACTTTTATTTAAAAAAATATAGTAAGTGATTAGTTAATTTGTAGTTTCCTTCCTATTTATTAATAAAGTCAACATACTGACTAACAAATTTAATTTTCTATATCTATATTAAGAAAAGAATACATGTTTAGCAAATGATGCCAAGTAGCATTTTAAATAATAACAAATAATAAATATAAAAATTAAGTTTTTATAAATAATCACTTCTATTGCCAACCAACCCTATATAGATTTATAACCACGAAAGAGTGAATTGTGTTCATTGAATGGTAGTGCCCCATATTGTACAGGTTAATAATAGCAATATAAGGAAGTACAATTAATTATAATTAAAAAAATATATTACTAATATTCCTTTCATCCTACTTACTACAAGTTTTAACTTAATATGCTCGTCTTAAAACTCTATAAAACTGGTGATAGATATTATCCATTTACAACTTGGTAATAATTGTTTAAAATTCAGGATTATTTAATCTTTTAGTTAATACATCAACAGATTTGAAGTGGTGGACATGCATAATGTACATATTAGTCCACTATCCAACTTTTTTTTGATGAAATGTTTGTGTATTTCAATGTGCTTAGTCTTGTTATGTAATACTAGACTGTCAATGATGCTAAATATTGATTTATAGCTATAATAAAGTCTCATAAGTCCATCCTATTCAATCTTCAGGTCTTCTGAGACCATCTTTAATTATAAGAGCTCATGTACTTCTTAAATCGTTACTTTTAACTCTAACTCTACATTAGATTGGGTTACTGCATTCTGTTTTTTACTGTTTCAAGTTATTAGATTCCCTCTAAGAAAGGTACAATATTCAGAAGTGGATCTTCTGTTCGCTAATGATTCTACATAATTTGCATTAGTGTATGCCTTTGAAGTAGCTTATTAGTTCTTTTAAACATAATTCATTTCTTTGTTGTACCCTTACAGTAATAGAATATCTTGTAAGTATCTCGTAGGTGCACTTTTTTGGGGTTTGTATACGAGTTGGCTTACTACGCTTACTAGTATGCATAATCTGGTCTGATATGTGATAAATATATCAATTTCTCCACTAATTTCTGGTACATTTCCTTATCCATATCTGTGTATTCTTCTGTTAGTAGTTTATTATTGAGATCAATTGGTTGCCAACAAGCTTATATGCTAACTTGTTAGTTTCTTTCAAAAGGTCTGTGACATACTTAAACTCTCTAACCAGACATTACTTGAGTACCACCTTTTTTTTCTTTATTATTACCTATGACAATTATATCATCTATATATATAAGAAGAACTATGATTCTCCCTTA
>NW_019014687.1:1482079-1499289 GCF_000150535.2 Carica papaya
TCAAATCTTTCTCCATCCTTGGCGTGCTAGTTTATGTGTAAGTTGTCAAGTTTTCTGAATGATTTGGAAGATTCTTGTTTGTTCCACATCTGCAAGTACTGATTTTAATTGTTTGAGATCTTTCATGGCAGATGACATGTTCAGTTTTGTATATTTCTGGTCTTTTCCATTGTTCAAATATTAATGCAGGATTTTTGTTACCATTTCAGGCAGTTAGTGCTGGTCTTCTAAAAATTCTTTCTAAGATGGGCATTTCATTGCTTTCAAGGTGTGATTTCTTAATTTTCTTTTTCTCTGTTTATACCTAATGTATATCTTCGACGTCAACCTCTTTGCTAGCTATGTTGGCATATTGACTTGCTTGTTTCTTGTGTTTAGTTATTGTGGTGCACAGATATTTGAGATATATGGATTAGAGCAGGAAGTTGTTGATCTTGCATTTCGTGGAAGTGTATCAAAAATTGGTGGATTAACTCTTGACGAGGTCAGAATACAACTAAAAGCTCTTTTTTTTCCCCTTTCATTGGACTAAAACATCTTTTTTTATGAGAAAATGAATTACTTTTTTTGCTGCAATTATTTCCATTTCCAGATACTTGTTTTCTGCTGGTAGACACTTGCATAGTACTTTCTAGTAGTATTTCCTCATGCAAATGCAATTTTATGAGGATGATTGCACTGTTGAAGATTTTGCAAATGGGTTGTAGCTGAGGAAATAAAATAGTAAGGTTAATATGCAGGAAGCCAAATTATGGGAAATCCATGGCTATTAGGATCAGAAGCACCCAAAATTTTCTTATCAACTTAGGAATCAAGAGAACACGTTATTGAACGGTCAGCATGTCTTTTTTTTTTTTTAATTTCACACAAAATTTTCCAAAAGTATCATCCTAATTTCAGCACAACTGACACTTACATTTGATTGCTGGAGAATATTAATTCTTGGATAACCTTTATTTACTCATTGGAAAAAGCAGTTTGCCAGCATCTAAGTTAAGAATTTGCATTTTCTGCAATATACTTGGCTTATAATACTGACCATTTCTATCTTTCCATGGCTGATTTCTTGAAGCTTGCAAGGGAGACTTTGTCTTTTTGGGTGAAGGCCTTCTCTGAGGATACAGCTAAACGATTGGAAAATTTTGGATTTATACAATTTAGACCTGGAGGTATAATTGTAGCCAGATATTCGAAATTTTTATGTATCATTGTCAAATATTTAGATACTTATTCCATCAAGTAGTTTATGGATTTACTAACTGCAATACAATGTTAAAAAAAAAAAAAATCTTTCGACTTGACAGGATTGCTTGAACTTCTGCAAGTGCTGATTTAAGATTTTACGCTTTGTTAACTGTTGTTTAATAGTTCTTCTTCTTTCTCTTAATTAGATCACCAACATTTCAAATATGTAGAGAAGAATTATGAGAGTTATATACCTACAATTTAGGTGAGAATTCTAATATGTTGAATCTCCCAGGAAGGAAGAAGATTGACACCAGAAATTATGGGATCAGTTCCTAGATTTTCGGCTCCTACCTTCTAGGAAGTAAATTTCCTAGAATAAATCTTGTTTATAACTTTTACAGTCCCCCTCAAGTTAGGTGTAGATATTAATCATGCCAAGCTTGGAATCTCATATCTTCAAAGTTCTTTTTCATTAGAGATTTTATCAAGATGTCTATTGTTTGTTGACTTGAACAATGTGTACCACATGAATTACTTCTTGTTTTCTCCTTTATGAAGTATCAGTCAATTTTAACATGTTTTGTGCAATCGTGATGAACAAGATTCTTAGCAATGCTTATGGTTGATAAGTGGTCACAAAATAGCTTTATAGGAGTACAATTTTCAACCTTTAATTCTTTTAATATACGATCAAGCCACATATCATTAAACACTCCTAAGGCCATAGCCCTGAACTCAGCTCCTATACTGCTTCTGCTACCATAGATCTTTTTTTTATTCCGCTAGGTTAGTAAGTTTATTGTACATATGAGCAGTAGCTAGATGTATTTCTTGTCAGTTGACCCTGCCCAGTCAGCATTTGTAAATATTTTCACATCCCTCTAAGAACTTTTCTTCAAGTATAATCTCTTATCTGGAGTCATCTTCAGGTTTCTCAGGATACGGTTTATAGCACCTAGATGTTCCTCAATGGGATGACTCATAAACTCACTACACTTACTGCAAACCCTATATCAGGTCTTGTGTGAAAGAGGTAGATGAACTTTCCGACTAATCTTTAATATTTCCCTTTAAGCACTAGGGGACTTTCACCTTCAGTTTTGAATTTTATATTTGACTACATAGGGGTATTTGCAGGTTTGTAACCAAGCATTCTTGTTTCCTTAAGCAAGTTGATAACATATTTCTTCTGTGAGATTGTGATTCCCTTCCTAGATTTGGCTACTTCCAGCTTAATGAAGTATTTCAAGTTTCTTTAAATCTTTTGTGTCAAACTCCTTAGTCAAGATGCACTTGCGCTTCTTAAGTTCGGCTTCGTCATTCGTAATTAAGATTATGCTGTCCACATAAACTTTCAGTACTGCTAATTTCCCATTCTGTGAATGTCTCACGAAGAGAGTATGATCTGTTTGGCACTGTGTGATAGCCGACCTTCTTCTTTGTTGTGTTGTTAAATTGGTTAAACCAGACTATTGGGGACTGTTTAATTCATAGAGAGATTTTCGGAGTTTACATACTCTACTTCTACTTGCTTATGTTTTTGATGCCAATGGAATATCCATTTACACTTCTTTTGCAAGTTTCGGGTTGAGGAAGACATAGTAGAGGGGCCAATCAAGATTAACAGCTAAAGATAATAATACGTGAACAAGTTTAACAATAATACATGAATTTGTGTTTAGTTTGGTTATAGGGGTAAAATGTCTCTTGGTAGTTAATACCATAGGATTGTATAAATCTCTCAACTACTAACTGAACTTTAAATCTCTCAGTACCTCTATCACTTTTGTACTTCGCATTGAAGACCCACTTGCATCTAACTGTTTATTTTCCTTCAGGTAGGTGTGTAAGTTCCCAAGTGTAATTCTTCTTTGAAGTCTTCATTTCTTCTAATACAACTATCTTCCATTCTGGGATATTCATAGCTTCCTGGATTATTTTGGGAATCTGAGTGTTATCTAAATTTGTGATAAATGTCTAAAACTGTGTTGGCAACCCTTTTGTATAAGATAAAGTTGTATAAGGGATGTTTGTGCATGACCTTACCTCTTTTCTTAAGGTAATAGGATGTTCGTCAATCATGTATTTGCTTGTAGTTTTATCAGAGAGAATGTTACCTGAATTATGTATTAGAACTCTCATTTGGAATGGACTCTTAACTTTGCTCAGGTGATTAGATATTGCTCTTTATCCTCTTAAGTTTCCTCCTCCTTGAATATACTCGAAAGTCTCTGTTTACCACGAGCTATGACAATTTTTATGGGCTTCATCCTCACTGTCACCATTAATTTGTATGAGATCAAGATTGTTGTCACTCTCTTGCACCCTGCTGAGAATAGGTTGTGGCTCCATATATTGATTATGTTCCCTTATTTTATCTCAAAATTGGGATTCTTCTTGCTCTCTCTCCCCCTGAATTTCAAGTTCGAGATAGAGTGGTTTCAAAGAATGTCACATGTATAGTAGTATAGAACTCTCTATTGCTTGAGGAATAGTACTTGTATTCTTTTTTAGTTTAGAGCGTATTCAAGGAAGATACATTTTATAGATTTAGGCCCATGTTTACTACGAAGTATGTGGGTGAATGAGGACAAATGTAGTACTTCCAAATATTTTGAGAGGTACGGAAGATGTGTCCGATTCTAGTGATAAATCATGAGTGGTTTTTAGCTTGGTGTTAGGGGGTTTAATACTCGAGGGCAATTTGTTAATTAGGTAAGTGGCAATGAGTATGGCTTCTCCCCAGAAATGGTTGGCACATGAATTTGAGAATGGGAATAATCTAGGTACCTCTAGGATGTGAAGGCTCTTCCTTTATGCAATCCTACTTTTTTGGGGTATATCTACACAAGAACTTTGATCGATTGTGTCTTGGTTTTCTGTGTACTTTCTCAGGGTTTGTGTAAAGTACTCCTTTTGCATTAGCAGTTCTAAGTATTTGGATTTTATATGAAATTGGTTTGTATCATTATGTTGAACTTCTGAAATGTCTCCCCTACTTCAGATTTTTCTTTCATAAGATACACCAATGTAATTTTAGTGTGGTCATCAACAAATAGAACAAGTCATGTTGCCCCTCTAATATACTTTTACCTTGGAGGTTTCCTTGACATCACTATGAATTAGTGAGCAGGGACTTGATTCGTTATAAGGTTGAGCTTGATGAGAGTTTCGAGATGCAATTTGGCATATTTAACACTGAAATTTTTAAATTCTTTATTGAATAATGAGGAAACAAGTTTTTGTAAATAACTAATCTTGAGATGTCCTAATATATAGCCCCACAATCTAATAGTATCTTCTTGCCTTGTGAGAGAGGTGAACCTAAATGGTTGTTCCTAGATGTAGTTGCTCTTGAGGATATTGAGTCTTTGATGCACATCAGCATTGCCAATTGTCCTTAGTTCCTGAAATTCAACGAGGTTTGAATAAAATTTAGCAGCACAATTCAATTCTTGCGTGAGCTTGTTAACTGGCCACAAGTTGTAACTTAATTTAGGAACAAGAGTACTGAATTCAAGGTTATATCTTTAGTTAGAGATACTGAACCCTTTCCAATAACTCGACCTAAGTCCCATCAACAATTTTTACTGAGATGTTCGCACGGCAAAGAGCATAGGTAGTGAAGATTATATAATCACCTGTCATGTGGTGTGAAACACCAGAATCTATGACCAGGTGTTGCCCAATGTTTGCCTTGAGGTTACGGTATTTACAAAATTACCTGAGTGAGTCACTGACCCAGTACCATCCACTTGGCAACTTATTTGATGAGGATTGTTTAACTTTTGCAAGAACTCTATTGTGTTCCTTACTAAATAGTAGATGTAGTGGAGTCTTCCCTTGCAATTACAGTTCCTTTTGTTTCTTTGCTGTTTGGGTTCCTTGAGGTTTCTAATCTGCTGGTTCCTGTAGAGTTTCCAGCAAATTTCCCTTGAATACTCTAGTTATTGACAATAATCACACCAAGGTTTTTCTGTTTTGTCTCTCCCTGGCTAATCTGGTTGTTACAGACAGAAAGTCCAGAACTTTTGAGTGTTTACGGTGAATTGAGGTCTCCAAGTATGACTTTCTTTCTGCTTTCCTCCATCCGCATCTCGAGGAAAGCCTTGCGAAACTGGGTTGGGGTTTCGAACCCTGAGTTCTCCCTCAGACATCGTCTAGCTCATTGTTGAGGCCGAGCAGAAATTTGAAAAGTCTTTTCCTTTCAACAATTCTTTTGTACCTCAAGTCATCTTTAGGACAAGTCCACTGATTCTCTTCAAAGATTAAGCTGTTGCCAGTTGCGGGTTAAAAGATTGAAGTATTAGGTTACGCTTACGTCTCCTTGTTGTAAGTCATGGAGTGCGCTTTCCATGACAAATAGTTCGGATTTCTTGTCGACTATGAAATAATTTTTTTTTTTGTTGCATCCCAAATCTCCTTGGCAGATACAAACAGAAGGAAGTTTCCTCCAATTTCAGTTGTTATTGACTTGATTAGCCAGGACATCATCAGGTTATTTTTGGTTTTTCAAGCTTGATATTTTGAGTTTTCTTTAAGTGGAGGAACTGCAGCACCTGTGAAGTAATCATCGAAGCCGTTCCACATATGAACATTATCACAGATTTAGACCATGGAAGGTAATTCTGGCCGTTGAGTTTATGATCGGTTATAGACAATGCCTGAATATCCATTCTTCCATTAGTTGCTACTGGAGAGTTTTGGAGGATGGTTGTGATTCTGGACATTGCAAAGTGCGGCTTGTCATTCTGTAATTTGTATTGTTATTGACCAGGATGTAAGTGTCTTGGAGACAGCTCTGGTACCACGTTGTTTGATAATTCTTTACCGTTGATTGCAAGAGTTATAGACCTACAGTTTAGGAGAGAATCCTAATCTATTGAGTTTCCTAAGAAGGAAGAAGATTTACACTAGGAATTATGGGATCCGAGTATAAATTCAGATCCTAGATTTTTAGCTCCTACATTCTAGAAAGTAAATCTGCCTAAAATCAATATTTTTTAGGATTTCTACAGGAAGAAAATCTTCCTAAAATCAATCTTGTTTAGGAATTCTACATTAACTTATTGCAAGATTACTCCTTTTGATGTCTTAAATTCTATTTTATTTTTTTTGAAAAAGGGGAGTATCATGGAAACAACCCAGAGATGTCAAAATTGCTCCACAAAGCTGTTCGAGAGAAAAGTGAAAGTGCATTTTCAGTTTATCAGCAGCATTTGGCAAACCGACCGGTTAATGTGAGTTCTTTTTTCTCCATTAATTGACAAAATCTAGTAAAAAGTGTATGTATATCAAAATAAATCTTTATTCGTATTCAGGATCTCAAAGATATTATATGCATTCACTTTTAACTGCAGGTTCTCCGTGATCTTCTTGAGTTTAAAAGTGATCGTGCACCAATTCCTGTTGGAAAGGTGGAGCCTGCTTCGTCTATTGTTCAACGGTTTTGCACAGGTGGAATGTCTCTTGGGGCGATTTCAAGAGAAACCCATGAAGCAATTGCCATTGCAATGAATAGAATAGGTGGAAAATCTAATTCTGGAGAAGGCGGTGAGGTAGTTTGTGCTATTGATGATTTATAATAATGCATGATACAATTTAAGCATATACAAGGCTTATGATGAAAATTTTAATAGTCCATGTATTTTTTTTCTCTTTCCAGGATCCTATTCGCTGGAATCCACTTACTGATGTGGTTGATGGGTACTCTCCTACATTGCCGCATCTTAAGGGTCTTCAAAATGGGGATACCGCTACAAGTGCTATTAAGCAGGTCATGACAGTAAACATTTTCCTTTTGATCAAATCTTTATGGTTCCATTATCTTTCTTCATAAGCAATCAGGTTGTCTTCTATAAATTCAAAGGATCTGATTACCATCAAAGAGAATTTTATATGGTGCTTAAAAAATTATGAAGAAGTGAATATCCTTCCTTTTCATGCATTTGCCCTTTCTGAAAATTAGTTAGTGGGATCATCTCAGGTCGCTTCAGGACGTTTTGGTGTCACTCCAACATTCTTGGTCAATGCAGATCAGTTAGAAATCAAAATTGCACAAGGTGCAAAGCCTGGTGAAGGTGGTCAACTACCTGGCAAAAAAGTTAGTGCTTATATTGCAAGGCTGAGAAATTCTAAGCCGGGTGTTCCGCTTATATCTCCGCCACCGCACCATGACATATATTCTATTGAGGATCTAGCTCAGTTAATTTATGACCTTCATCAGGTAATCATTTGCTTCTATTACTGATGAGAAGTGTTTTTCTTGAACACTGATACAGATGATTTTTCATTAACCACACAAATAGATCAATCCCAAGGCAAAGGTGTCAGTGAAGCTCGTGGCAGAAGCTGGGATTGGAACAGTTGCTTCAGGGGTTGCGAAGGGTAATGCCGATATTGTACAGGTATCTAGTTTTTGGCTGTTTCTCTATGCATGAATCGAGCATTAAATACTGAAGATGACTTTCAAAGTTTATTTTGGTTATATGAATTCTGCATTTACATATATGGAGATAATATGTATACAGTGGCTTACTGAAATTAATTTTTTTATTCTAAATGTATTTAGGTTTCTGATTGACTGTTTCTCTTGTCAAAAGAAAAAACTGATTGAAAATGTCACCATCTTTTCTCTAGTACAGTGGGAAACAATGTCACCAACTAAAATCTCTATATGAAATCTCCTTATCCCAGAAACAGGGCATAATACTCTTTTTATATGATCATGAGTTTTGTCCTTCTAAAGTCATCGGTTTGTACTGGAAACTCAGTTATTATCCCTTGAACAGAAAGGGAAAAAAGTGTTGAGTAGGCATGAAGCTCAAATGTGAGGGTGTAGACCGTATGATAGATTGTGGAATTTTCAGAATTTTATAATATAACTTAGAAGGGCTCTTGAGAGCATGGTCTGGAGTATTCAGTTTTGGCTTGGTGGCTACTGAAGCTTTCTGCCTATGTGAACCATTTCTTTCCAACTTGTGCGCAACATGGTCTGCCTCAGATACCATCTCATTTTTCTTAATACCAAAATTTTAAGTATTTGCATCCTCCCCTACTGTACTTTTTGCTCTCCTTTTCTAAAATACTTCCTTTTCCATTTAAAATTTATTAAGTAATGGAGTGCTGTTGAGAAACATGAGACACAACTTTTAGTTGCTCATTAGATTGCTGTTTTCAGGTTTTCTATTCTCAAGAGAAAATGCAATTAATTACTTTAATTTGCTCCATAGATATCAGGGCATGATGGTGGAACTGGAGCCAGTCCTATAAGTTCTATAAAGCATGCTGGTGGCCCATGGGAACTTGGACTAACAGAAACTCACCAGGTATACCTTTTTCTTCCGTAAATTAGTTCTACTTTCTAATACCGAATTGACAGTATTGATACTATTGATTAATTAAATCTCTTCTAGACTCTCATTGAAAATGGACTTAGAGAAAGGGTCATTCTCAGAGTTGATGGTGGTTTAAAAGGTGGAGTCGATGTCCTAATGGCTGCGGCAATGGGTGCTGATGAATATGGGTTTGGTTCTGTGGCAATGATTGCTACAGGATGCATTATGGCTCGTATTTGCCACACAAATAATTGCCCAGTTGGTGTTGCCAGTCAGGTAATGGAGATATTGTTTCTTGTGCCCAGTTAATTGCTCATTTGCTGATATTCATGTTTCTCTGTACTTTGCTTTTCCCCAACTTAATGTCAGAGAGAAGAATTACGTGCTCGTTTCCCTGGTGTGCCTGGTGATCTTGTCAATTTCTTTCTATATGTTGCTGAGGAGGTAATCCATCTGTATGATCTTTCTTCTTTTTTTTACCTTAGCTGGCTTAGCCACTTTGTGTACCAAGTGTTAAACCAAGAAATAAAAACTCACTTATGGAACAGGTAGCAACTGAGCTGAAGCATTGTGGTTGTTTGATCCTTAAACTTTAGAATGTTATTTTGCAATTTGCTATCTACGCCACGTTTTCTTCTTGCCAGCCTTTTTTTTTTCACTTTTCATGCACCATCCCTCCCAGAAAATGAGTGCTCTAATGGTTCAAGTTACATATAAGGGCTTATGCTTATTAGACTCTTTAATGCCCAATTTCTTTTTTCTCATCAGGTAAGAGGTGTACTGGCACAGTTGGGATACGAGAAGTTAGATGACATAATTGGACGGACAGATTTATTAAAACCACGAGATATCTCATTAGTGAAAACACAGCATCTTGAGCTTAATTATATTCTCAGAGTATGTATTTGACATGATGTTTCTGATCTTAACATGTTGTCTTTTTAAGTGATTGTACCAGTTCATTTTTCTTATACAACTCTGCTTTGATTTCCAGAGTGTTGGGTTACCAAAAAGGAGCAGTACTGCAATTAGGAATCAAGATGTTCATTCAAATGGTCCCGTCCTAGATGATACTTTGCTTGCTGATCCAGAGGTAACCTATTTTAATATCTCATGCTTGGAGAGCTCCATCTTCATACTTTTCCCATAGAAGATAAACAATTGAATAAAAGAGTAGAGAAAATACAGAAACGGAGGATAAGATATCCTCCTACAGCCTCCTAAAACCAAAAGGCCTAAACAGCAAGAAGAACAAAAAAAATAATCAATACACTATTGGCCACCCATCCCCACCCTTCCCCACTCACAAAAAAGTCATCCTTTCCACAGAACCTGACAGGGAAGAATTGATCTTACCCGCAAACTCTAAGCAATGCTCCCCTTCAATATGATTTGGCTAAGAAAATGAACTAATCAAAGGACTAGCACCTAAAATTTTATCAAAAAAACTATTGCTTGACCAAAAATAAATTACTAATATATCCATTTAAAACTTATAAAAAAATACTTTCGTTAGAAATTTATTGTTTAAGAAAAGGAAAATCAATTGGACCTAGCCCTAGTCAGGATCTGGACTGGCTTCACCATTGACTTCCATGGTGAAATTGTTCAGCTTGAATGACCTAGCAAGAGTTAGCCTGACCTGGCCTGACAAAGCCATTGTGTTGGTGCCTGTAAGGATGCAAAACCTGGCTGCCAAACTGATCACTTGATCTGGCTACTTTGGTTTGTTTTCTTTTAAATATACTTTTACATATTTTATGTTATTAATATTAATGAAAAAACTAACATGATTTTCAAACTTTTTTAGAATTTTTATGTATTTGGTAATTGATGTTGTATATGATTTATTAATAAATTAAATTTATATCTAAAAACTCATTTTATGTAACATTAAAGAAAAGAATATATTTACGTTAATATGGGTGCTAGTGCAGATTAGGAAGACTGAGGAGTATTTATAAGTTGAGCTAGGCTCAAATTTTAATTCTATGAAAGAGTACCGGAATATAATATAAATGAAATAAAAAATTGAATGAAAATAACATTCTTAATTCAAGTTAGTTCATTTTTCAATTCAAAATTACGTGCTTTTGTGATTTCTCTTTTGATAAAATGAATATTCTTCATCATTGTAAAATTGAAAATACGAATAATATTTATTCAGTTTTACATTATGTATGTAAATTATGATTAAATTTTATACATTAAATAAGATATAAAAATTAAATGGAAATATGATCTATTTGAACTCATTATAACATAGAGTACTCTAGTCATTTGACAATTGCTATTTGATTTAGCAACAAACAGTTGGGGAGTTTTCTGTCGGTTCCACAGGAATAATTTTTTTTTTTGGGTGGGGGGAAGAGCTCTGCTAGTTAGGACAAATACACAATCTCACTTTGGAGTCTATTCCCAAAAGCCAAAATAAAAGAGGAAAATTTTTCTTGTGTTTGTATTTTGCACTCTTAGTGCCAAATACTTAAAAGCTTACTGTGTCTTGGTGTACAGTGTATTTCCAAAAAAAAAAAAGTATCTTGGCATACACTGGTTACTATTGTGGCAGTAATAAGAACTTCTCATCTTTTCCAGATACGAGATGCAATTGAATATGAGAAAGTAGTCCATAAAACTGTGAAGATATATAATGTGGACCGTGCTGTTTGTGGGCGGGTAGCAGGTGCAGTTGCAAAGAAATATGGAGATACTGGGTTTGCTGGGCAGCTAAACATTACGTAAGAATCTTTCTGTATCCAATTATTAATTCCTTAAAGAACTGACATAGAAATTTCTGTATGGAAAATTACAAGACTCTTTGATGTCTTCAGATTCACTGGCAGTGCTGGCCAGTCCTTTGCATGTTTCTTGACACCTGGAATGAATATCAGACTTGTAGGAGAGGCTAATGATTATGTGGGAAAGGTATGTGACTGTTAACACTTATCCATGTTTAGGAAACTGGAAAACTTCACAAAATTTTCTTCATCCATTCGTACTGAAAGTTGGCTTGATCCAGAATTGATACTCAGTAGTTCGATAAACTTCTGGCCAACCAAAGCTTATTTGACTGTACTTATCAGTATATGGATAGTATGACCCAATTTGATTATTTTCCCACCTTGTTACCAAAGTTAATTATTTTGGGTTTCTATTAAACAATTTTTGAAAAAAAAAAATTTTTTTTTTTACCTGGAACTATGAAAAGGAGAAAGATGGTACAGTAAGATGGTTTTAAACTTATATCATTTTTTAAAGTAATAAGAGCTCATGTAAAGTTCTTAACGCATGTATCCTCTTGTATTGAAACCGTATTTTAATGTGTTTGTTATCTTGACAATCAATGGATGAGTTTATGCAACTCACTCATTATCCTAGTAAATGCCATTTTGAGATAGGCAACTTTTCGGATTTCTAAAGGAAATTCCAGGTTAACTATGTGCAAAGCTTGCTTTCCTTATTGATCTCTGTTTCTCTTGCAAAAGAGTAAAGAATTGGTGAAGCACATTTTCTTGCCTTTCTGGACATGGATCTAAAAATTTATGTTTTATTAAGATGATTCATTTAAAGCTATTGTGCTCAACTTGATCCTCCGGTTTATGTTTGACAGCAATTTGGAATTCAATTGCCATGTTCAAGTTTTATATAATGTGATATGAATACAATGAACATTTACAGGGGATGGCAGGAGGTGAATTGGTGGTAACTCCTGCTGAGAATGCCGGGTTTTGCCCAGAGGATGCAACTATAGTAGGGAATACTTGTTTGTATGGTGCAACTGGTGGTCAAATATTTGCTAGAGGAAAAGCGGGGGAGAGATTTGCTGTTAGAAATTCACTTGCTCAGGCAGTGGTTGAGGGCACAGGAGACCATTGTTGTGAATACATGACTGGCGGTTGTGTGGTTGTAATTGGAAAGTAAGTAATTCTCTCTTTTCTCTGTGCATGTCTGTATTACAACAGATTGGTTTTTGTCTGCTTTGTTGGGCTTGAGCTACTTTGGTCTTCCATCTTGACAGAGTGGGAAGAAATGTTGCTGCTGGAATGACAGGAGGATTAGCTTATATTCTTGATGAGGATGACACTCTCATCCCTAAGGTACTGCTGCTTGCTGATCCTAGACCCCATTCCTCACAAAAGAGCCCAGATACAAAATTTTGTTATCTTAAAAATTCTCATATTTTTGTTCACCTGTTTATATGCTCTGTTAAACAATTAACAGGTAAATAAGGAGATTGTAAAGATCCAAAGAGTGACTGCTCCAGTTGGGCAGATGCAATTGAAAAGTCTTATTGAATCCCATGTTGTAAGTGCACCATATGAACTGCAGTGGCCTTGATAATCTTGGAACATTTCATTTCTCCAAACTATATTTCTGCCCCTAACTTTTTTTCCCGTTGTGTAAAGGAAAAAACTGGAAGTGGCAAGGGCTCTGCCATTCTAAAGGAATGGGAGAAGTATCTGCCACTCTTCTGGCAACTGGTTCCGCCAAGTGAAGAAGACACGCCAGAGGCTAGTGCTGAGTATGAGAGAACAACTGCCGGGAAGGTGACATTACAGTCTGCTTAAGGTAAAAATTTGATGTTACATTCTGTAACGTCCAAGTTCGTAAAACCAACAGTCCGGCAGTTGCAGCCCAACACTGTACAGTTAAGTGGCAGGAATAGAAGCAGATGGATTACCATAATTCGAAATCCTCATTCTGCACCAGTGATAAGGAGGACTCAACTCAAGAGTGCAAGGTGACACCTCTTTACTGTCGGATAAAATTTATCGGAAATTTTTTAACCTAGTAGAAGCATTCAACCTCCATGTTATTGCAATTGTATAGTAGCTTATGGCAGGAACTGTCAATGAGGTTGGATTTATGGGGTCTTTTGGCAATAAGAACTTCAAACTGCTATTGCCTTTCTGTTGCTTCTTTCTTCGTGGAATAATTAGGTTCTATCATGCATGTTCTTCATATTTATAATCCTCTAGCCATCTTTAATTCCTGTACTCATCTTTTTTTTCTTGTATTACAATGATAACTACGATAATAAATAATAACTCCATTGAAGATTATAATGATTGTCTGTCTTAATTTTTATGACCGGCATATTGCTCCAAAGATCTAGAATAGACGTCCAATGATTATTTTTGTCGTCAAATTTGTTAAATCTCTTCTGAGATTCAAAGTTTTGATTGAGTAGTACTGAACCTAATCATTCATGAAATTATTCAATGTATTAAGTGTATGATCTGTTCCTTTGTTTTCTCTTTTAATAGTTGCAATGATGTTTTCTCCTATCATATTATCACGAATGTTCCACGTGGATTTATGTAATAATCGTGTAAAATAAAAAAGAATCATTATCATTACATTCCATTGGGTCTTACAAGTTCAGTTAGAATTCTTAAATATATATGTATGTATATACATACATATATATATCCAAAATTGCCGTGTATTTTATTTAAAATGGTGCATTAAGGTTTGTATTTATGTGTGTAAATAATATATCTTTTAAGAAAAATGTAAATCTTTTATGTTTGGTAAAACTAAAAAAAATAACAAACAGCGAATAATTTAAAATTTAGGTATCAATTACGTTAGATTTAAGGTGATTTACAAGAGAAACTTTGAGACCATGTTTTTGAGAAATGACCCTCGTCTGTAAAATATACATTTAAATTAATTATGAGAAAATAAAGGTTTGCTCAAGTGATGAACATTTAACTCTTAAAAATTACAGTAAAATCAAAATGAGAAATTTTATTAAGATGGATAAAACTTAAATATATTATTTTAATTTTACTTGTTTTTTTAAAAGAAATAAGTTTTCTTATCATTTTAAAACTATCTACGATTGGATTAAATGTAAAATTTTTAAATAAAAAATATTAGTTTATTCTGTTCATATTCTAAAGATATTAGTTTTTAGTATAGATAATTTTAGTACGGCTGAACATTTTTCAACGACAATCTGAGGCATGACTCATGACTACCAACGCACTTTTATCTTACGGAATGAATCAAAAATGAAAAGAATAAATAAATAAATAAAATCTAGAAGACAGAAAAAGGCGGTGAAGAGAAAAACGTGGAAGTTATGCACTTCCTGGCGCGCGATCGCCTTCACGCATGCATTCGGTGGCTTTCCAATTTGAGCTTTCTTTCACTACCACTTATCCACTATCGCCCTTTTGACAACTTTACAATCACTTTTTCTTATATAGTAGTAAATATTATTATTATTATTATTATTATTATTATTATTGTTGTTATTTAACAAAAAATATCCCGTCTGCTGGTTGCCTAGCAAATTCTAGACTGAATAAGAAAAAAAAACCCAAGCGATGAGAACCTTGAAAATTTGGAGAGAGACCAAACCCAAATGATTTGTATTTGTCTAATTGCACTTGGAAAAAAGCCAAGAAATTGCATTCTTATGTGGATGTATGCATGTATCTATTTAGGTTTCTGAAGTCAAATATAAACCAAAAGGTGATGGAGGCTCAAAGTTAGTGGATTGAAATTCGCCTTGCTAAAAACAGTCTGTAGCTGCGGCTGTCATTTAAACCTAATCAAAATGTAGGTTTTTGTATATGTATAGTAGCTAACATTATTGGTACATTTTAATTCTTTTATGTTTTATATGTAAGAAACTAATTATATTTATAAAATATACAAATTCATGTGATTTTACAGTATTTGATAGTTACTCATTTATAAACTATATGAATTTTATTTTTTGCTTAAACAGCCAATACATTGATGACCACCTGATATAAATTTAAATCACTTACATCTTTCCTTTTTTTTTTTTTTTTCAAATTCATCAATATTAAGAATTATTTTTTAGATTAATATAAGTTTCATATCCTATCGTAATAAAAAGTTTAGCATATGAGTCATAATTGTTTCATTTCTTTAAAATTGAATCCTTCACTAAAACTAATATATATGTACTTGATTTATATTTTCAATCTAATAAATTTACACCGAATGAGTAACTAATTTATTAAAAAATAAGTTATCTTATTATTTATAACTCACTATTATATAATACAGACATATAACTCAAATGACATAATACTCTCTTAACCATTATAATTTAAATTCTTTCTCTAATCCTGTCTAAAAAAAACAACCACAATATATTATATATTCCACAGCTGGGTATTAAATATATAATCAACAAAAGATATATAAGTTATATAATGGATTAGTAATAAATAAGTTGGTAAAGCTGGGCAGTGCTGGGTAAATTTAATTAAATGTTGGTGGGAAACTGAAAGTAAAAGCATTAATATTCTTTGGGTTGGAAACTGAAAAGGAGGTGAGAAGTAAAAGTTAATTAAAAGCCTATTTTATTAGTAAATGAATGAAGGAGAAGAAAACAAGAAGCAGTTGGTTTTTGATGTCTTTGCATTTATTTACAGTGGGCGCTACGCTACCCATTCGTCTGTATTTTCACCACCTAATAATTAATTACTCTACTCCTAATCTTTAAAGATTTTTATTGTTTAACTTTCTTTAATATTAATTTATAAATATATTTTCTTCTCTCTATATATATATATATATTGCCATTAATTTTTTTTAAGACAATTTTAGAAATGTACTTTTTTATATCAACTTAACGCATTCAGAATTCTGTTGTTGAAATATTATAATTTTTAATTAAATGTTATATAAGGTCAAGTTAAAAATATGTTTTACATTCATGAAATAATAACTTTATAGAAAGATGAAAAATTAATAAATTTGAAAATGGATTAGTATAGTTTAGGGAAGAAGGTGTTCCATTCATTTTTTGTTTTAATAATTTTGGGAGACTAGATGATACATATGATTCACAAATTAAGATTCATTTTCATACGTAAAATATATATTTTTTATAATTTGTACGTATTTTATTTAGAAAGCTACAAAAATTAATAACAAATTAGTTTTATTTTTAAAAATTAATTTGTAAAAACCATGATGAAATTGAAAATTTTAAAATTTTGTTTTTTGTGACTTTTTAAAAATCACTTTCTTATTTTGATTATTCTACAACGTTTACAACTCTTACCTATCTCATTAAATAAATATGTACATAAATATATAATTTAGAAAATAAAATTCAGAAAACGTTTTATATTACTCAATTAATCCAGCAATATTAACTTAGAAGCATCACATTACCTTTACATACAAATGCTAGGAGACTCCTGGTAATTTGCTGGTTTGATTGACTGGATAAAGAGAGCCAATGCAAAATGCAATCATTCATGTCAATGTTATATACATACATACCTATATATATCGTAATCTACATTCTGTTTAACTACTTGGTTTGCTTAAATATTTGTCAACGTATATGTAGAGAGCTCTATAACTGCATTGTGTATCAAAACATCTCAAGTTTTTTAGCAGATACTTTGTGGTGTATAACATATATATATATATATAACCCAGAAATTTATAAAAATGAAACTGATAAATGAAAGTGTATTTACCAACAAACCATATACAAAATCCTACAACTAAAAAATAAAAAATAAGAATAAGAATAAAGAAAGTTACCAACTCCTCAACATTCTCTGTTCTACCAGTTTCCCTTGCCTAATTCCCATTTCAAACGTTAATCTAATCCCTCCATCACGAAACCCATACTCAGAATTCTGATTTCTTTATCCACTCTAGTTTAGATCATAA
>NW_019014687.1:1499316-1523648 GCF_000150535.2 Carica papaya
GAAATCTCGGTACTTGCTGTGCTTTTGTTGGTTGGTAAATGGAGGGTTGGTGGTTGTTTTGCAGGTCAAGTGTATTTATGAGAGAGAGAGAGAGAAAGAAGAAGAAGAAGAAGAAGAAGAAGAGCATGCAATGTATTACTGCAAGATGGCTGGTACACCCAATCACAAACGTACTTTCTTACCATTAATTTTCTTTGACTCTTTTCTACTTTCCTTTTATATTTACTAGGTTTTGGTATTTTATTTTAAACTTTTTAAATTTAAAAAGAAATTGTAGCCGTACCAAGTATTTCATTTGTTAACATCTTACTAGCTTGTTCTAATAAACTTATTATGTTATTGTCTGTATATATTAATAAATTAAATAATAAATTTATTAAATCAAATATTATAAATAATAAAAATCAATACATAATCTATATTCAATGTATTTAATTATCTATGGGTAATATTAAATATATATATATATATTCAAAGATAGTAGAGGTATATATATGGACATTTATTTATGCCTTTGCCTCTCATTAGTTACATGTACCCAATCACCTTCTTGTTTGGTCAAAAGAGTTCTTTTCTTTGGATTTTTATGGGTTACACTGTAGCTAACACATCAGACGGGTCGGGTCGGTCCAATTATATCGGATCTTCCATTTTCACTGGGCCAGTCGATCACTGTTACTTCACATATACATATACATATACATATACATATATATATATGGATCATTATCACAAATGAGGTTTGAGTAATTTGATGCATGAAAGTTTATTAAATTATAATAAGAGTTAAATTGTAAAGATAATTTAATAATTTATTCATTATTTTCACTTAAACATCTTCAATTTTAATTTTTATCTTATTTGATAACAAATGAACCACTTTAAATATTAAAATATTTTTAAATTTATCTTAATTCAAATTATTAAAATATTTAAATTAGTTCTGTATGCTTTTTTATATTTAAAAAATCAGTTTCATAAAAATTTACTAAAAAAACTCACATTTATTTAAATAAAATATAATAATTTATTCGAAACTGATCATCCAATATAAAAAAAATACGCATAATTAATAAATTAAAACTCATTGATTTTAACAAAATTATATATAAAAAATTATAATATATATATATATATATAAAGCAATAAAATAACAAGATAAATAAGATAGAAGCCGAGCCACGTCATTATCACACGTGGATGGTAATATCGTGACGGTGAAGTTGCTTTCAAAAATTTCATGGTAGAAAAATAATATAAAATTGAGTTCCTCGTGAAAAGTCCTTTTCATTTCTTCGCGTTCTAATTATTTAGAGAAATTATTTATCAATAATTATATATTTAATTATATGTTTATAAATATTAACATATGTGAAATGATACAATTACGTGGACTTAATTGACCGTCTTAAATTGTAATTAGCCAGCATGAGATGATATAATTATGAAATTAAATTAATTAAGCACGTTATTAGCTGTAATTTCCACATCACTTAATCAAAATTCAAGTGCTAATTCAATCAAAATGAATTCATTGAATTAGTACATTAGTTCATGTTTTGCCTGCTACCTCACTATTCAAATTAAAGCACCATATTAGTTCCATTTCGGGTTTAAATATATTAATATACAAAATTGTATATATATATATATATATATAATTACATGAAATGATCTAAACTTAAGACATTTGTAATATTCGGATTTAAAATTTAGTTCAGAATTAATTTTAAAATTTAAAAAATGTATAAAAATATAATTTTAAAATTAATAGATTTTTATTTAATGTAAAATTAAGAAAAAAATAAGCTGATGATGAAATTGAAAATAATTTTGAGAAAAATATGGTGAAAATTTCGGTCCTGATGATGTTTTTGAAAGAAAAATCGAAAACTTGAAGGCAAAACACAATTAAAAGAAAATTACGCTACATAGAACCACCCAGTCAGCAACCCCGACAAACCGAAGTGCGCCGCGTGACAAAATACACTGACTTGGTGCCACGTGGAAAGCCATGCTGGCAATCCGCGTGCTTGCGATCGGATGGTTGCGATTAAATGTGATGATGGTTCTGTAGCAGCCCCGGAATTCATAATGAAATGTATATTAAAAATATCAAATGCAGAAGCGAAGTCAAAATTTGAATAACATCCCTTACACTAAAACAAAAAACGTGCTCACAAAATATAAAAGATCAAACTACCTAAAGGAGAAACTTGAAAGTAAAAGCTACGAATGTGACTATGGAGTCTTTAGGCGTTCCCTTCGTCATCCTCCTGCGGAACCGGCTCGGGAACGATGTCCTCTTGATCTGAAATGATTAAATAAGGAATGAACTACACTAGCCCAGTAAAGACATCACGATATCTCACCGTCACGGAGGTAAAGGTGGGTAGAAAACACAAATAGACCAATGGATCATAGTTTACAACAAATCCTTTTATCGATAATAAAACATTTGTCATTCACTTACCTTGGTGAAATTTATAAAACAATATACGAAAGCAATAACATCATCATCATCATGAAACCATATATATAAACTGTATAACATAATACCTATCAAACTTTTCGTAATTCAATCGTTACACAACATATTTTCCTCATTTACCAGCCCACTAGTATCCATGGGGATCCATAGGGGTCCCGCTACCCGTTAACCCTTAACACTTGAAATCATATTCCAGGGCCGTCCCCATACCCCATCCTGTATGGGCGCCAAACCATAGACCTCATTACCCCGTCCGGTATGAGGGTGAAACGGGCCGTCCCCATACCCCGTCCAGTATGGGCGCCAAAACACATAAGATCTCCATACCCCGTCCGGTATGGGAGACCACAATCCCGGTAGGGTTCCCTACGGACCCGGTCCGTCCACCATCTCCCAGGATATCTAGTCAGGCTGACCACATTATACAATTTTCATTTTCATAATCTTTCATTCTCTTTTTCCTCAGTCAGCATCATTAATCCACATACAAACAAGCAAATAGTAATTTATGTCAAACAGACAACATACAGTATCAATATCTCAGTCATTCAATTCATAATCAATAAAACAGTACAATATGCACACAAAACTATAAAATGAAAACATCAAACCTCATACTGCATTTAAAACTGTAAAACATGCCAAATAACAATTAACCGACAAACACACTAGACTCGGGCTCCATTAGCGACCTTAAGCAATTTCACACATTCGTTGATTCATGAAATACCGTTTTATCATTTATTGAACTTTAAAACCGTGATAGGAAATAGGGTGAGGGATCCTTACTCGTTTCGGGGTCCGAACACGGCTTCACGGTGCGCTTGCAGGCTGTCCCTAATTTTCCCTGAATTTTTCTCGGGAAACCGAAACGCACTACTGGTACCTGCACATGTTCCAAAAAAATCCCAAATTAGGCCCAGGGCCCCTTTTGACCAATATCGCAACTCTGGCACGGCGGCTCCACCGTGCTCCGGCGACGGCGCCGCCGCAAGCGGCGGCGGTTCGCCTCGGGTTGGCCGTTTCCGGCCGTTTCTGACCGAATTCGGCCACACTCGCATTGGTTCCTGCGATAAAACAACCCTACGGCCCTCGGGGGGCCGAAAATTTACGGAAAATCGAAGCTTACCGGCGGCGGTGCTCTCGGGTGCGGCGGCTCTCCGGTGAAGTTCGTGTTTTGGTGATTCGGCTCTGATCAACCTGTAGAGAAAAGAATGGTGATCACGGTGATATAAAAATTGCATTAAACGGAGGCTGGGAAGGGCCTCATCGGAGGCAAAAACCGAGAAGGGGCGCGGCGGCGCCGCTGGCTTTCGACCCTGTTTTCTGGCCGTTTGGCCAGGATTTTGGCTCCGATTTGGCCACTGGGGAAATCAGCGTGGAAAAATGAGTCGGGGCTATGAAATTTACCTCGATCGGCGGTCGGGAATCCCTCCGATGCGGCGGCGGGTGGCGGCGGCCGGCTTCTGGTTCGTCTTCTCCGGCGAGGGCAGGCGGCTAGGGTTTGGGGTCTAGTGTGGGGGTCTTATTTATACCCTTTTGCCTTTTGATCTCAGCCGTCCATTTTGTTTTAATCTGGGCCGTCCGATCGCGCGCACGCGGATCGCCAACGTGGCCCGTCTCCAGTCGACGTGGTTTTGCCACGTGGCAGGTCTTGGTTGGCCAGGCCTGCTGACTGGGTCTGCTGACGTGGCTGCTGACGTGGCACGAGCGTTTTTTTTTTTTTTTTCCTTCTTCAATTTTCCCCGGGCGCTACAGGTTCATATTCGTTCCCTCTTTAAATGCAATCGTACGGTCAAGATCAAATTGCGATAAACGGTTCAAATTCGTTTCCTCTTTAAATGCGATCGTACAGTCGAGATCAAATTACGATGAACGGTCCAGATTTATTTTTTCTTTAAACGCGATCAGACGGTCGAGATCAAACGCGATAAACGGTCCAGATTAATGCGATACAGGTATAAATATCTCGTACAACACCGAACCCAAACCCTAACTACCAGCTTTTTGGTGGAGAAGAAGAACTTGTCGCTAGAGAAGGGAATCGACCGCCACCCGCTGCTGGGCCGAAACTACCTCCGACGGCAAAAAAATGTAAAAATTCTCTTATACGCTCGGAATTTGATTCTGAGCACCTCCATGACCAAAGTGTCGCTGCGGGCAAAACCCGAAACCGTCTCCGATGACCCCCTTCTCGTTTCCCATTTCATGCGATTTTTCTATCATTGTGTTCACTGTTTTGTTTTCTACAGGTTGACCGAAGAAAAACGTTCAGCCGCGAAGGTGAGTCGGCAGAGCTATCGCACCGAAAAATTTCACTGCCGGTAGATTTTTGTTTTTTTTTTAAATTTTTTGCCAACGAGACTCCCTAATATATTTTCTTGCATGGATGGGTATAAAACAGTCAAAACCAGCCAAAGTTGGTAAAAAATGGTCAGATCAAGATAAATCACAGTCGTAGGCGGCAATGCCGCCACTGGAGCACGGTGATCCCACCGTGTCAGAATTCCAAAATTGGCCTGGAAAAGGTTTTTAACACCAGTTTTAGATTTTTGGGGGTATTTTTAGGTACGTGAAGCGTGTTTCAATCTCCACAGGAAAAATTCAAGACACCCGAGGATCGCTAGTATGCGCAGTAGAAAGTTTAGTATTTTAGATATCGATTCGGGTAAGAATCCCTCATTTTATTCTCTATTATGGAATTGAAGCTTAATAATCGGTAATATTGTATTTTGTGTAATTTAAAAAATTTTGAGAACAATTACATATTACCAATAGAGTTGAAAACTGATTAATCATTTATTTATTGTCCTATTTAATTGATTGTTGAATTTATACCTTTAAATACATGATGATATACTGGAATGGTTAAATAATTCAATTGTGCTTCCTTAATATATATATTGTGTGTCTTGCGTGATTTACTGTTAATTTGTGAAATTAGTAATTAATATGCAAACGAAAAATTATTTGGTCATGTGAATTAATGAATGGTAGTCTTATTGGATATTTTGAAAGATGGTAGAGAGACCTGATACATAGAAAACTCTACCGTGAACGTTGCCTCATACCGAATGAGGTATTGAGGAATGATATTTTTGACGTTCATACCGGATGAGGAATGAGAACGGCCCGATTCACTCTTATATCGGACAGGGTATTGAGGGATGATATTTTTCGCGCTCATACCATTCGGTATGGGAACAATCAGTTTGTTGACAATGTTGGATATGGGTTCACGCGTAGTGGGACATCTCTATGAGCCCCTAAGGATACCGATAGGCAAATAAAAAAGGAAAGTTATTGTTCTTACTCACTCGAATATAAGATTTGAATGTTATTTGAGTTATTGTCTCTATAGGTCGATTTTGAAAATCTTGTAACGTTAAATATATGCAATAAATAGTTTTACTTACAATAAATAAATTTACTTAAATCAATAGCTCCATTGGTTGTTTTTATGATTTTTACCAACCTTCAGTTTCTATATCAGTGACTAGTGTGATATTCTTACTGGGTTAGTGTAGCTCACAATTTTATTAACTATTTCAGATCAAGAGGAATAAGACCCGAATCCTTATCAACAAAAAGGTTGTGAATAGTTCATCACCCGAACTACTTACAAAAACTAGTGAATGTTGTCCTAAAATACTCAATTATTGGCTTTTTGTTTATTTCCTTTATTTCCATAATTTCTTTTAAAATTGACATTCCCGTAACCCTATTAGACATTATAAATTATTGTGTAAGGAATGTAAACTGTTAATTCTATTATTTTACTTCCGCATTTAATTCATGACTTTATTTCTTTTTAAGTTCCGGACCTTTACAACATTAATAATTAATGCTAATATTTTAAAAATTTTAAAAATTAATTTTATCAAGCATAAAATTTTTATTTTTTAAAAATAACAATACTTTTTACAATTATTTTTATTAAATATCAAATAATTTTAAACTAAAATACTTTTAATAAAAAATTATTTTAATAATATTTCTAAAATGGACATCACATATATAAAATATATTTATTATGTTTTTGGGCATATTGTTCTTTGTGCAATTGCAAGCCGTATGATATGTACTTAACTTTTATATTTACTTTATGTGTTTATAGATGTTAAGCTTATATTTATTAAAATTGTTTAACTAAATTAAATAATTTAATTTTATAATTAATAAAATAATACATTAAAATAATTTAATTTTTTAATTTTGTGAAATTTAAAAAAAAATGAATTTATGGATGAAATTAAAAATAATTTTAGAAAAAAGGAGAAAAGTGTGAATAAGGAGGGGGTGCTTTTGAAAGAAAAATTCAAAATATGAGATAAAATCGCAAAAAAATATGGCCACATGGGACAACCTCGTTAATAACAACGATGAGTCAGAACGCGCTGCGTGGCAGATATGTTGACATCAGTTCCGCACGGGAGGCCATGCAGGCGATCCGCTTGTCTGAACGATCCAACGATCCAGATCGCATCATGCGCACACAAACGGCCCGGATCTGTTTCTTCTTCAGACGCGATCGGACGAATGGGATTGATCGTGATAGATAGCTTTGATTCGCACATGTGATCGGCCTAAACAGGCAACGATCGAATGGTTCTTCTCGCTCTACGTCAACTCGAACGGATAGTCTGGATCGAATGAAGATGAGTATTTAAACTTCTCTTTGCAGGGAACCAAAACCCTAGCCGACAGAGGGGTGACCAGAGAAGAAAAAGAAGAAGGGCGGTCGGAAAGTGAACCAAACACCGGAGAAAGAGACTGGCCACCGTTGCCACCGCACTGGAGCCACCGCTGACGCTAAAAATATAAGATTTTCTTCCCCTCCGCTTAAAATTTAATCTTGAACCTCCTTATGCCCATTATGGAGCCGAAAGGCCGACATGTGAGCTGAAAAATACGAGCAAAGCTCAGTTAAGCCGCCGCGGTCGAAATATAAAACTCTCTCCGATGAGTCCCTTCTTGTTTTATGTTTCCCTTGGTTTTCTGACCATTGGGTTCCTCATTCCTTTCTAGTGCAGATTAGCTAAAGGAGAACCCTGGTTGCGAAGGAGGAACAACAGAGCTGCCGCAGCCAGAGACCCTTCTGCCGGTAGGGTTTTGGTTTTTGCCTTTTTTGGCCAATAGAGGTCCCCTAACTTGTTTTTTCAAAGGTTTCCATACAAAATCAGCTAAAACTGGCCTAAATCGGTTGAAATCGGCCAAGCCAAGAGGAGTTGCCTCCGTGGGCGGCGGCGGCACCGTATTGAAACCCTAAATTAATTGAAAAAGTTTAAAAATATCTATTTAGGCATTTTGAGATATTTTCGGATACGTGACGGGTATTTTTAATTTTTGTAGGAAAAATTCAAAAAATCCAAGGACCGCTAGGAGACGCAATGAAAAGTACAGTGTTTTAGACGCTAATTCGTAATAAGAATCCCTCACATTTTTTTCCATGATGATAAATTGAAGTTTAATAATCAATAATGTTGTGTTTTAAAAAAATTAGAAAACTCTAAAATTAATTACAGGTCACTAGTAGAGCCAAAATCAGTCAGTGTATATTTGCCCTAAACTATTGTTTTTTTTTATATTGCCTAAAATGCTTACTGTTATATTGTATGCTTTAAATTATTTGTTTTAATTGCTTTTTCAGTTATTTAGTCTATTTACTCGCATTGTCTTCATCTGTTGATTGGTTTGCAATAAATGTCATAATCATAATTTATTAACTTATGTGTTATCTATTTGTATGATTTATTGTTGATTGGTAAAAATTTAATGTTGGTATATGATTTGGAGATTAGTTGTTGATATGAATCTATGTATGAAAAGCTTATCGGGTACCTTGGGGAAGAGTGTACGGACCCGATACATAGAAAAAACTTTACTGTGGGCATTATCTCAGTCGAATAGGCCTGAGAAGTCTCATATTGGAAGGGGTTGGGAGGTATAATTTACCTTCATACCGGACAGGATATTGAGGCGATGATATGTTTGGCGCTCATTACTAAATGAGGTATGGGGATGGCCGATTAATTGATAACTTGGATATTGAGTCCATGCATAGGGGGGATTCCTATAGACCCTCAGAGATACTGGTAAGCAAGTAAGAATTTAAGTTATTGTTATTGTTCATTTGAATATAAAATCACAATGTTATTTGGGTATTATCTTCATATGTCAGTTTTGGAAACTCATAATAGTAAGTATAAAATAATAGTTTTTAAGTTAAACAAGTTTATTTAAAAAGAAATAATGGTTTCATTGGTTGTTTTATGATTTTTTTACCAACTTTTGATTTTCCATATCGCTGTTAAGTGTGATATTCTTACTTGATTAGTGTATCTCATTCCCCTATTTTACCATTTTAGATCAAGAAGATCAAGATTCAGATCTTGAACAGTATGAGAGTTACGAATAGAGGTTACCTCTCGGACCCATCAGAGTTGTCCAATGAAGGTTAACTCCATAGGATTTTATTTTGTTTTATTTAACCTTTTATTCAATTACTATGAACTATTATAACGGGACATTCTCGTAACCCTATTATGCATAATAATTTATTGTGTAAAGAATATAAATCCTAAATTCTTAATTGCTTCCGTTTATAGCCAATATGATTCAATGTTTTCATTTCCTTAACCTCGGACCTCTTACATACTCATTAACAAATCATCATATTTGTAATAACCAGGCCCAAGTGAGAGAAGGAGTCCAGGGCCAGGCCAGAAAACAAATTAAAAAAAAAAAAAAAAGAAACCCTGGCAGAAGAAGAAGAAGGAAGAGGAGAAGAAAGAGAAAGAAGGAAGCATGGCGCGCTGCACATACGGCCAGAAGAGAGGATGTCGTGCACGCAGTGTTGGGCACGTTGTGCCAGACACACGACACGCGTTGTTGGGTGCGCTATGCCAGGTGCGCAGCACGCGATGCTGGGCGCGCTATGCCAGGCGCGCAGCGTGCGTCACACGTTGCTGGGCGCATTATGCCAAGCGCACGGCACCCGGTGCTAGACATATTTTTTTAGGCGTACGGTGTGCGTTGCTAGGCACATAATGTGCGTTATTGAAGAAGAAGAAGTAAAGCACGTGTTGGGTGGACTTGATTTGCGTGAGGCATACCACGACATGGTGTTTTGGATCTGTTTAAAAATTCGTGCGAGGCTAAAAATAAGGGAACTGAAGAGAGAGACTGAAGCCACACTCTTTCGAGTAGAAAGCCTGAATTCGACACCAGTTTTGGTAACTTTTCTTCCACCTTACATTTGGTTATTACTTTAAATTAAATCTTTAATCATGTGTATGAAAATTTTAGGAAAATTGGGAATAGAAAACTGAAAAGGGAACCGACCATATGGAACTAAAATTATTCAAAAGCTTTTTGATTGCTTCTCTCGTTGGAGATTTTGGTAAGAATTGAGTTAGTTTTTATTCGGGGATTTCATATTTTTGTAAAATAATTTATTGATTTCAAAATGATGGACTCAAGTTTAATAGATGATTTTAGAATATGTTTTTTCACAAATTATTATCCGTATGTGAAAGTGTATGAATGGCTTCCTATGATTGTGTTTGTGTAATTAAAAATAATATTGAAGTTGTATGAATATATACTTGAGTGTGTTTGAATGTATGTGTGTGTGCCAAATGATACACATATAGGAGATAATGGGTGGGAGTGTATGCTTACAAAGTGGATGTCTTGATGTACATATATATATGATTATGTGGGTAATTATTTTAAATGAGCAGTATATGATTTCGTATGGATATGTGTGATATATGTTGAATATATGCAGTATATAGGTAAGATGAATGCATGTGTGCAGGATGACATATGCATACGCATGTGTGTGTATGTATGAGCATATATAATATAATGTATGTATCGGTAAATGATTAAAACTGTCGTATGCGTGTGGGTGCAAATTTATAAGTTTTTAATTATAGACATGATTATATGAGAAATATGTGTAGGGGTAGTTAAGGTATATATTGTTGTGCATGTATGTATATATAATATAAAGTGTGCTACATACATGTAAATTATATTTACAATGGATACGTGAACTATTCAGTAAGTGTAGAAATATAAGAATATGTATGTATGTGATTGATTTTTAAGTTTTTAAAGTTGAGATAATTTTTGAAGAGGAAAAAGCTTATCGTCTATCATGGGAAAGAGTGTACGAACTTGGTACATAGAGTGAACCCCACCGTGGATGTGTCTTCAATAGTACGTGGATAGGAAGTCTCATACCGAATGGGGTTAGGAATTGGTTTAATTACGCTCATACCAGATGGAGTATTAAGACGATTTATAATTACAACACTTATTACCGAACAGAGTATTGAGACAGTTTATAATTGCAACGCCATTACTGGACGGGGTATTGAGACGATTTATAATTATGACACTCATTACCGGATAAGGTATGGGGATAACTGGTGAATTGTAAAAGAAATATTTTGTATATCCACGTATAACAGGGATCCCTATGGGACTGGACCCTAGTGATACCGGTGATAGAAATAAAAATATGTAATGGAAGTGGAAGTGATTTGGATACGAATCTGGGAGGTGGTTGATGGTATTTGTGAATGAAATAAAAATTTCTAAATATGAATTCAATATGATATGATAATATTTATGTATGAGAAAGATATTTACGGTACCTAGATATATGTTGGAATGAGTAATGAAAAATGATATGGTTTTTGATTGTTTCTTTTGTTATACTTTGCGATAATGACGATGAATATAGTTGTCTTGCAAATTAGATTTCTATGAATATAAAATTTGCATTTTTTTTATTAAACTTGTGTGAATGTGCATTTGCATATCTCTATTTTGAACACTACTTTATTCTTACTGAGTCCGTGAAACTCATCCCAATTCACACATCCCCAGTGCAGATTAATTCAGGTCAGGAGTGAGTTTAAGATCAAATGAAAACTTTGAAAAATCTTTTAGCTACCTTAAGACATTATTGTAAAGTAGAGCAAAATATATTATTGTAATGTAATTTTGAATGATTATTGTAAGCCTCATAAATTGTGACTCCGTACAATAGATGTATTGTTGATTTATAGATATTAGCGTAATGTTACGCAAAATTTATTAAGTTTATGTAAGAGACAATGCTCCTTTCTTTACAAAAAAAAGCGGGTCGTTAAAATATTCAAATATCGTACATATCGATCATATTTGATCATTTGTCATTTGTCATTTCTTTTTAGAATTAAAATTCCTTATTTACCTATTAAATTTATTTGTCAATGTTGTTTTTATTGATATCATTGAGGACCCATAAAGATTTCTTTTACATGTGAATACTCACATAACATACCCTCACAGGTACCATAACAAATCTATATTCTACGAAGGATTATATATACAATAACAGACTCTTATTCTCTAAATGCCTATAGGCACCATAATCAGATTCTCAATGTCGTCCGGTATGAGATTTCTCAATCACGTCTGATTGAGATCGTATCTACTATAGAGTTCACCATAGATATTTGCACACACACCGTCCCTCTCTAATATTTGCTAAATGAGTTTTCTCATATCTTAAAGAACTTTTTTGTTTAGATTATATTTTGAATTCCTCATATAATAATTGTTTTTCTTAATTTGACTGTTATTATTATTTTTAATCCTTTTTTTTTCTTACTCTCTTTTTTATTTACTACCATAATTTAAAATTTTTATTTGTATTGTAATTCGCATGCGGTTTTCTCCCTTATTTCCCTATTTTCTTGTAATCAATTCTCTTTTTTATTTTTTATTTTTTTTCAATCTGAAATCCCTTAAATTATCCAATACCTACACATAATTCTTTTGAGTAATATTCAAATTATTTTTATCGTTCTAATTTCATAATTACCTCGCTTTTCTCCAACGTCATTGCCTTTCTATCATTATTCTATTTTAAAAAAAAAAAATCATAATTTCTTATTGTCTATTTTAAATTTTATTTATTTTAATTTTAAATTCTTATGTAGCTATTTATATACACGTGAAGTACTTAAATTTATCTACCTCTTCTTCTCTCCCACACACACACACACACTCATTACAGCATCCGCGCACACAGTTCGGCACATATTCAGACATGCTCGTTCTTCTTCTTATATCGATGTGAATGCATTTAGGATTAAAACAACATATCACTTCAAAAATAATAACATCTAACAACAAACATACATTTTAAACTAATATACTTGCGTGATATTAGTTTTCAAACGATAATATATTTTTAATTATTTTAGAGTAGATTTTGATTAAACAATAACAAGAGATATAATGTTTGCTTTACAAAAAGAGTATAATTTAATTACACACTCAGAAAGAATGGATATTAAGGAAGAAAAATGAGATGAAAGGGGGGAGGGGTGAGACATAATCCATTGAAATGTAAAAGAAAAAGATGCATGCATTGTGATAAACAGCATGTGCGAAAAGTCGCAGACAATTATAATCAGAAAGCGACTTTGGTCAACAAAACATTAACATCACCGCGAGATCTCTACCATAACAATCATGAACCCGCAGAAAATTTAATTCAAAAAATAAAAATTCAAAATTATTTTCTTTTTATTTATAATAATAATAATAATGTACATTGAAAATAAAAGCACATTTCTTGGTCCATATAAAACCAGGCAAACCATTTGATGACCCACGTTTCTGGGCGTGACAAGGTTTGAAATCTATCTTGGAGACAAGAAATAAAGCAAATGTACGCGTCATATTTATATTCGAATAAAAAGCAAACCATTCATATTAATGTTTTTTATAAAATAAAAAAATATATATTAAGAAAATTAAAATTGACGTCATATTTTTGACTAAAATTTTATGTTTAATTAAGTATATTAATCATAATATATTATATTTTAATGAAAGTATAAGATAAAAAAAAAAAAAAAAAAAAAGAAAGTTAATTTTAAGGCAGACAATGGGCAAGTGGGTAACATATGGGCAAGGGATGGCATCCATCAACTCCTTCCTTATTCTAACATTTTATTTTATGAAGTTTATATCGTAATATTATAAGTAGGTAGTCTTACACTCTTTTTTTTCTAAAAAAATTCTAATATATCAATTTTAATTAATTATTATTATTATTGATGACCCGTGCAAAAAGTTTTCATGCTTGCAATTGACTCTTTGACCCATCACCATAACGCTACAATGGGTAAAAATGATGGGATGAAAGAGATATATAGAGGTGTGTGTTTGTGTGGTTTTCTTTTAAAACAAATTAAACAATTAATCAATCTTAAAAAGAGATTAGAAATGCTAATTTAGGTCACTCTTGTTTTTTTCTTTTGTATAATTAAAATTAAATTTAATTTGAAAATTAAATTAAGTGAAGTAAAAGTCACTTAACATGTTACTTAGGGGACTAACCATTTTATTTAATCTCATTTTTTTGGAATTAGATTGTTTGGACCCGGCGGCCGGCCCCTTTACTTATTGGAATTTGGATATTTACCCCCAAAAATCATCTATTGCATTTTACTTTGTTCCTTTCTTGGCAAAAATCAAATCCAAAAAAAAAAAAAAAAAAAAAACGAAAAGAAAAAACAATAAAGCCCATGATTGGTCATGATTGATAGCAAACGATTAGGTTCAGGAATATAAATATAAATATATCTATATCAATATATATTTCTTCAACTAAAAAAAGTCTTGTTGGATAATTTTTAATTTTTAGATCCAAATTATCAATTTATATTTTTGTAGATTAGAAGAAATCAACAACAGTCCCTGATATGCGGCTGCGTTACGGAACCCCGATGCGTGCACTCTTCCTGCTTTTTCTTTCCAGCAGGCATTGCCCGTAAATGTGCCAATGCAATGCTCGAGGGAATACTGGGACCCACACTCTCTCATCTAGATTTTTATCTATATTAGGAATTTGGATTATTTAATTTACAGCTAGATAAATGTTTTTACTTTTTCCAATATTAAATTTTATTTGTAGATGAGATGAATGATTAAAATATTTATTTTTAATTATGATAAAAAAAAGTTTAAGAAAATTAACATAATGTTACTCTCTAATATGATTATGAATGTCATTGTTAAAGATAATTCTAAATTCAATTCCGCCTCATTTAAATATTAAAGTTATAGTTCTTTCTTTTTTTTTTTTATAATAAATTTATTTTTTGGTATATAACATAAAACAATTTTTCGTATGATACATGAAAAATATAAAAAGAAATATGGGTATATAGTCTAAAATTCTAAAAATTTACGTATAATATCTGAAAATATTGTGTACTTGTAAAATCATATGATGAGTAAATTAAAATTAGAAAACTACTGCATAAGGAGTTCAAAACTAAAAAATCTATATAAAAAAGAAATTGTAAATTTTTTGAGTTTGAACTATCAAACTGAGAATTAGTAAGAAATGTTTAAATATATAGTTTTCGTGAAGAAATATATATATATATATATATTTGATTGAACTTTGAAAATGCGATGATCAAGACTATTTATGTTTATCCCGGAAATAAATTTTTCTACGGTAGGGTCACACCGGGCGATTAAAAGGGCTTCTGACAAGAGCCGGCAAAAGCCATTGATTCATTAAGGAGATGCAATGAAAAAGCTAAGCAAAATAAGTGCTTATATTTCCCTGCTTATTTACTCTCCGCAGCTTTTGGACTCTGCAGAAATTCCGTTTCTCATCTCCTTCAGCTTTCACTTCCTACATCGGACTGAACCACTCAATAAATGAGATTCCTATGGAATTTCAACTTTTTAAACATCAAAAACAATGTTGCAAAGAAAGTTTAGTCGAGAAATGAAAGAAAAATACTCCATAGATCATACTCGTGATCATTCTAGTCCTGTCATGAAAGAAAAAGATAAAAGAAACAGAGAATTTTGGAAGGGAGTAGAGAAGTAATTGATTTCAACGCCAAGCAAAAGCATATACGGATCCAGGAGTCGGCAGAGATTACACATTAGCAAAGGCATTCGGTTACATCGCGATGTACAGAGGAAACTCCTTAGCGATACAAAATTAAAGAGGGGAGAGGGGGAGGCAGACGTTACGTACACGTAGGTACGTCGTCGATGTATCAGACGGAAGAGAGGGCCAGGTTGGGGTCTTGAGAGGGAGAAACAGCCAAGAGGAGGAGAACGAGCATGATCAAAACCGGAACGATCAGGAGCAGCAAAGGAGGCGGCGGCAATGGCGGTAACAGGAGAGGTAGTAACAGCAGGGACAATCCCAGCACGACGAGAACCATGACAGATCTGCAACTAAAATACCTGATCATCAAACTCGAAGACGATCGCAGTGATGATGATGATGATGATGGGGTGGTGGAATAACAAACGATCGAGCTCACGAGTCATCCTCTTCGTCCATAGCCGTAGCATCGAAGAGCAGCTTGTAAAGGAACTCAGAACCTTGGAGCTTTATAAACAGCAAGCTTATACACAGATACATATACCTGTATATGCATGAGTATTATACATATATATATATGAGAAGAAGAATGAAAACAGAGAGATTTAGAATTTGAGAGACGCCTGAGGAGTGAAATGAACAAGAGAGGGACAAAAAGAGAAGAATGAAGGCGTTAGTATTACCGAGCCTAGTCGTTACCGGTCACTTTCAGTGGGCCCACTTCGTAAATGTCCCGATTCAACTAACCTCCCTCTGCTTACTACTTCCGGGACCTGTCCCAAGTCCAACTCAGCCTACGCTATATATATATTTTTTACTATAAATATATATCTTAAGAATTTTAAAATTTCATAAAAATTTATTTTCACTTTTTAATTCAAATAAATTAAAACATATAGAAATCTCAATTAATGAAATTCAACCTCCATATGAGTTGGGTTTTTCCCCTTCCCGAAAGTTCTAGGTAATTAATTAAATTTAATTAAATAATTAATACCTAAGCTGTGGGAACAAAAATTTCATTGTTAATTACGCAATTAATAAATAAATTTTATATTCTTAACCCACAGATTTGATTAAAGAAGTATATTTACGAGGTATAATTGATGGATTAGAATTAATCACGGATCCTACCGCACATGATACTTTTTTTTTTTTTAAAAAAGCATATATAGCCCGTATATGTATATTATTTTGATAACAATTTTATATGTTGAATTTTATATATTCACTAATTTTTGTATTTAATTTTAAATTAATTTATTTTAGAACTCTATATATAATTAAAATTAAATGTAAATAATTAATTAAAATAAAAAACTACACAAATTGCCATAAAATAAGTTTTTTAATAAAAAATCATACATTTCAACAATTATGTTGCACTTATATACTTATAATAATAGAATTAATAACAACAAAATCTAATATATGAAATTTTTATTATGATCATGGTAGAAAATTATATCCATATATGAATTAACCTAGATTGTTCATGCATGTGTGTGTACATGGCGTGCACCACCACCTATAGATACGTACACAGCCTCTTATTAAATCTTCACTTGTTAGCAGCTGGCAAATTTGAATTGAGTTGTTCACAAAAAGTGTAGCAAGTGGTACAAATGAGGATCCTGCAATTATACTGCCGATTTTGCATATAGATTAAATATAGTACAGAAAATGACATAAACCCAGTTTGGTTGAACACATACACACGCATATGTATGTAAACATTTATAATATATATATAGACACACAGATATATGCAGATCAAAGAGAAAGGATACATTGCATCTTCTGACTGAAAGAAAAATTCACAGCTAGCTCTGGTTCTAAACCAAATAAAGCAAAATGATTCTTTCACTTTTTCAGTCGACTCTCTGCGGTCAACTTCATTTTTCAGTATACATCTGTAAATGTGCTTAACCCATTCCCATTCCCATTCTTTAATCATTCTACACCATAGATAAAACCCATATTTATACTAATTTCTACATATATATTTTTTTTAATTTTTTATTATATATATTATTTATATCTATATGAAATTAATATTAGAACTTAGAATTGACTCTAACAATATTATATTAGATTTTAATAAAAATATATTTTCATACTCACGTGTAACATGGGGTATGTAGAAAAAAAAATTAAAATATAAATTGTAAGTAAAAAGAATGAAATATTAATAGAAATATTTAATATTTTTATTTGTGATTGTTGTAAAAAAATTTCAAAAAATCTTCAAGAGTAAACATGAATACAAGTTTTAAAATTCAAAATATATGTATAAATTCATGACTTATAATTAAATTTAAAATATTAACTATCTAAACAAATTTAAAAGACATATATCTAAATTTAATATATGCACAATTTAATAAAATTTAAAATACGTATATTTAAATCTAATACACGATTCAAACAGAAAAAAAAAAAAATCAAAATATATATATTTATAACTTTTAACTTTTTTAAAAAATAAACAGTTACTTTAATTTATAAATTATGAACATATATAAAATCATTATAAACCCTCATATTAAATTGGCTAGTAGATATATTAATTTAACCTTATGCAAAATACACATTTTGTGTCTTTATTCAAAATTCAGTGCACCGCTAGCTTTTTCACTTGGCTATAAAGGAATAGTTAAAGAGCCACCACCTCTATAACACATGTTGGCTAATTTGGTTCTGAAATATTGCCACCCCGGTTCACCCCAACTTGCTACTCCAAACCAATAATTTTAATCCACATTGAAATTTATAAATTATGTATGTATATATGTATGTATGTATATATAATACATATAGACATATTTTAATTGTTGGGTATCAATAATATTTTCTTTTGTTGAATTTTTTGAATCATTTTTCAGTCAATGACTTTCCCCAAATTGCACTTTCATTTTTGGCCAGCAAAAAATTAATCAATAAATTACAGAAAATATAATCAATTCCTAGGGAATCACCATGACTGATCTCTCTGAGAAGGACTCCGCCAGAACCCAGTACCATAAAACCGGTCCCACATCTCTTTATCCAAATCAACGGCCTCATTTGCACCATCACAGTCGCCGGCGTCGGCGTTTAAGTTCTCGGCCACCAGTTTCATCTCTGCTTCAACATCCATTCCGGCCGGCCAATTACTTCCCTCTTGACATTTCCCGACGGACAAGTCTCCAGCGAGTAAACCCTTTCGCCGTTTTCTCCGCTGTCTCATCCTTTTCCTCCATGCCCTCCTGCAAAGTCCGGTGGGCACTCGGTAGACGGCCAAGATCAGCATGTCCATCAACGTGAACGGACAGCAGCAGCATACGGCCGTGAACTCCGCCGCAGCCCCACCCACCACCTCTCCCACCTTCTTCCCCTTTTTCTTCTCATTCGTCAATTTCGCCTGTCCCGGCGTCGTTTTAGGAGTCGAGTTCAATGTTTCAACATCCGACGGCGAACGAGTCACGGCCGCCGATGGTAGAATTGTCTTGGGAGTTATTTTCTTCACCTGCATGATGGGTTGACTTGGTGGTTCCCCCCCAGTCAACGAAACTTATAATAATAATAATAATAATAATAATATCTTATTCTTTTCCTTCTTGTTTGGGGTGCAGCGGAAAAACAAAAACAATGTTGAGGTCGATTTTACCAGGGATTTTCTCGAGAAAATAAAATAAAGAGAAAGTTTGAATCTGCTTCCCTTCGTTCATCTTATGAGTATGCAAAAAGAAACGCGGGTAATTAATTAATTTAAAATTCGAGGAATTTAATCACAAGACGACTTTTAATAATCAAGTAAACAATGATATTAATTAATCAAAAAAGGAGAATTTATATGGAATAATTAGGATTACCTGGGAAAGAGACGTGGGTTCGGAATTACGATACTCGACATGCATGCAGAGATTGCATGACAGGGAAAGAAGGTGGGAGGGACCGGTGGGGATCTGATAATTAGTGGAATTAGGGTATGAGGGTTATGATTAAAAATATGAATTGGATTTAGTTAACACAAGCTGGAAAATTTACCTCTTTTTAATCAACAGCTGGAAAAGCTATTCGACAGATATGAAGGGAGGATGGGTAAAATTCAACTAACAATAATTGACTTAACGTTTGGGAAATTAATTATTAGTGATTCTAAATTTAAGCTATTGACTTTTCAAGAGAGTGAATTGGAAATTTTTTTTTTATTTTTTATTACAAAATATCTTTATGAAAATCATACAATTTCAATTATATCGGTTTATATGTATTATTTATTTTGCCATATAATATATATCCATTTATTTTTTCTGTATAGTTGGTAAATTTTATTTAATTATTTAAAAATAAATCTCTTCTAAAAGTAAAAAAATCATAGATAACTCTTGCAGTAAGTAATTAAGTTAGTACATTAAGTACTATTAATACATGATTTATTTCAACATCAAAATAATATGTAAATATATATTGACTGACATGTATATTATTTTCTGGCAAGTAAAATTAGTTAACACTTACAATTTTAATTTCCAGGTTAGCGATCTATTCTTGTCACTTATATTATTTTCGATATGATTTGATTTATTGTGTTTAATTTTAAAAATGTAATTATATAATTTAATATGAATGAAATGAATGAATGAATGCTAATGCTAATAATACTAATCCAATTTGATGACACTCGCCCAATTATGAAATGTGTAAATTAAAATTGAGATCTTGATTATTAATCATGTTTAAAATTATATTCAACAAGTAAATACCAAAAATTCATATGGCAAAAACCTAGTGGTGGTTTAGAACCGCTGGTAAAAGTCTAAGTTCTCCCCTAAAATAGAAAGAATATACGTTCGCAAGACAAAATTTTTAGTGGCAGTCCTCTTTGTCAATTGTTCTTCCTTTGAGATACTTGATATCGCTAAAGCTTTTGAAAATGGCAGAGAAAATCTCCTTTTTATTTGTAGTCATATATATATATATATATCTTTCTCTCTCAAAAGAAAAAAAAATTAGTGATTTGGGAAAAACCTGGACCATAATTTTCTAATAGTAAAAGATGTAAATGTTAAGATTTTATTATGTATTTAAGAATTATTACTTATTGATTAGTTGTTATTTAATTTAATAGTTATGAAATAGTAGAATAGTAGTGACTCAACTATGGAGTAATGGTCTCTTAATTTCAGGAAGTATAATTTATTGGGTTACTAGTTTTCTTAATGGGTTAGTAGTAATTTATCTTTTATGACGTTTGTTTATATTTTGTTCTATTTAAGTAGACTAATTTCATCAGTAAAAATTACTTAAATTCAGTTCAATTCTTCTATAACTCTATTTCTACATTTGGTATCAGAGCTAGAAAAAAAAAATAATTTTTTGTTATGCAGCAGCACTAGACATCCATGACATCAGAGAATAGTTATGTGCAACCTACAATCCCTCATTTTGATGGTTATTATGATCATTGGAGCATGTTGATGGAGAATTTTCTCCGACCCAAAAAATACTAGAGTGTTGTGGAAACAAGAGTGCCTAAACTAGCTCTTGGAGTGATGTTGACGAAAGCTCAATAGAAAAGAATAGAAGAACAAAAATTGAAGGATCTCAAGGCAAAAAATTATCTGTTTCAAGCAATTGATCATGCCATTTTGGAGACGATTATCCAAAAAAATACTTGCAAACAGATTTGGTATTCTATGAAAAAAAAAATCAAGGCACAACAAGGGTCAAACGGCTACAGCTTCAAGCCTTTCGCAGAGAATTTAAAATTCTCCATATGAAGCTGGGAGAATCTGTTGATGAGTGTTTCTCAAGAAAACTAAGCATAATGAACAAGATACGTATTCACGACGAAAGAATCGAAGATGTTGCTGTGGTGGAGAAGATTCTTAGATCAATGGCTCTAAAATTTTCTTATGTTGTATATTTTATTAAGGAGTCGAAAGACCTTGATGAGTTTTCCATCGATGAATTGCAAAGTTCGTTACTATTGCATGAGAAGAGAATGACAACAACTTCAACCGATGAGCAAATCCTGGAAGTTTTAACTCACGGTGAAATTTTTACAGGGAGAGGATCACATGGCCATGGTCGAGGTCGTGGTCGTTGTCGTGGTCGTGGATGAATAAGAGGTAAAGGTTCTAACACATTAGAATATCGAAGAAGAAGTAAAGGAAATGATAACTACAATCAAACAAAATTTAATAAGTCTAATATTGAATGTTATCATAGTCACAAGTTTGGTTATTACAAGTCTGAATGCACTGCAAATTTACATTCCAACAAAAATGAGCAGTCCAACTTTGTAGGAAAAGAAGAACAATAATACTCTTGATGGCGTTTCACATCAAGGAGGACAAACATGAACAAAAGATTTTGTATTTGGATACAGGATGCAGCAATCATATGTGCAGCAGTAAGTCATTTTTCTCTCACTCGAATGAACATTTTCATAATAATGTGAGCCTTGGTGATCATTCTAAAGTTAGTGTTATGGGAAATGGTGATGTTCAAATCAGGACTAAAGAAAATAATATTGCGACTATATCAAATATTTTTTATATTCTTAGCTTAAAAAACAATTTGCTAAGTATGGGACAGCTGCAAGAAAAAGGTTATGAGATTATAATAAAAGGAAGAGCGTGTGAAGTCTATGATCTTAAAAGATGTCTAATTGCTCATATCAAGATGACACCAAACAGATTGTTTCCGCAGCGAATCTAGACCATCTAGACATGCTTTGTGGTCAAGATGAACAATCCAACATGGCTATGGCATTTTCGTTTATGGCCACCTAAACTTTAATGGATTGAAGACCCTTTCTCAAAATAACATGCGAGTGTCTTAGCTCAGATTCTTCCTCCTTCCAAAATATGTGAAGAATATGTTGTTAGTAAACAACATCGAGATCAATTCCTAAAATGAAAGGCAAGAAGAGCTAAAAAAAGATTGGAGCTGATTCACTCTGAATTTGCAATCCTATTAATCCTGTATAAAATAGAAAAAAAAATATTTTATTTCTTTTATTGATGACTATTGTCGAAAGATATGGTGTTGACAATTTAATTTAGTTATAATTACCTAGAGAATAAATTTATAAATTAAAAAATACTCAATGCTTTATTGATAGAAAAAACATAAGTTTTACAACACTCACAAGATAAAATTTCATACCCCAAACCCATTATGCATTAGCTTGTTGAAGCTAATAATTCTCACTTAATTTTTTTTACCTCATGTCCTAAATATTTTTCTTTTCCTCACACTTGTCTATATTTTATATTTTCCTAAACTTATTTATATAAATAGAAAGGTTGTCGTTTTGCCTTCACATTCTTTATTATTTTTATTCATTTCTCCTCTTTATTGTTGTCGCTTCACCTTCGTCTCTTTATTATAAATTAATTAAAGTTTTAATTTCAAACATTAATTAAATCAAGTTTAATTATCCAACACGAGTATACTTTTTGCAGAAAAAATCTTAAATTTTAATGGTATTTAAAATTTTAAAGCTCAAGTGGAGAATGAAGCATGGACTACCATTAAAACACTACGCATTGATTGTGGTGGTGAATACATATCCTATGAATTCTCAAAATTTTGCAATGAGTAGGGAATTCAGAGGCAAATGACAGCAGGTTATACACCCTAACAAAATGGTGTAGCAAAGAGGAAAAATCAAACCATTCTAAACATGGTTAGAAGCATGGTGGCAAATGAAAGAGTTCTAAAATTGTTTTGGCTAGAAGTAGTAAATTAGAATGTTCGTATTTTGAATAGGTTCCCCACACTTGCTGTTCAAAATATGATACTTGAAGAAGCTTGGAACGACATAAACTAGTAGTTGATTATTTTTAAATTTTTGGGTGCATTGCATATGCATATATTCCAGATGAAAAGAGAAAGAAAAATGTACTTTTATTGGGATCAGTGAAAAGTCAAAAGCTTGCAAATTATTCAATCCTATTGCAGGTAAAATTATTATCAACCGAGATCTTATTTTTGATGAAGGAAGTATATGGAACTGGACTGAAAAAGATGCAAGTGAACAAAAAAAACCTATGAATTTTGAAGAAAAAAAGAAGAAGTAGAAATGTAAGGGCAAGCAACTCTCTCTGATGTTCATCAGCAGCAACAGCAGTAACTTGATAATATTAAGACCCAAACAATAGGTGAAAACTCACGAGCTTAATGAATAAGAAAAAGACAAACATGGATGGATGATTATGAGATTAGTGGTGTTCAATCTGATGATACTCTTGTTCATTTTTCTCTATTATCATATTGCAATCCAATAACATTCCAAGAAGCTGTCAAAGATACAAGACGGTGAAAAGTAATGGATGAGAAGATCAAATCTATTGAGAAAAATGACACATGGGAACTTATAGAACTTTCGAAAGGGCAAAAATTCATTAGTGTTAAATGGATTTATAAAACTAAGCTGAACAAATATGACAAAGTTGAGAAGTATAAAGCTCGGCTCCTCGCAAAGGGATATAAGCAGGAATATGGCATTGATTATAAGGAAGTTTTTACCCCAGTTGCTAGACATGATAAAATCCGAATGGTGATGGCTTTAGCAACATAAAATTCTTGGTTTATTTGGCAATTGGATGTGAAATCAGCCTTTCTATATGGTAATTTAAATGAGCAAGTTTTTATTGATCAACCATTTGGTTATGTGAAAAAAGGAAGTGAGAAGAAAGTGTACAGGTTGAATAAGGCTTTATATGGGTTGAAATAAGCACCCCAAGCTTGGTACAGTCATATAAATTCATATTTTGCTAATGCAAGATTTCAAAAATGCCCATATGAGCACACTTTCTTTATTAAACTTGGTGATGCAAAGAAAATTTTGATTGCTTGTTTATATGTAGATCACTTGATCTACACAGGAAATGATCCAACAATGTTTGA
>NW_019014687.1:1546642-1559756 GCF_000150535.2 Carica papaya
TCTGCTTGAGGTTTGAGAAATTTTTTTCATAAAAAGTTTTACAAGTGAGATGGTCTTTAAAATTATACAAATTCTGATACATAACATTTCACTTTTCAAAATTCAACCAAATTATGATCATATTAGTTGCAGTCTTTGAAATAACTATGCACCAATTATCTCACATTTTACATTTTCATCAAATATACTTTCATAACTAGTAGTTTGATGTTTAATGTTTTTCCATTTATTTTAAATATTCATTTCAAATGTTTATTTTTCTTTTATTTCGTAATAAATGAAAGTATGTTTAAATTTTTTTAAAAATAATTAAATTTTTTTGACTAATTAATTAACTTAATAAACCAATAACAATAAATTTGATTTAATTGATTTTTTTATTAAAATTATTAAATTTAATAATTCTATAACATCTACATAAAATATAATTATTTTAATTTTTTATTAAAAATAAAAAAAAATGAATTTTAAAGTAAAAAAAAAATATTAGTGATCAAATTATAACAAAAAATATTAAAATATAATTATAAGTACAAAATTTCGAACAATGTTTGGAAAATTGCTTCTAAAATTTTCTCTTTTTTTTGTTAAGTTACATTCATTTTCAAGTGAGACTTTTTTAGATAAAAAGGAATAAATTTAAAATTTACGTGTACACAAGAACTTTGTACAATATAATTACATAAGACGTAATATTGTATCATATTACAATAGTATTTTAATCACTATAAAAAGAGATGAACCAATAAAAAATGGTTATTCACAACAAGCAATAAGCTTATTCTATATACATAACTATATATATATATATATGTAATCAAGTTTAAATCAGGTTGACATGTCTATATCATTGATCATAACTTATCTGCCACTTGTGATTTCCATCTCGGGAAAATTAATTTTTTTGTAATAATTTTTTGGGTTAATCAATATTAAATGGTGACATCACGCATATAATACATATATATATATATATAGAGAGAGAGAGAGAGAGAGAGAGCTATATGTTTGGTAATAGAAAATTTGAACTAGTCACTTCTGATTTCTATGAAAGGAAGGGAATCAGGAGACATAATCTAATCAAGTCATGTGTTGTGCATGGCTTTGCGCGGGGTAGACAAAAGCTTGACACTTAAAAACACGTGCATGCGTGGCCACCTCACGTGTAGGCTCGTTCCAAATCTAAGATTAATTAATTAATAATTACATATACAATTAACATAATTATATGATTAACTGGATCTCCATATAAGTATACGTAATTATCATGTTGTTCTTATCGACAACCAGCATGCACAGAGAATCTAATGACCTCGAATATCATATCATATTATATAATATTATATTACATTATATAACTTCAATTTCTAAAAGTGTATATACTAGGAAACAGAGAATATAGTTTGTATGTCATATTAATTTAATTTTTAAAATATATTATATTATTAGACTATCAAATTTAATTAAAAAAAATATTGTGCTTATCACTAAGTATACCTACCGGTGCCACCACAAATTTAATTAATTAAATTCATACTTATGTAAGTTATTCTTTCTAGAAGGAATCAGAAAATATTTTCTACAAATATACGAGAAACCCATTAGAAAAATTCCTCATCATTCCAGTCTACAATGAATTTTCAACTCTTGCTTTCATTTTATATTTAATCATTATTTTTTTCAGAAAAAGAATATTTTAGAATATGATAAGGGATCTCAAATATAATATGAGTTATATTGTTGTAGTGAATTCTTATTTATAATCCTAATATTAATTATAGAGTTAACATTTAGTTATTACCCAAATTAGACCCACAAATACTTTAACCATGCATAGAAATTAACTACAAGATTAATGGAAGAATATCCATAGATTTGTCTTACTAGTATTTAGGGTTTGTCTGTTTATAAATTAATATAGTGATTTTGTGTCTGAACATAGAATTTTTAAAAAAATGAATATATGAATTTAATTAGAATGTGTTTAATATAATACAAGAAATATCATGTTTGTTTTATTTAGTCAACTTTCTCTTAGTAATTATGATACTGTAATTTTAAAGACAAAATAGACGAGAGATTAACTTTTTAGTTGAATATGTTTTGAGAATAGTTGGTGAAAATTCAATATGAATGATTTTTCTCAAAAGAAATCAGGTCCAATTAATATTGGTGTAGTATTAAAATACGAGAATGATATAATGAAATGTATTTTTAATGAAAATATTGATAGATTTGAACTGAAAAAATAATCTCAGTTAAGTTTGTTCTTGAAATTTCAGTATCAAATCCTACTAAAGAGGTAATAATTAAAAATATTTTGTAGTTCGTGGGAGTGTAAAAAAAATAATAAAAATAATATTCCTTAGCTATGGAATACAATGGATATTAATAGGAACAAAATATTTGATGGTTAAGTATTAAAAAAAAAAAAATGAAGTTTCATAGTATCAATCAAGAGAAAAATTTTTTAAATAATAGAATTATTAAGTCGGATATTAACTCAATACAAGATTTCTTATCTTAATTATTAAAAGACTTGTTACAAGACATCTTCTAATTAAATTAATTATAATGCTCACAGTTATGTATTTAACATATTTTTATTTTTAGAAAAATGAAAGATTGTTCGATTTTATTCTTAGAACATTATGGATGTATTTAATATAATTTTAGATTATATATATATATATCTATAGGTTTATGTGCGTGTGTTTATATGCTTCATAATTCTTGAAGTGCATCAATTTTGGGATGGCAAAAATGGGATAAGATTTGTGAGTAGATTGGACATGTACAGAACTCATTACATAATGGAGTTATACAGACCCCCATATTAATTGTATACTTAACCAGAAGATTCTGAATTTCACACAAATTAATTACTAGTTTGATTTTCATTCTTCTGGTACATTGACAAAAGCTTCTGGCTTAAAACTTCACTTTCCAATTTGTAACTTCTATCCATCTGTACATACAAATAAAAACGAAATTAACAACGAACAAATAAAAAATATCACTCGTTATATATACTAACACATATATAGATAAATATTGCTTGAAGAAAATAAATTGAAAAATAAATCAAGTGGGCAAAAGGGAAAATACCTCAAGATGTAAGTTGCAGAAGAGTCTTCCTCCAAAAGACTGGTAAGAAGAAGCAGTCAGTAGAAGAAGACCAAATTCCTCCTCCAAAGAAAGCAAGATACTTGACAATGGAGTCTCATGGAGTGTTGAAATCTGTACTGTAACTTCTTTATCGTTTACCCAACTAGCTGAAACCAAGGGTTTTGAGCCGTTGATTATCCTGCCCTGATCATGATCACCATGATCTGATTTTTTAGTTTCTTCATCAATCTTGTTTTGCCTTTGAATTATTCTTGAAAGCTCTTCCTTCTTTTTGCCCAGCTTCTCCATTTCTTTCTTCAATTCGGGAATATATTTCACAACGAGTGAAACTGTCGCTGGAATACTTAATTTTTTCTGCAATAAAAATTAATATTTGTTAGATATTTGACAAATATTATTATTATGTTTCTGAAAAAAGTGAATCATATAAAGATCAAAATCATCTAATTTATCCAATTTCAACCAAAAAACCTAAACTTTATTCGACAACTAAAAGTTAAACCACTTGAAAAGAAAATAATTTCGCCAAATAAAAGACTCATTATCCGTGGAATAAGAATTTTGTCGGGATAGTTTTAGACAGTTTAGTCTTAGTACAATTCAGATTATGTAAATTTTTTCGGGATAGTTTAAGTAGGAAATTCGTGTACGTTGTGATCAGATGTGGGGAGAAGTGAACGGAGAGAAGAAAACAGTGTGTTAAGTTTCCTGCGACGATCACGCTCGCTTGCGTTGTGGTCAAGCTTTTTAGCGATGCTTTTTCTAGCTCCGACACCACCATTGCTGTCACTACTGGTAACGTTATTTGTGGTGAAAGATGGAGAATGCTTGGGCTCGAACACATTCGGGGAAGACAGGGGAAAATGGAGGACTGAATCTAGAGTTCCCTGATCATCTCTGTAGTAATTGACATAGTTGTCTTCATGGCCTATAGGATCGGCTAAAGGCCAGTTCCAATTTGGAAGAAAAGGATATAATGCACACATGACTCCTTAGCTTTCAAGTAATTGGCTTGGAAATTTAAAACTTAATTGGGTCTATGTCAATGGGTATTGCCCCATATATATATATATATATGCATACAGTCAAGAGTTTATATAAATATATAGACATATTGAATCCAGTGAGGAACAGGTAAAGGGTCTTTGTAATTGATGATTTGGAAAGTGCATGTGTTGAACACCTGCATGCGTGTGTTTGAGACCAGTTTCCGTTTTGGGTAATTGATAAGAGATTATTTAAAAGAAAAAAAATAAGTTACCAGTGAAACAATCATTTTAAAAATCGTATTTTGGGTATCTATCTGATCTATTTGCCAAGAATCCAGGCAAGAAACTTTTTATTTGTTTAATAAAAAACAAGGGGATAACCAGATGATAGCAAGTTAATTAATATTAAGAATAATTTAGAGGCTGATGAGCTCATGGATGACAACTTCAAGTTGTTCTTATCTTTTTTTTTTTTTTTGTTTTTTGGTTTCAGTTCTCACTGTGGGCTATCATCCTGGTATGGCTTTCTTTAGTATTAAATATATTTAGTAAACAGAATAATGAAAATTTTAGAGAGTTCTTAGGATTATATTTTAAAATTTATCAATAATTTTGAATACGGTGTTCTGATTTTTATGTCAACTAAAACAAAAAGTAGAATGCTTCTTAGACATAACTAAAAAAAAAAAAAATGAAAAGATAAGATTCAGTCCTAATAACCTTCCCGTCTGGGTAAAGGAAATAAATATATCAGGAGCAAGTCAATTTTGCTGGCAAAGAAGAAATTACAAAATAATATCCTAAATTAAATCAATGGCTGAAATCTCTGAAGGGCTAAAGTAGAGGAATAATTAGGTAAGAAAAAATTGAACCAGAATCAAACGAAAGTAAAAGAATCAAATCAAATCGATGACTAATAACTGAATATAATTAATTGGATTTGGGTTTTAACAAAAAGACAGTGAATCAATGGTGTTGGTGTTGGTGTTCTACACCTTATTAGAGCTGCTTTTCTTTGAGTTGTTAAAAAGAAACAAGGAAGATGAAGAGGAAGAAAGCGGCGGCAGGAGCACTGGTAAAGATTTTACATATCTTTTCGAATAACAAATAAATTTTAGCTCTTCAGTTAAAATAATTTCTTTTACGTGAAAATTTTTTGATGACCTAATTTCAGAACCAAACGCTAAGTAATAGTAAATTTGTTAAAGCAGAATTGTTGGCAAAAAAAAAAAAAAAAAATCAAATTAACCAAAGTGATAAAACCAGACTAACCTCGATTCAGTTTCCGTTGAAATTCCAAACTAAATACCCCTAGGGTAAAGTTTTAAATTCTCAGAATATCCCACTTATGAATTAATAAACTGAAGCCAACGAGATCATCACCTGGGTACATATTATATTCAAGGATATATGTATATATATGTAAATATATACGTGAATAACATGATTGAGATGTCCCAAGTGGCCAATTGGAAGAGAAATGCATGGCAGGCATGTGGATACTGTAGGCTTTGCAACAGATTATCACGTGCTGGGGCTGCTCCCCACGAGGCCTCTCATCAGTTATTATATATGCAAAGTAGCATCACATTTATTTATTTATTTATGGCTGTTAGCTCAATTTGAAGTAGGTATATCCATTTATTTTCAAGTCAACGACTATCAAGAAATTTTCCTATCATTTCCTAGTTAAAGGCTACCACATTAATTTCCGACGAAGCTCTTTACCCAAACAAACTGTGTCTATAACTCCGACAACATATAAAATATCAGCCATGTCTTCCTCTTTCCATTTTCTTGGCACTGTTGCTTCTTCCACGTATAGCAACCTCTAACCCGGATCAACAAATCAAATTTTCAGAGTCAATTGACGCTTGATAGAGGATCAGAAGTAAACCATGGCGGCACCTTAACCTCCATCAATCTCAGTCCAAAACTTGATCATCAAGGTCAAAAACTATCAGAGTTATTCAAGTATTTCCCTCTTGGTTAGTCTACTGATTTGAAAGGAGATTTTTTCCATAGTTGTTTTTGTTTGTTTGTTTCCATTTCCAAATACATGGTACCGTTTTTTACTGGTTGAGTCGTGTTTTTCAATACCATGATTTTTTATTTATTTTTTCAAGCTATCAATTCGATGGTTTTATGATGTTTCGATTATTTTTTCTCATTATATCCTCAAAATTTTCTTTTTATTTACTAAATTACCCTTTATATATATTTTTAATTATCTAAAAATATATATTTATATATTCAATTAAATTCATGTACTTATATTTTAATTATATATACATGTATATAATTTATTTAATTATATCGATTTTATTGTATCTATATATATTTATATATTTGATTAGATGAACATAAATTTACATATTTATATATGTATTTATGTAAAGACCTAGAACTTATATGGAAATAAATTCATAAATTAAATAAAGAAACGATTAATGGAGTTAGGGTTTATATTCCATATACAATAATTTATAATGCCCAATAGGATTACGGGAATGTCCCTTTTAAAAGATAAATGAAAATTAAAAAAATAAAACGAAAAACAAATAACTAAGCATTCTAGAACAACTTTCACTAGCACTTGAAGAGAATTCGGGTAGTGAACTACTCATAACTCTCTTATTGATCGAGAGCTGGATCTTGATCTTTTTTATCTGAAATAGTTAATGAAATGGTGAGTTACACTAACACAGCATCCTATGACAACTTTCACTAGCACTTGAAGAGAATTCGAGTAGTGAACTACTCATAACCCTCTTATTGATCAGGATCTAGATCTTAATCTTTTTTATCTGAAATAATTAATGAAATGGTGAGCTACACTAACTCAGTAAAAATATCACACTAATCATATATACAAAAAACTGAAGATTGGTAAAAAATTAGAAAAATAATTAATGAAGCCCTTACTTTATTTAAATACATCTAAACTTGAAGACGTTTGTTTAATACTTACCATAACAATCTTTTCAAAGACAATCTCTGAAAACTCATATTCATACACTTTTTATTTTCACATATAAGATAATAAGATACAATAACTTTCCTTTTTTACCTACTAATTAGTACTTCTGGGGGTTTATAAGAGTGTCTCTCCTACCCCTAAACCCAACATACATTTAACAATTAACCGGTCGTCCCCATACCTCGTTCGATATAGCGTCAATATTCCATCGTCTCAACACCCCGTCCAGTATGAGAATAAACAATATCTTCCAAACCTTTATGGTAAAGGACTTCCCAATCCCGTCCGATAAGGTAACATTCACGGTAGGGTTCCGTATATACTGGATCCATCTACCCTTTTTCGGTTACCCAGTAAATCTTTCACATACAGATTTTTATCAACAAACAACCAACAAGCATATTAATATGTTTTTATATCTTCACAGATCAATCAAACGACAATTAAGCAAATGATTCGATTTCATACATCAACAATTAAGAAACGTAATTGGGGCATTTATTTCAAATCAATAAATCAGATAAAGATCACGATCAGATAATTAATAAATGTAACGGCCCCGAAAATTTAAAAAAAAATGTATGTATTAAAAATTCTAAGTACGGAAGCGAAATAAAAATTCTGATTAATATCTCTTACACAATAACCAAAACGTATTAAATAATAAACTAACTTAAGTAAACACTAGTAATGAATGCTATAAATAAATCTATGAAATCCTTAGTCATCTACTCGCCGTCTTCCTGCGGGACGGGCTCCGGAACTAAGTCCTTCTGATTTGAAATGGTTAAGTAAGAAATGAGTTACACTATTCCAGTAAAGATATCATACTATCTCACTGCCACATGAGTAAAAGTTGGTAGAAAACAAAAACGACCAATGGAGCATAATTTATAGCAAATTCATTTATCAATAATAAAAATTTTTACTGTCCACTTACCTCGGTGAGATTCATAAAAGACAACTTATGAAACACAATAACATCATAAACATCATAAAATCATGCACACTTTGTAACATAACACATATCAAACTCTCATTTTTCAATAATCAGATAATAATTTTCCTCTTTTATCAGCCTACTAGTATCCATAGGGATCCATAGGGGGGTCCCCGCTACACGTGAACCATTCACATTGATAACTTGATTCCAGGGTCGTCCCCATACCCTGTCCGGTATGGGCGCCAAAATACATAAGGTCTCCATACTCCGTCCGATATGAGAGACCACGTTCTCGGTAGGGTTCTCTACGGACCCGGTCCGTCCACCATCTCCCAAGATATCTAGTTGGGCTGTCGACATTATCCATTTATCAATTCACATACCTTTTTTTATTTTTCTTGGTCTCAATTATCCAATCAAATATAAACACGTAAACCAGTAATGAACACCAAACAAGACAACAACGGGTTCACAATAATTCAAACCATAATAAACGAAACCGTGATTCATGCATAGAAACCCTAGAATAAACACATCAACTACCATACTGCATTTAAAACTGTAAAATAGATTAAACAACAACTGACCGAAAAATACATCAGATTCGGGCTCCATTAGTAACCTTAATTAATTATACACATGTATTAATTCATGAAATGCCGTTTTAATATTTATTGAGCTTTAATACCGTGATAAAAAATAGGGTGAGAAATCCTTACTTGTTTCGGAGTTTGGAATCGGGTTCTCACTGCACCTACGGGCCGTCCCTAGATTCCCTGAATTTCTTTCCCTGGGAACCGAAATACATTTCCAGTACCTATACATGTCTCGAAAAAACTCAAAAATAGTCCCAAGGCCTACTCGGTCATTTTCAAGAACTCCGGCATGGTAGTTCCGACGTGCTCCGGTGACGGCGATCCATCTTGGGTTGGCCGAATTCGGCCAAACATGCATTAGTTCCTGCGATAAAAAACCCTAGGGCCTTCGGTGGCCCAAAAAATACGAAAAACTGAGACTTACCAGCGGCGGAGCTCTCAGGTGCGACGGCTTCTCCGGCGTGGGTCGCGATTTGATGTTTTACTCCAGTCAACCTGTAGAGAAAAGGACGGTGATCACAATGGTGTAAAAATTGCATCGAATAGGAACCGAGAAGGGCCTCATCGGAGGCCAAAATCGAGGAAAGCCGCAGTAGTGCTGCTGGGCTTTGGCAGTGTTTTTCGGCCGATTGGCCGGTGATTTGGCTCCGATTTGGCCATAGGTGGATTCAGCGTCGAAAAATAAGCCCAAGGGAGAAATTTTACCTCGTTTGGCGGTCGAAAAATCCTCCAGTGCAGTGGTAGGTGGCGGCGGCCGGCTCCTCCGATGACTGGGTCGTCTTCTCCGACGAGGGCACTGGTGGCTAGGATTTGGGGTTGGGTGTGGGTGAGGTTATTTATAACCTTCTCCTTTTAATCTCAGCCGTCCATCATGATTTAATCTGGACCGTCCGATTGCGATTAAAATGGGAATAAATCTGGGTTGTCCATCGAAATGCGATCTGGTCCTTCCGTGCGTGATTCAATCTGGGCCTTCCGCACGCGTGAGATCTTGGTCGTCCGTGTGCGCTTTTAATCTGGGTCGTCCGTGTGCGCGGGAATGGATCTGGGCTGTCCGATCGCGCGCACGCGGATCGTTCACGTGGCCTCGTCCCGCGTGGCTTCCCGCGTCAGTGTTCCTGTCATGCGGCGTGTCCTGGTTGGCTGGGGCTGCTGACGTGGCGTATTTTTTCTAAATTACGTTTTGATCCCTAGTTTTCGATTTTCTTTTCAAAAACACCTCCAGAATCAAAATTTTCACTCCTTTTTCCCAAAATCATTTTCAATTAATTCCCAAAAATAATTTTACCCAATTTTATCATTATTATTATTTTTATTTCTATTAAATTAAATTAACTATTAAAATAAAATAAAATCCAAAAAAAAATTTCAATATAAAAATAAAAATAGTTTTTGGGTGTTACAACTCTCCCCCCCTTAAAGAAATATGGTCCTCCAAATTTGCCTCTTGCTCTTGATCGAACAAATGGGAATACTAGGCTCTAAAGTCTGATTCTAGCTCCCCAGTAGCCTCCCTTGGCATGTGGTTCTGCCACACAACCTTTACAAATGATATTTTCCTGTTGCAGAGTATCCTGCTCTTTATGTCCGTGATACCAACTAGTACTTCTTCATAAAGTAAGTCCTCTTGGAGTGGAAGCGATTCATGAGCCAAGACATGAGAGGGGTTCGGGTTGTACTTACGTAGTATAGATACGTGGAACACATTGTGGACCTTGGAGAACTCTGGAGGCAGTACTAGTCTGTAGGCAGCAGTACCAATCATGTCTAAGATTTTAAGAGGTCCAATAAATCGGGGGTTCAGTTTTTCCCTCCTGCCGAACCTACTAATTCCCTTGAAAGGAGTGGTCTTAAAGAACACCCGGTCGCATTTCTCAAACGCTAGATCTCTCCTCTGGGTGTCCACATAACTCTTTTGCCTACTCTAAGCCGTCTGAATGTTCTTTCTGATTTTAATTATTTTAGACGTGTTCTCCTCTACCAACTCCGGGCCGAACAATCTTCTATCGCCCACTTCTTCCCAATAAATCAGTGATCTGCACGGGCACCCATATAACGCCTCATATGGAGCCATGTCGATGCTCGCTTGGTAACTATTGTTGTAGGCAAACTCTATCAGGGGTAGATGGTCGTCCCAATGGCCCCCAGAGTCAAAGACACAAGTTCGGAGCATATCCTCAAGTGTACGAATTATCCGTTCTGATTGTCCATCAGTCTGAGGATGGAAAGTAGTATTAAGAGACAGCTTTGTTCCCATGGCTTGCTGAAAGCTACTCCAAAACCGAGAAGTGAACCTGGGGTCCCTGTCAGATACCACTATCACTGGAACTACGTGCAATCTGACTATTTTCTGGATATACATTCTTGCCAACTTGTCCAAGGGGTTGGTCATTCTGATGGCCAAGAAGTGGAAATTTTGGTAAGCCGGTCAACAATTACCCAGATGGCATTATATCCTGAACGTGCCTTGGGTAATCCCGTCACGAAGTCCATGGTGATGTGTTCCCACTTCCACTCCGGGGTCGGTAAAGGCTGAAGTAGCCCACCTGAGTGCTGATACTCTGTCTTGACCTGCTAACATACCAAACATTTAGATACAAAGTCGGCTATGTCTCTCTTCATCCCATTCCACCAAAACTGGGGTCGCATGCTTTGGTACATTTTGGTGCTTCCGGGATGCATGGCAAACTTCGAGCTGTGGGACTCTGTCATGATATCTCTCTTTAACTCGCTGTCATCTGGAACACACACTTTGTCTTGGAACTGGAGTAACCCATCGGCAGATACTCGAAATTCTAAGCTCGCTCCCTGTTCTGTATCAATCTTGTGGGCTACTAGGGCGGGGTCGACTTACTGGGCTTCTCTTATTCTCTAGATTAACTCAGGCTGGACTGTTAGGCAGCTCAAATATGTGACTCTCCTCAAGTCCTGAAGTCGAACCTGTTGTGTGGCCCCAATTTGCCTGCATTCTGAAACCATCAAATGGACTAAGATACCTGCACTTTTCCTGCTGAGAGCATCTGCTACCACGTTGCCCTTACCCGGATGGTATAAGATATCACAATCATAGTCTTTAAAAAGTTCCATCCACCTTCTCTGACGCATGTTGAGATCCTTCTGAGTGAATATGTATTTCAAACTCTTATGATCGGTATAGATCTGAAAGGTCTCTCCGTATAAGTAGTGGCGCCAGGTTTTCAAAACGTGTATGATTGCGGCAAGCTCCAAGTCATGGGTGGGATAATTCTTCTCATTATTCTTTAACTATCTGAAACCATATGCTATGACCTTCCCATGCTGCATCATGACACAACCCAGGCCTAGATAGGAGGCATCATTATAAACTGTATATCCCCCCGATCCACTCGGTAAAGCCAGCACGGGTGCAGTAGTAAGCCGTTTCTTTAATTCTGAAAAACTTCTTTCGCAGTCCTCATTCCACTCAAATTTGGCATTCTTCTTTGTGAGTCGGGTTAGAGGAGCTGCTAGACTGGAGAATCCTTCAACGAACCTGCGGTAATAACCTGTCATCCCTAGGAAGCTCCGGATTTCCTTAATTGATGTCAACTTCTCCCAGCCAAGTACCACTTTAACCTTTTCGGGATTCACTAATACTCCTTCCTTCAATATGATGTGTCCTAGGAAGGCGGTCTGCTCAAGTCAGAATCCACACTTACTCAACTTTGCATATAACTTCTTTTTTCTGAGGACCTGCAAAACTTGGGCAAGATGGTGAGCATGTTCTTCTCTGTTTTTTGAGTAGACTAAGATGTCATCGATGAACACGATAACAAATTGATCCAAAAACTCTCTGAAGACCTTGTTCATCAGATCCATAAAGATTGTCGGGGCGTTGGTTAGCCCAAATGGCATGACTAGGAACTCATAGTGTCCGTACCTGGTTCGAAAGGCCGTCTTGGGGATGTCTTCTGTTCTTATCTTCACCTGATGGTAACCTGATCGTATGTCTATTTTAGAGAAGACCTGTGCACCCTGCAGCTGATCGAATAGGTCATTAATCCTGGGAATGGGATATTTGTTCTTAATTGTAACCTTGTTCAATCCTCTGTAATCAATATACAGTCTCAATGTTCCATCTCCCTTCCTGGCAAAAGTGACTCCGGTACCCCAAGGGGACACACTGTGTCTAATAAAACCAGGTATCTTGCAATTTAGTGATCTGTTTCCTCAGCTCTTCCATCTCAATGCAACTCATGCGGTAAGGAGCAACCAAAATGGGTTGGGTGCCTGGCTGTAGGTCTATAGTAAACTCGACATCCCTGTCCACTAGCAATCCGGATAGTTCGTCCGGAAATACATCTGGAAAGTCTCGGACTACCAGAATCTCTTGGATATAAATTTCCTTCTTGGGCTTACCTAGTTAGAGAAAATAGCAAGATTAAGGTACTTAAAAATTATGAACTTGTCATCCAAGAATAAGTACTATATGATTTTATATTTATAATGGCTCTTCATT
>NW_019014687.1:1571924-1583656 GCF_000150535.2 Carica papaya
AAATTAAACATGAAGGACATATCATCTATCAATCATGCAAAAGCAAACATACCGTTAGACTTTCCAGAGTAGAACACCATTTGGGAGCAGGCCCCAATGCAGGAAAAAATAAGATGGTATCTGGCTGGAATCCAAAGCCAGGAACATCAACCCACTGTCTCTGAAGACACATATATTGTTTATTGTTCCATGTGGAGGCTCAATGCTGGTCATTCATTCTCCCTGAAAACAACAGAAAAAAATAAAAACCAAAAGGCATGAGTTCCATTGAAGAAGACACACTATAAGCAAATTAAAAGGGGGGTATACAAGTATGTACTCATGCATGAGAGAGAGATAAGAAGATGTGCTCCATAGCTGCATGTTACACCATAGATATTACAGTGCCAGACAACAATGGATTAAACCTTTAAGAAAAACCAAGGGTCCAAAAAACTCAATGGAAGCAAAGACAAAACAACTAATTCCGCAATATACTGAATTTCACTACATTAAGCTCCTCTAAAATTCCATTAATATGGAAGCCAAAAAATGGTGAGTTATAACTGAACGCAATATGGAAGGAGCTCTTCCATCAAATAGTTGAAACACCCTCTATCTCATTCTTCAGCCATGTATATACTTTACTAAGCTAAGTTGTTACTATTTGCTATACTTCCCTGGCCCACTCTAGCCTCAACTTTAACAATTTTTTAATTGTCCATTTAAGCATATAACATGTTGCTCAAAACTGAAATTCACTTGGAACCTTTTTCTTTCCAAAAAGATTCATAAGGAACCTTATCTCCTTCAAAGAGCACAAATGAACAAAAGTATTCAAATATAACAAAGCTCAATACGTTTCCCTCAGACAAATACATGTAGACATGTGCACTTACAGTTGCCGGGTCCCATATTCTAACAATATGGTTATCCGTAGTTATCAACTTTGGTCGCTCAGAATTCAGAGTGTGCTGCCACTTAATATCCAATATTGAGCTGCCATACCTGTATTAACAATTATAAGATGTTTTAAACCAGAACAAAAATTATATGGTTTTTCCAAAACAATGTCTGATACAGAAAATTTGTGCCCGTTACTACAAGAACACATACAGCAAAGACACCAATTACACAAACACAGAGAGTGAGAATAAGAAATTAACAAGTCCGCATCCCATCAACACAAAATTTTGAAGTAATTTTGAAGTCTTGTAAATGCACCATTTGACAATCAGTTAACCTAGAAATTAGTTGACAATTGGTTAACCTTGAAAGTAAATAATACTTTGTGATTTCTTATCCATTAATGTGCCACAAGGAATATGTAGGGAACTTATTTCAAGAAAACAAAGAATATGTAGGAAACATTTAAACAGATTAATCATCTCATACTTTAAAATCCAGAGACATCATATAATACATGCAGACACAAAATGATGAACACTCAAAACCATCTGTTTTTCTGAGAGAACCAACACAAGATATTCGCAGAACTACAAAAGTAGAATGAGACACGTGAAATGCCATATAAAAATGGTCAAAACTAAATCTCAATAAAGAGAATTTAATAAGAGATTGACAGCGTCCAAGATATTTAAATATGCGAAAAGTTAGGTCAGATATGCCTATTTTTAATCCTTGCAGGAATTCAACCTATAAGAGGCCTGAAAATAGCATGTATGAAATAATCTCAAGGGGCCCTCTTCTCATATGGAGAATGCATATAACGCTATTTCAGCCTGATCTATCAAATGAACTTGAAATCAGAGGATAAACACTAATACTCACATGTGATCTTTAACTCGAACAGGATAAGAGGAACGAAGGTCATAAATTAATACCTGCAAATGTACAACATCAAAATTGTATTCAAAACAGTAGTGATGGCAAAAGGACATTGTTATCAGGAAAAAAATGATGAGAAATACAAGCTTAACACAGAAAAGAAAACTGATACCAACATAAATTGGCCATTGATACATACTCTTACTAGAGGGCTCCCTCCATATATAAAGAGGTAAGAGGAGAAGAATGATGCCACTAATCCCCATCACCAGTATTTTGTTGTCTACACCTATCCAACCCTTATATAATCATGCTGTATTTAGTCATTTATAATGTGTCCCATCATCATAATGTTATGTGATTTATCTCTTTTTTTCCACAAAGTAATTTCAATAATTGGTCTCAAAGTTCGAATTAACTTTTTTTAAGATAAAAGCGTGAGTTGTATTGATTAGTAGGCATCAAAGGAATACCACTCATGTACAAAAAAATTATATATCAATGAGAATATCTACAATAGAACCAAAATCATCCGTACTATCAAGATTGTGACCCAGTACAATAGAACCAAAATAGTGGAGCCATCTATCCTTGATGGAGACAAAATCTATTTCTTTCCCATCACAAGCTCTATGATTTCTTTCTATCCAAATGATCTAAAAATTGTAAGAGGAATAAGCCTGAGGTGTGAGTTTTTCCTACAAAGACCCTCCCAAGCAAGTAATTCCCCTTTAACCATACCAGCGGTAGCCCAATGTATGCCCATGATACTGAAGAGATGAGACCAAAGTGAGAAAGAGACCAGACACTACAGAAGCAGATGGTTGGTGTTTCCAAATTAGATTTACAGAGGTAGCACCTATTGACCATGATAACACCTCTCTTTGTAAGGTTGTCAATAGTAAGAATGCGCCCCTTAGGTGCTTCCCAAGCAAAAAAAGAAATTCTTGGAGGAGCATGTGAATTCCATATCAGTTTAGCCGAATAGTCCAAGTGGGAATGATTGTTGTACCCGACCAGATGATTGTAGAAAGATTTAGCGAGAAAATACCATTCTTGTTCAGTTTCCATGTAAGTTTATCATCCTTATTGTTGATGTTATCTTTAGCTAAAGCCTGAAGCAATTCCATATATTCCTCCACTTCCCAATCCTGTAGGTTGCTGTTTAGCACCAAATTCCAGTTTCTGGATAAGTTAGACCCATAAATGTTCTCAATGAAAGTGCTTTTATCCCTGGCAATGGCAAAAATGTGAGGAAAACAAATCTGGAAATTTTCTTGACCACACCAGATGTCCAGCCAGAATCTGACTTTGTTCCCCATACCAAAAGCCTAGTTTGTGCAATTTTAGTACAGAATACCCAGTCTGCATGATGTTTCTCCACAAGCTTAATGCGAACAAACTGTTCTCCAAAAAGGCAGGATTATGCAGATCCTCACCATACCATTTATGGATGATAACATTTTTCCATAAGCTGTTATTGTCATTCCAAAATCTTCAGATCCATTTTCCAAGAAGGGTTTTGTTTAGGGTGCTTAAGGATTTAACGCCCAGACCGCCATGCACGACCAATTGCTTGATCTCTTCGCATTTTTAACAAGGTGAAATTTGCGATTGTTTTCCTTATCCCCCATAGAGAACAGCTTTGGATCAATTCCAATTTCTTAGCTACTTTTGTAGGAATGTGGAGCACAAATAAATAATAAATCAGTAGATTAGACAAAATACTTTTAATTAGAGATAACGTGCCTCCTTTTGAGAGAAAAGTTCTCTTCCAGCCTGCCAATCTGCTCTCAAACATCTCGTGATTGAGTCCCAGCTCCTCCCATCTTTGTGGTTAGCACCGAGAGGCATGCCAACATACTTAATAGGCAGCTAAGTTGTTTTACAGCCCAAAACCCAAGAGAGAACCTGACCATTTACAGCAGTGCCAATCTCCTAAAGTTCGGATTATTCGTGTTAATTTTGAGCCCAGACACCGCTTGGAAACAGAGGATGATGCATCTTAGCATGAGAAGTGTGTTGACATCTGGTTGACAGAAAATTAAGGTGTCATCGGCGAAAAAAATATGAGTGATTTCTATTTGTTTACCAAAGTTGCCAACACTAATGCCCCTCAGCAACCATAGATCTTTGGCTTTCTTAATAAATTTGTTTAGAGCTTCCATTACGTTAATGAAGAGTAAAGATGATAGGAGGTCACCTTGTCTCAAGCCTCTACTCCCATTGAAAAAGGATGAGAGACCTCCATTTACCCTGACAGCAAAACTGGAAGTGAAGATGCATGTTTGAATCCATTTCCTCCATTTCACACCAAAGTCCGTTCTATCAAGCATGTAGTCAACAAAACTCCAAGAAACATGATCGAAAGACTTTTCTATGTCCAATTTGCAAAGAACCCCACTCTTTTTCAATCTTTTGACATTGGTTCTATTGTACTGGCTAACAATCTTTTAACATCATTCACAACTTCATTAGCAGTCAAAATGGCATCAATGATCTGTTTACCAAACACAAACCTCTGCTGATTATTCCCAATGATCGAGTGTAGAACTTTTGAAAGTCTATTAGCCAGCACTTTGGAAAGAAACTTGTATACACAACCCACCAAGCTAATGGGGGTGAAAATCTTTGATGTTCTTGGCGCATGCTTTTTTGGAGATCATTGTCAAGAGCGTGGAATTCAAAGATCTTACCAACAAGTAGTTCTTGTGAAAATCCTTAAACAACTCGAGAATATCATCTTTGATCACCTCCAATACTGTCGCAAAAATTTTAGATTAAATCCACTGTGACCTAGGCCTCTGTCTTCATTGCTATCCCGAAGGCAGCCATAAGTTTCTTCTTCAGTGAAATCTGCCTCAAGTTGCAAGCTGGCCGAAGAATCTAAACTGCAAAACTAAATACCGTCCAGCTTTGGCCTTTGATCTAACTCTTCAGTGTACAATCTTTTGAAATAATACATGGTTCTTTCCCTCACGTTGTCGTTGCCCTTTACACAACAGTCATCAACAGTGAGTTCCTCAACATAATTGATTCTTCTTTTGTGGTTAGCCAAACAATGGAAATACTTAATATTTTTATCCCTCTCCTTGAATCATTTCTCCCTAACCTTTTGTTTCCAAGTGATAGCTTCCCTATGTAAACAATTTGCTAAGTTGAATTTAAGCAAATCACGCTTCTGTTTGTCAACATGAGACAACTCAACTGGCCCATCCAATTTGTCAAGGTTGTCAATCTCAGAGTAAACATCTGATGTTCGTGTCTTCACTTAACTCAATCTCTTTAACTCATTTCTTGATTTCAGTTTTCAAGGATTTAAGTCTTTTGGCCAATATAAAACTGGCACTTTGACTGTGGAATTTGTTCAATAATCCACAACTAGATGTTTGAAATTGTCAACAAAGAGTCATTTGTTGTGTATCCGGAAAGGAACGAGCCCCTAACGAATACCATCCGGATCAGGGCAAATTGGAAAACGGTCAGAGACTGGTCTAGGGAGTGCCTTTTGACTGAGACCTAAAAGATCCAAGAGAAAAACAATGGAGATCAAGAATCTATTTATCCTGGAGAAAGAATGAGAATCTCATTGATTGCTCCAGGTCCAGTTTCCTCATTTCAAAGGAAGGTTAGCAATATCAAGTTTATCAATGTTTTTGCCGAAGTTCTTTGCCAAGGATGCTGAAAATTGGTCTCCGGATCTTTCAAAATGTCTAAGGACCATGTTGAAATCTCCTCCAATCACACCTTTCTTGCCCCAGCTATCCTACCGAGAGGCGAGTTCATACCACAAGAAGCAACATTCAAGCTCATTACCTTCACAATAGTCACCAGAAAAAAACTATTTTGCATCATTGTTAATATTAGAAAAAAGACAAGAAAGAGTGACAATTTTGGTATCCTGTCACGTCACATAGTCTTTTTTACACATCAGGAGGATGCCCCCGACGATGCCTTTGGCTGGTAGAAATTGCAAATCCACCTCTTCAATACCCCAAAGGCTTTTTATGGAGCAAACATTTATGGATTCCAATTTTGTTTCTTGGAGGCAGACGATGGCATGCTTCCATCGACTCAAGCAGTCTCTGATTGTATTCTTCTTCCCTGAATCATTGATTCCCTTATATTTCATGAAATAATTTTGCCAATCATTTACTGATGTCTGTCATCCCCCATTTCCCTCATTCTTTTTGCTTCAACCTTCGCGATTCACGGAGCATTGTAACCAGTTCAGCTCCCTAGCACCATCTTCCACTTGTTTTTTCTTGACCTTTCTAGTGGACTCTTCTCCTGGTTCCTTCCCGTTCATTCTTTTCTCCAGTTCAGTGAATATAGATAAAGTTTGATCTTCACACCCCTCAAATGAGACACCTAGAGATCTACTGCTACTTAATATGTTATGAAGGACCCATCTGGAGTAGGTTTTCGCTTCGTCGTGCAGGTCTACTTTAGGGTTCAGCGAGAAAATCTCCGAGAGCAATGAAGCTTCAGCATTGATACAAAAATCTGATGCCCTAACCGAGATTGCTTTTATCTCCAAATTCTGCACCAGAGCTACCTCAAAACCCAAATTTGGATTCATCGACTGCAAGACAACAATCTCTTGATTTAAGATAGGGTCTAACCAATCAACTATGTCCATATCCCGATTGTTGTAGCCAATCAAGTCGGCTGCCATATCAGAAGAAACTTCTCTAGTAGAGATTTTTCCTGACTCCAGATCGTATTCGACTCCCATGGGTATTGCCCCGATAGGTTTTGCCTGAGGGATTGGGCCAACAAAAGGAGAGTGAGAGTTTCTCCTTGCTGGGTCAAGTGCGTGGGTCGAGACATTCTTTTTTGACCTCCACATCCATTTAACCTTTAGGCGTCATTTCTTTGGGCTTTTCATCCTCTTCACTTCACAGCTAGACCCAACTTGCCCAATCCATTTACCTTTCTCTTGCCAGGTCTATTTGGGCTTTCTGGTGGGCTCTCTTAACAAAAGTTTTTCATTGCGCCCTTGGAGACCGGATTTTGAATTTCAAAATTCGTTGGTTTGGGATCTAGATCAGCTGTTTTCTTTTTTGCCCGATTAGTAGTGACCTGACCCGATTTGAGCACATCAGAGAAGGATTTCCCATCAGCACATTCTACCATCACCCGAAAGCTATGACTGCAATGTGGGCATTGTAGGAGCAATGAGCACGCCGGAGACCCACTCTATTCGCCTGACTCTCGAAGGCGTTCACTAAGGGGATATGGACTTCATGATGGACCGCCAACCTACCGCTTTTATGCCCACAAGGATGAAATTTCTTTTCACCATTTTTCCTCTTTCTTCAATCATAACCAGGAAACGACCATTCCTGTTCCAACAGAGTGCTATCTATATTCTAAGAAATTTATCCTTAATGTTTTTCCCCCAAGTAGCGCCTCCCTCAAAGTTCGTGTTAACATAGAGAGATAACACCTAATAAAGCAAAAAATCTTGTACTCCTCTAATTCACATATCCTACGTTAATATATATATCTACGCATATAAGTACCTAAAATATACGTCCAAATGCAATGTCCCTAATCCTCTTTCAAGAGAAGTTAATAGTTTAAGACATTAAAATGTAAATTGATCCCATCGTTTTGTCCAAATTATTCTTTAATCCCTTAGTAAGTCGTAATGTTCACAACCAGTATTGACAGACAGCACAATATTATACCTGACACATTGTGCTCAAGAACAATTCAATCCCTAGCCCATGTATGAATTTAGATGAAGTTTCTTAGTCAGGATTGATGATACATGCACACGAACCGAACATGGAGATGGAAATGGTGATACATGCTCAAGAACAAGCACCGATCGAAGAAAACATTCTTCAGAATAATAAAATTAGGCATATTGAAAAAATTACAGCCTCTCTTCACAAGTTGTTAAATGATAACTAAAGATACGACCCTATACTATTTTTTGAGTGGATTACACAGAATATTCTATGCATCAGTGAAGAGTTAGGTACTTTTTTCTTTGGTTATGAATTGGAAACACATAACCTATTTTTTGACTTATAAAAGAAAATAGAAGGAAGAAATTCTGAGCCTCTCCTACTGTAATTGGGAAAGAAGAAACAGAATGAAAATATGCCAAGAGAATTAAAGAGACTCCATTCCTCCATAAACTATGATGGACACAGCAAGAAGACTAGGGGATCAGGTGATGAAACCAAAATTATCAAATGATAGAAAAAAGTCTATCTTGAAATGTTAGAGGTCTAAATGACCAGAGAAAGAGAAGTATCATTAGATACTGGCTTAACAGATGGAAACCTTCCATTGTGTGCCTCCAAGAAACAAAAATAGAAACGATCACTGAAAAGATAATTAAAAGCATTTGGCGAATGGATGAGGTGGGCTGGCAGTTTCTCCCTGCCAAAGGGTCTGCTGGTGGGATCTTAATTATATAGAGAAAAGATCATGTTCTATGCCACAACTTCTTTCCAGGTGAGACCACTCTGTCATGTCTTTTTTCCAACTTAAATAATGGAATCCCTTGGTATTTTTCTGGTGTATACTGCGGGGGTAACAATGATGAAAGGACAAAGCTTGGTGAAGAATTATCTGTTATCAGAAACTTATGGGGCAATAGGGGTGTTGTCAGAGGTGATTTCAACATAGTTTTAAGAAGTTCTGAAAGGGCGGGCAAAACTATATCTTCACAATCTGATATAGAGGAATTTCAAAAGTTGATTGACAATTTGAATCTCAATATCTTCCATTAAAAGGGGGCCAGTGGACTTAAAGCAATCAAAGGGAACATCCATCTTATTCAAGAATTAACAGATTTCTGGTTTCATCCGACTTGCTTCTTGAACTAGCTGGGACCAATCAAAATGTGCTCTCTATACCTACTTCAAATCATTTCCCAATAATGCTCTCCTCTAACGGAATCAAATGGGATCTCATTCCATTCAAACTTGATAATAAATGGCTGGGTAATGACAGCTTCAAATCCCTGGTGATAAATGTCTGGACTCATACCCATATTTCTGGCACCATCAGCTTCAGGATTGCTCAAAAATTAAAACGACTTAAAATGGAAATCAAAAGTTGGCGAAAAATGCAAGCAGAATGGAAGAGAAAAACATCAACGACATCCTATCAGAGATTGATTTCCTTTGACAGAAAAAAGAAAAATGTTTCATTGTCTATAACTGATACAAATAGAAGGATCTTCTTGAAAACTTATTTGGCATAAAAACTACATTTAGAAGCAATTTCTTGAAAACATAAATCAAGAGTGAAATGGCAGCTAGCTAACCACATGTTAGCTAACCACAGAAGAAGAGTAAATTTTGTTGACGAACTTGTTGTGAATGACAGATGCATCAAAGGTAATGAAGCTTTAAGAGAAGGGGCAAAAGGACACTTTCAGAAATTGGTTTGTGAAAAATATAACTACAGACCCAATCTTGACAATCTCTCATACAACAGTTTAAGTGATAGTGAAAGAGATCAGCTTGAAGAAAAATTCACTGAAGAGGAAATCTTGGGCTGCCATAAGGAATGTGATGGGGACAAAGCCTTAGGTCCGGATGGTTTCAACATCAATTTCCTTCAACTTTTTGGGATATCATCAAAGGTGACATATTAGAGCTATTCAATGATTTTCACAGCCACAGCACCTTTGTAAAATCACTCAACTCCACTTTTCTTTTCATGATCTCTAAAAAAGTTCAGCCAAATAATTACAATAATTTTCATCTTATAAATCTCATTGGGTGTATTTACAAATTGTTATTCAAAGTACTAACAAAAAGATTGTCAAAGGTATTAAAGAACATCATTGGAAACTGTCAACACACATTCATTCCTGGGAGACAGATTGTTGATGCTATTTTAATTGCTAATAAAACAGTTGATGAAGCCATTAAACACAACAAGGAAGGAATTCTGTGTAAATTTGACATGGAAAAGGCATTTGATCACGTGAACTAGAATTTCCTGGATTATATGCTTTTGAGATTTGGTTTTGGACCCAAATGGAGAAGCCGGTTAAAAACATGTGTTTCCACTACTAGTGTTGTTGTGATCGTCAACAGCGGGCCCTGCACTTTTTTTAATGCCTCTAGAAGCCTACGACAAGAAGATCCCCTTTCTCCACTCTTATTCATTATTGTGATGAAAACACTGAATCAACTTATTGAGAAAGCAAAATCACTTAACTTGATTAAAGAGATTATTGTAGGTAACAGAGATCACAAAATGAAAATTTTTCATCTTTTCTTTGCTGATGATACATTGATTTTCTATCAACCGGATTTCAACTCCCTCATCTTCCTAAAATGTATTCTACTATACTTTCAGGCTGTCTCCGGTTTACATATAAATCTCCAAAAATCTGAAATGGTTTTGTTGGGAAACAGCTCCAGAAATGAAGACTTCAGTGTGGTTTTGGGCTGCAAGCAGACACAATTACCTATCAATTATCTTGGCGTTCCTCTTGGCACCAAGCACAATGACAATAATTGCTGGGAACCTGTGATCGATTTGTTCAATAACAGATTATCTACCTTGGAAGAAAAATTTTCTATCAAAAGGAGAAAGATTGACCTTGATTAAAAGCACATTCTCCAATCTTCCAATTTACTTTTTATCAGTGCTTAACATGACAAACTATAGATTTTTGGAGAAAAAATAAATAATTTTATTTCTTACTCTTTAAATTGTTACACTTAGGGTATTTATAAAATTCTTAACATATTAATAAGAAAATTCTTATTCTACTAGAATTCTAATAATATGATATTATTATTCTCATAAAATTTTAATTACATAATACTAAATAATTAAATATAGTATTCAACACCCTCCTTCAAGTTGGTGCAGGGATATCGCACATGCCCAATTTGTAAACCAAGTTCTGAAGAGTCATCATGCAATCTACCCTATGTGTATGCGCACTCAACTCAGCTCAAACGGCTCGACTCGGCTCAAACCACTTGGTCTAGCTCAAAATAGCTTGACCCAGCTCAAAACGGCTCGCTTGCCTCAAAACAGCTCAGTTCGGCTTTAAAATGGCTCTGGTTCGGCTCTAAAACGACTCGATTTTAGCTCTAAAACGGCTCAAACTCGTTTCAAAAAATAGCTCGAAGTCGGCTTTGCTTGTCTTCTCCGGACAAATCTCTGAATGTGCATAGAAAAATGAAATGGCACAGTCTTTTTTATCGGCATCTATAGATGTGCGGTTGTAACTTTTTACCAGCGCCTACGGATGTGCGGCTGCACCTTTTAGTGTCGCTTGTAGATATGTGGCTGCACCTTTTACCGTCGCTTGTGGTGCGGCTGCACTTTTTACTGACGCCTTCAGATGTGCGGCTACACCTTTTTACCGGCATCCCAAAGTGCGGCTGCACTTTCTTACTTGCACCCTAGAATATGACTGCACTTTTTTTACCTACGCCTCAAAAGTGTGACTGCATCTTTTTATCGGCATCTGAATCGCCGTTAAAAATCACCGTAAACACCACAGAACACATCTGCGGGCTTAAATATATTTTGGATGATGATGAGAATAGATCTAGATAAAAGGGTGTCAACATAGCATATTATATTATTTTAGGGTTTGAAAAAAATCCTAAAATTAGAACTCTAAAATAATTTTATTTGGCTCTAACACCATGTAGATTTTTAGAAAAAATAAATAAATAATTTTATTTCTCACCCTTTAAATTGTTATAAGGGTATTTATAAAATTCTTATTCTAATAGAATTCTAATAATATGAAATTATTATTCTCATAGAATTCTAATTAAATAATAGTAAATAATTAAATAATAAAATATGGATTCAACACAAATGAAGTGGCAAAAAAAATAGAGCAGATCCAATGTAACTTTCTTTGGGGTGAGAGAGAAAATTGCAAGAAATATCACTTAGTGAATTGGTTGGAGATCAAAAAACTCTTAAAAGAAGGGAGCTTGGGACTAAGA